>CM042314.1:32217405-32557405 GCA_023566125.1 Zingel zingel
TACAGTTTTTTTACAATCACTTTGGCACTAGTTTCAGAACCTTGACGTCATGTTTCAAAACTCTAGACACAAAACTCACAACCAATGATCAAAATGCACATTTTTCAAAACTAACTCTTTTTTTGAATTGCTTGGATACAATACACATAAACCAAAGATCATTTGTTCATTTAACAAAGATCCTTGTTCAATATGACACAACTTAACATCAAAGTACTACTATTTCAAAAAGCAATTCACACATTACAGTTCAGATGACTGTCTATTCATTTCATTACAATGATCTAACTATCAATCGATACAACTGCTCAAAATGATGCAAACTGTTGCATTACTCTTAATGAATAGTTGCATGGAAACAGACAAACAATATTCCATGTTTAGATCATGAAAGTTTCAAGATAACGAGATTCTTTGTCACCTATTAGTGTGGAGCATGAACCAATTAGACTACATTATCTTTGGATGTAATATTTCATCATCATTCTTTACTGTAATGTACTACTGTTTATCAGACACTGTTTCTATGGTCCAATGTACCACCTTTTCAGACTATTTACAGTATTGACAGTACTGCACTGTATACATGCAGGCCCTTGGAATTGTTTGTCCAATTCTGTCAATTTGTTACTGATGATTGAGTTCACTTTGTGGTACAAGTATATCAAGAATTGATTGGGATCCACTTGCAAGATGTTTGGCTAATGAAAACGTCCATTGTGATATAGATGAGAACCTGCGGCCAAATCCACAAGACACAGTTGATGAAAATGTAGAAGTACACTAATCACTCCTTTGTTTTGCTTTTTACAGTACAAGCAAGTTGAGGAACACTGCATTTGATGTTTTACAGTACTACTGTCTTTTCTATTTCGTAGCTAATTATTTTGCTTTGATTCAAATAAACCTATGTTGTGATTGTACTCTGTTGTTTTTCATCAATACATTTCAGATTTTGTTCAATGATTCCACTGCAGTACTTTTACAGGGATGTATTTACATGTTGTACCATAATGAAACATGTATCACCTATTTTGTACTACAATATTTAATGATGTACAAACAATGACAGTGAAACTATGGGTAGCTTGTGTGCGGGTGATCTAAAGTAACGTTTCAATTGTATTTCACAATCAATTTGTTTTTTGAACCAATGATTGTGCAAGTGCAAGATTTATTTAAAGATATGAATGCACAATGCAATGTTTTGAACATTGGACAGCCTGTGTTACAAGTGGTGATCGTTTTAAGTTTTGTGTCTAGAGTTTTGAAAAATGACATCAAGGTTCTGAAATGAGTAGCAAAGTGATTGCAAAAAACTGTAATATACAATATTTTCCCAATATTTAGAAGTATTTCAAGTTATAGATTTTGATCATACAACACTACGAAAAGTCTTGCTTTGTTTTCTGTAAAAGTTTTCCTTAGCATTTGAACTTTAAGTTGTTCATAACACAAGTGAAATGATTTATATATACAGTGGGGCAAAAAAGTATTTAGTCAGCCACCAATTGTGCAAGTTCTCCCACTTAAAAAGATGAGAGAGGACTGTAATGTTCATCATAGGTACACTTCAACTATGAGAGACAAAATGAGAAAAAAAAAATCCAGAAAATCACATTGTAGGATTTTAAATGAATTTATAAATATGAATATTTATAAATATGAATATATATATATATATATATATATATATATATATATATATATATATATATATATATATATATATATATATATATATATATATATACACATACACACACACACACACACACACACACACACACACACACACACACACACACACACACACACACACACACACACACACACACACACACACACACACACACTTAAGTATTAAACTATAATTGCTCTTATTTCATATTTCAATTTGCAGTGTTCATAGTTGGCTAGAATATAGTTTTTTAGCTTATGTTTTTACATTTCTTTGCATTTACTTCATAGACTTAACAAAAAAGGATTTCTAGGTCTTTGTAAGTTTGCATTTTTGGAAATAAATGGCAATGGTTTATAGCCTGGTTGACACCAGACCCACTCTCAGTTGTAACTGAGAGTGGGTCTGGGGAAGGTTCATTCACAGCCCATTTCCAAAGGGGCGTCACCAACGGACGCCGCTCAAATGCCTCTGGGCACAATTAGATAGTCCTTCAACCAATCAGACCAACGATTCGGGTGACGTAGCAGCAACAGCGGCCTCAACGGGTTGCTGCGCTTCGGTGGCCGTCATGTTGAATGTAAACAAAAATCTGCTTGCCGTTGCTGCGCTATCTTCATCGTGTAAAGCCCGATGCGACAGTTGTGATTGATGCCTCGATTTGGAAAAATTGGAAATGGGCTTGAATGTGCTCTTGGCCAGACGGACTTGCAGAGCAAATCTCAAATTTGCCAGAAGTTTGTCAGGGTTTTCCCAGGCTAAATGGTTTACATAATATACCATGAAACTAGAAGTTGTACACTTACCCCTAGTTTTTTGATAGATTTTCTAAGAAGGCTGACCACATCCTTTCCCTCTACTCCATTTGACTTGAAGGCTTTGGTCCAATACACCAAAACAGCCTGCAAATAGGAAAATAAAGACACAGAGCAGAACCAACATTATCTGCAAGATTTTAGCCTTGTCATATGGTATCATTATAATCAATCAATAAACAGTCCAACTGAGTAGTTACACAGACCTCACCAAGTACCAAACTAATTGAGTGACCTGCCATTAATGGACTAAAGTTAAAAATTGACCCTTCTGATGAAAAAAATCACCACATTTAAAACAACAACAAATTGATGCAAAATGGCTAATTGCTATGCAAAACCAAAAGACATAATAAAAAGCAACAAATACTTGATGCTCTGTGTTACTAGAAAACATACTGTGATATACAGCTGTATCTACTATTTGTTTGGTTTATTCATAATACAGTATCGTATTGAATATAATTCATACTATAAGGCAGGGTTCGGCAACCTATGACACGGGTGTCAGCGTGAGCACGCTAAGCCATTTTCAGGGGCACTTGCCACAGCAAATACTAAACTACAATATTGTCATATGTCACTACTTTGTTCAAATATAACATTAGTATGGTTCCATAATTACAAGTTGCTAAATTAGGTAAGCGATACATTTAGATTAAACCAGTGTGATGAATTAATGTTGAATCTGCACTAAAAGACACACGCCGAGGTGGTAACCAGTACCCATCTGGAACAGAGGAGACCGCAACAATTTGTAGGTGAGACGGCAAGCAAATCCACACACACACACACACACACACACACACACACACACACACACACACACACACACACACACACACACACACACACACACACACACACACACACACACACACACACACACACACACACACACACACACACACACACACACACACACACACACACACACACACACACACACACACACACACACACACACACACACACACACACACACACACACACACACACACACACACACACACACACACACGGTTGATTAACGCAGTTATGTGCTGATTAGCTCTCATAACGGGCCGGGTGGGCACTGCCATGACTCCATGATGTTAATATCTGATTACTCCACGTTTTCATTGTGATATTTTGTGATTACATTCTGAATCTGCAACGTTCTCTGTCATACAATGGAGTTGCATATTAAGTGGTTTGGAGTCTTTCTGTAAGTAACTTTGGGGTACAATTTGGTTTTGAAGAATTCTACAAGCAGCAACATCACAGGCCATGCAATCAACCTTCAAACATTTTCAACAGGCACTGCGCTAGTTATTTTAAAAATGAACATATTCCCTTAACCAGTTTACATTTATTTTACAAGTTCTCAGTAATATGAAGTCTGTAGATGTTCTACACCTGATTCCATAAAGAAGCACATGTAATGATTTATAATAAAACCAATGAGTCTCTAGTTGATTTGATGGATTAAACCACCCCTGTTACGGACAAATGGGCGCCTCTATTGTTTTGGACATAGCTAAAAGAAAGCAACACCAAAACCCACTGCATGCTATACTGACAAACTTCCCTTCAGTGTTTGTTTACAAAAAAAGGACGACCAAGTTTTTACTTATGGTTAGAATATTACTTGAAGTAGATAAAATCACTCACCTCATCCAACTTGGTCTGCTGACAGGGAAAAGAGAAGGTGAAACCCAGAGGAAGCTTTTTATCCTTTATTCCCCACTTCTCCAGGAAGTTAGCCAGACAATCAGCTATGTGGTCAAATAACTACATGAGAAAGAAAATGATGCCATGTCAAGGCAGACCATTTGCATGTTTCACAATAACACAGGAAGCTGTTGTAACTTGACATAGTCCAATCTGTCCCAAATGTTACATGCTGGATAGTAGTCCAGGCCTAAAGAC
Organism: Zingel zingel; assembly: GCA_023566125.1. Taxonomy (NCBI): domain Eukaryota; kingdom Metazoa; phylum Chordata; class Actinopteri; order Perciformes; family Percidae; genus Zingel; species Zingel zingel. Next base: position 32,221,813 of record CM042314.1, read on the forward strand.
ATCTACAATCCCATATTGAGTCCTATTCATTGCGCCACTTAACTACTGACAACAGGAAGCCTTATGTGACAAAGATGGTCCGATTTACATTCAATTTACATGTTGTGGAAATATAACTAGTGTGCGTTTATTAGCGCCACATAGTAGACAGAGGAAGTGTTAAGGCAACATGAAATATACCTAATGTGTGTTTTCTAGCGCCACATAAGTAGACAGAGGAAGTGTTAAAAAAGATTTGCAATACGTAATTTCCTGTGCCGCACACTTCACCAAGGAAATAATTTCTAACTTGTGTGCGCAGGGTCAGATGGTTAGGAAATCCAGAGCTCCATCAACAGGCATCCCGCCAGTACCCCCGACATGCCCAAAGGCACGTTCATTTCTGCTTGCAGCTTTAATTTAGTCTCTGACAAGAGCACTAATGCCACAGGTGACAGGCTGTGCACATTACATATCAACTGTGTGTAATGTCTCTTACCTCAGATCCACAGCCTCTCATGAGGTGTTCAGGAATGGCATATATCTGATCTTCCATCTCCACCGCTTGCTTGCCATCAGCCATAACTTTGACCAGGAGCACTCGGAAGTTGGATCCGCCCAGATCGAGTGCCAGGAATTCTCCTTGTTCTTTGACCGAAAAAAAATAAATAATCACACACACACACACACACACACACACACACACACACACACACACACACACACACACACACACACACACACACACACACACACACACACACACACACACACACACACACACACACACACACACACACACACACACACACACTTTGAAAAATGACTCAACGACAAATTGATTATCAAAATAGTTGATGATTAACTTTCTATTGATTGACTAATCGATTAATAGGCTAATTGTGTCAGGTCTAATAAGAAGTGTGTACTATTATGCGCATGATAGTAGAGCTCAACAAAAACAGTTCATCCATTTTTCAGTTGTCAAAAAATCTCCAGGGTACCACACTCGCTAATGTGCGCCCGTCCTGTGCGTCGGCTCCTTTATTCTACGGTCGGCTCGATCAGATGCTCTCCGCATTGTTTTTACGTTCATAAACTTAGGCGTATCTACGGCGTAGATTCAACGGAGTACTATAACTCAAGCTTAAGAGCTGACACATCCTCTTCACAGATCTTGAGGGCAGGTTGGGGGCCAGTGGGGAGGGGCGATGTCTGAGTCGGAGCAGGTGAGTGGTGCGGATGTTGTGGGGGGGGGAAGGTTTCCTGAAGCTGATGACGTCCTGTAGGCCTCTCCACACTGATGCAGGTCTGTCGAATGAAAACCTGTTTTACCAGTTTTTCTGAGTAGCTTATCACTGCTACTCTGATCCTCTGTCAGTGCGATTCTCACCCATGACCTGACAAAGCTGCCTGAGTAAAGCTGTAAACTAGGGGTTTGTTGTTGTTGTCGTTCTTGTTGTGTGTGCGGAAAGTTTGACTTTGCACACACATGTCCACACAAAAGCCGATGTAAGATGTCACAGAGTCAACCTTTGGTTATACCCGCGCGGGCCTCCACAAATGGCGCGCGAGCTACGAGCATGCCCGGAGACGTTTATGCTCAACGCATTGTTCGTTGCAGTATTCTCCAAAACACCAGAGGGCGTACAGACAAAATAATCTGTGAATATGCAACATGTAGTAGAGAAGAAGAGAGCGGAAGTGAAGGAAAGCTTATATATATGTCAATGAGGAAAGCAGACTGCCTGGCAACAGTAGTAAACACATTCATGATAAACACTGACGTACCGCCAAACATTATGTTTATGTACTCTAATCATTAACGTGACTGTCGTTTATCTCCTAATCATAACTACTGTCTTCCTTTAAAACTGTCAGTGCTAATATTATGCCCTTTTTCAGGTCCATAATTGTATTTAGAGGTTATATCAGAATAGGTTTACGTGGTTTAATTTTCAAAAAACACCATATTTTTGTTGTACTGCACATTGCTGCAGCTCCTCTTTTCACCCTGTGTGTTGAGCTCTCTGTTTTAGCTACAGAGTGAGACATCTCACTTCCATCTTTGTTGGGAGTCGCACATGCTCAGTACCTAGGTAAGGACTACTAGCCAGTCAGAAGCAGAGTATGAGGGCGTGCCCTGACAGTAGCTAGGTAAGGACTACTAGCCAGTCAGAAGCAGAGTATGAGGGCGTGCCCTGACAGTACCTAGGTAAGGACTACTAGCCAGTCAGAAGCAGAGTATGAGGGCGTGCCCTGACAGTACCTAGGTAAGGACTACTAGCCAGTCAGAAGCAGAGTATGAGGGCGTGCCATGCTAGCAGCTAGGCGAGCATTATAACGTGTGTTACAAAGTGACCACGTTTGTCTCTGAAGTAAAGGCTGGACTACAGTAGAGCTGTTTGGAGCAGTTTGTGAACAGTTTTCTGTTGGAGATGGTAAGTCCCTTTTGGGTGGACTTTGGGCTTTTTCACTTTGTAAACCTATAACATGCACAAAAAAGATATATAACAAAATGAAGGAAAAAAGATCAGGAGGTGCACGGCCCTGCGCTTTAACAACTTGTGGATACTTTGCGCTGGAAACAACATTTTATGGCTCGTGCACCTTGCGCCGGAACACTGCGGGCAGTAAAGTCTAAACAGGACTGTAATTCCAGCTTTGCATCTTTGGTCCATCTCATCACAGTCTCGACCAGATGCTTGTCAGACTTTATTTTTGGCTTGTCAGCTGGGAGAAGATGAACCAGACAGGGATCAGAGAGTCCCAAAGATGCACGGGGGGAGCAATAGGCGTACCTCAATATGGTTTAGCAGTGGTCCAGTTGTGTTTTTATCCATGGTGGGACACTTAATGTGCCATCTGTATTTTGGCAATTCAATGCTGACGTTTGCCCTGTTAAAGTCCCCTAGAACAATGGCCAGGGAGTCTGCATGTCCGTGCCCCCCTGGAGGTTATCTGGTCACCCACAGCGGTTAAAGCCAGAAACCATTTGTGAGCCTGTAATGCTGCCCTGGAGAAAATGTGTAAAATGTATTGAATTAAGTATTATAGAAATGTAAAACTTCTCTATGCCTGAATTCAGGCATGGTGCCTGAGAACTTTAAGCTCTGCACCCAGATGTTGTAGCGCCTCACCAACACAGGCCTGAGGTCTGATGAAAACATGGACCAGAATAAACGAGGAAAACTCCTAGTTCACAACCTGGTTTACAAAACTCCCCGGTCTACAGTTTGAAAGTTGTCTCTAAGTGAGGAGTGAATGCTTTCCTTGAGACTGACATCTGCAAGATTGACCCTTTAATATAATGTTGTAGTTTTGCGGTGGTGTGTTTGAACTACTGGAGAAGACCTGAGTCTCTGTGAATGTGGGTTGACCATGTGTTCAGTGGATCCCTTTTATATATGCATTTCCTATGTGAAAAGGGGTATTACCTGTTCCGTCAGGAGTGGAGCGCACAAACGTGGGCAACATCTTGACAGCAGCTGTGGGGTTGGTGTCTCTGCACAGGCCTTTGTCCATCTCTCGTCGAAATTGTATTGACAAATCCATCAAAGTCTTATCTGACAGCTGAAAATGGTGCAGGTATTTGTCCACCTAAGCCATTGTAGAGAGGAGAAACCGTTAAATAACACAAGCTAAGAAGTCATATAAACCATTACAACAGTGAGTAAATAAAATAATATAGTGATTGTATTGTCATTAAATGAACTACATTAGAAGTAAACAGCTCTGCATTGACAAAATATAACCTGCACCACAGCTTTCTTTAGAAGGGTTCCTTTATTTTGCAACCAAGTTTTGTATAGGCTACTGTCTGTAGCCAATACCAGTCCAGTAGCAAAAGCAGCGTGTTAAAACCCATGCTGCACCTAAAATAGATGCAAAACAACCTTTTATGTTGGCTGAAAAGCAGTTCTGATTGTATTGCTGGATGAAACATAAGTGTGGACAGTTCATTTAAACTGCTGACCGCTATATTTAGTGCTGCTCTGTAGTTCATTTAGTTAAAAACGCTGAATCACAGCTGCAGTTTTCTGATTCCCTCTTTTTTGCAGTACTATCAGAACTGGTTTCCACTGTTAGTGCACTCACACTTTTAATAGTTAAGTCTTATCTCCAAACCACTAGAAGTAGTTACAAAAGGTGCTTTAGAAATGGACATTTACAGAAATTCTGGATGTTTTAAATAAATTGTGTACGCCAAAGAATGGATTTAAAACAAGATAATTTTAAATGTATCAGTTTTCTTTCTATGTCACCTTGGCCCCATGGTCTGACCATGTATCAAGGCAAAACATTAAACAAATACCTTGTATACTAAAGAACATAAGGTTCTGGCTCACAGGCACAAACTGTCCGTACTATACTACAATCTGAAACTAAAGATAGTGGGGGTAGCAGATTTTGACAAAATGAGGTGCAAAGGCTTTCCTGGATGAGAACATGGAAACCAGATGATGTTAAGACGTTAAAAAAAAAAAAAAAAGGCCCAGTCTACTACTTATATGTTTTGTCTGAAACAGCAAGTAAGCTAGGGGTAAGGAGTGAGGGGAAAGAAAACTCAAGTTTGGTCTGGCATTAACCAAAGAAATAGGAAGAAATGCAATGTTTTGTTTCAGGTGACACTCTTTTACTTTTGTGCTTTAAAAGGTCAGCATTCTATCTAGACTCTACTACCTTGTTTTAGACTTTCAAAATTCCTTCCATTAAACCATTATCAAAAATGAACCTGTACTATTTTAAAATGCTATGATTTCTATCAGTGATTGCACAAGAAGATATTGTACTGAATAAGAAATCAAACAATAGATAACTGAATGAAAATTATTACAAGATATATGCAGTGCAATGGCAGGAGTTAAAGGAAAATTCCGGCGCAAAACAAACCTAGGGGTTATTAACAGATGTGTACCCACTCGATCGTTCTCTGGGACATGTTTTCATGCTAATCGAATGTGTTTGGAGCTTGGAACAAGCTAGCGCGGACCGCTGATTAGCTTACAACGCTAGTATTCGAGGCACAGGGAAAGTAAAAACAAATCACTTATTATACCACTAAAAAGGCTCAAAATATCACCACACTTCAACGGTAGCATAATGAGGGTCCCTAAATGTTAACCGAAGCATCGAGAACTTTTGTAAGTGTACAGAGTTTATTAAAAAGATAGTTTAGAAAGACAGTAGCTCCGCCTGTATACGAGAACGCGACTGTCTTTATAATCTATCTTTCTAATAAACTGTCTGTACACTTACAAAAGTTCTCAATTCTTCGGTAACATTTAGGGCCCCTCATTATGCTACCGTTGACATTCATGACAATCACCCTGACACTTGTAACAAAAACGTGAGAGTGTTTCCTTTCCAATGAGATCAGGCACACCCCAGAGTGTCAAAGTATATGGGAGCTGTACCACTTTTAATTTGGGTATGATGTTTAGACCAAAAAGCATGGATTTCAAGCGTTTCTTCAGCCACTTTTGTCTACAACAGTCGAGAACCATTTTGCAATTATGTAAACACATAATGTAATCTGAAAACTGCTGCCCTGATTAAAAAAACAATGCAACTGATCTCAGCTGGTATTCTGTCTGGAATGGACATTTCTAAGTGACCCCAAACTTTTGACCGGTAGAGTGTGAGTGTGTGTGTCACACACACACACACACACACACACACACACAGACACACACACACACACACACACACACACACACACACACACACACACCCTATCAGGCATTGCACATCCTATAACCATAATGGTCAATACCACAAATATTATCTAGTAGTATTAGTCACACATACATCACTGTGGCCTGCACGCGCACACGCACACATCTTATCTCTTATTATTCATTAATTTGATTGAAAGTTTTCAAAGATGTATAGCTAGAAAAATATAAATGCAGTAGATACACACTACGTACTGCAACGTTATAGTAAGTAGCTATACAGTACTGCCTCATTATTGTGTCAGTTCACACAGTGCTGTCCCATTCCTTATGGAATTTTCGGCATGGCACATCTTGTCTGAGCTCACAGGTGATGTTAATTACGGTCGGTTAGGGCGGATATTTAGACTGAGCGAGAAGGAAACCCCTTTCTTTCACTGTCTATGAGGAAACCTAACTGCGTTGATAAGGTTACATGCTAGGAGTTGGGCTACCAGCTGGACCCGTTTTCACGTTCACACAGTAGGGAAAGACGTTCAAATTTCCCGTCCTGATAGACCAAACGTCCACAAGACAAACCCAGTCGAGTGTTATACACCAGTACTCACTTTATGCGCTTGGTCATCATGAAGTTCGGTACAGTAGTTAGCCAGCAGACTCGAGGCTAACATCTTTAGTTAGTGATGTGTGGCGACTTTATTTCCTGCTCGTCCTTCTGCTTCACACTTGCACACAGTTGATCTACAAAGACAGCTTTTAAAAAAAATATATAATCAACACAAAAACAATTTTCACTCGCCGCTCAGTTTCTTGTCGCAAAAACTCGGGAATTTAAACTGTAGTTAAAGGTTAAAAACGCAGTCAACACAACGTTAATGAGAAACTTCCAGCTTCCTGAAGTTTGTAGTAGTTCGTCGACGTCATTCCGAATCGACGGCGCTGATTGGCTGCGGAGAAGGCGGGCAAGATCTTCCTACCAAAATCTTAGATGTATTTTTAGACTGTAATGTTGTCCATAGAAGTACAGGGGGTGGATTAAAACAAGTATACCTTACATTAATAGCTTTGCAACAAATGCCAACCCTGTATATCCTTTAGTGTTCGGTTTGTGTTGATTTAACTTGTACTCTCTACTACAGTCAGTTGCAGCTTCAAGTTACTTTGCCGATTATGACTTTTATATAAATATTGTACTTAGTATACTATACTACTAAAATTATGTACTTTTGTATTTACAATTTTTTTTTAATGCAGGACTTCTATCACATCTTGTGATATACATAGTATACTGTGTTAGTTTTACTCTTAAATATTTGAATACTGGTTTGCAACATTATATTGTGTGTTTCTATTAAAGTATTTCACACATTAGCTATTGTACATGTCTCAGAAGCTGAAGACTTGTGTGTTTGATCATACGTTAGGTCAGTCTCAGTGCCTTACAGGCGTCACATGTCCCCTTGATATATGTTATTATATTTCACAAACATGGTCATGACACCTGGGGGAACTTGCCACTAAACTTCACAGAACTTCAAGGAAGAGGTCAAGCATTGCTTTGTAATTCTGTGTGGTCTTTGTTGTGCCTCTTTTTTTATATATATATATTTGTTCATGTAAGGTGTCCTTGAGTATAAAGGAGCCCATAAATAAAATGTATTATTATTATTATTATTATTAAGCAGAATAAGCATAAGCAGCATAATATACCTATAGTGCTGGCTGATCAGAAATTACATAAAAAAAAAAATCAGGAGCAACTTGACAGTGCCCACTCACCCCTTCCCACCCCAATGTAGTGCCACTTAGATGCACTAAAGACTAATGCCTGCCTAGTGAATCTTAACCGTTCATCTTTTCCATAAATGATATCATCGGTCTCCAGATCTTTTCAAACTCCTCCAATCTATCACTACTGATATACCGAATCCTTTCCAGGTGGAGGGTATCAGTCAGTGTCGCAATCCAAAAGGCCCTTCATCTTTGCTGCAGTTTAAATGTCTAGTTACAAATTATAGCTTTACGTACAAACTAGAGATGCACCGATTACAACTTTCTAGGCCGATTCCGATTTTCTTTGCGTTAGGCCAGCCGATACCGATTTTAGCCGATTCCGATTTCATTTTTTCTAACCACTCTACAGCACACACAAATATTTATTTTCTATCTTTTCTTTAACAGAACATTTTGCACAGAACATAGAACATGTTTTGAACAGATAATGGATCACTATAAAATAGAACTATATAAATGACTCATGGTGTGGGACATTCACACACATCTAAAGGTCAATGTTAGAACCATTTCCTTCTTTTCACATCCAATATCCAACTAAAGAAATGTGATTCTGGTTTTTGGTGTCGTCCCTCCACGCCCTACTCTTTCCTTGCAGCTGTTGCATATTACAAACTTGTTATCTTCTGCACACAGGCTGAAGAATTCCCAAACAGCTGACATGTTGCAGGTTAATTCACCAGGTTCCCTACATGTGCGAGAATAGCGCCGACACGCCTTCACACCGCGAGCAGGTACGCACAACACACGGTGGAAAAGTTGAGAGAAAGGAAAAAGAGATTGTGCTGTGGCGTCCGTGTGTGCGTGCGTCCTTGAGAACTGTAACTGGTAGAACTTATGTTGGCAGTTAATTGGAGCGTTGACCGGCATGAAATCGGCATATGTCAGACTGACCTGCCGGTCACCGGTCATAGCCGAGCACGTGAAAACCGGCCAATTCCGGTCACCGGCCGGTCTATCGGTGCATCTCTAGTACAAACCCAACACTTTTCTAAACGAGACCCAAAGCTGTGGGAGCTGGATAAATATACTGTTCCGCTGAGGCCACATTCAGCTAATCACTGTTCCATTCACAAAGAATCCCCAGGGTTTCACTGCTCAACATATTTTCCTTCTAGCTCACTCAATCACTTTAAATCAACACAATTTCAATGGCACAATCATCACAATCAACGTTTTTTAGGCTAAGGACCACTTAGCCCAAAGAGAGACGGAGCAGAAACACCCTACTACTATTGTATTAAATTGAGTTGCAAAATTAAACTGGGCCTACAATAACGTGTGTAGCCTAAGGCCTTAACACATACTGTAGCTTTTATGGTGCATATAATACTGTCACAAACCGGGCCGCACGGCCATGACAAAAAATGGAGACGCACACAACAAAGCCAATTAATAAATAATTTATTAGTTGAAATCAAAAACTTAAACTAACGTTGGGATGTGTGATCAGTGAGTTCAGTAAGATGAGTGGGTGTATGAGTAAAAGAATGTAGGCTATGTGTAGTGTTGTATGGTGCAGCAAAACAAACCAAACAGCAAGGCCAGGATGATGGTGTGTCAGCGAGAAGAGAGGGCCCAACTGAATCCAAGAGGCTTGTTTTTGACATATTCATATATTTATACATCATGTTTTTGTTAAACACATGTGGCACAATGAATCCTTAAGCTTAACTGTATCTGTGGATGGCTACCCTAATTGCTATAGCTTACCTATAGGCCAGTAAGCCTATCATCAATGTTGATATTTTCTCACAACTAGGCTGATTTAGCTTTGCCAATAACATGTTAGATTCATGTTAATGTATATTTTCAGACATTTCAACTTTTTTTAAAAAGAAGAAAAAAAACTCTTTCCAAAATTATCAAACAATAATTAGTTGGCCCCCCTGCAGTAACTCTGATGACCCCTAGGGGTCCCGGACCCCCTGTTGACGAACTTTGCATTACTGCATTGTTTAGCCAGAGCAAATCTGATGCTGAAAATCCAGAAATCTCCCACTGCATTTTGTCATTCTTTCCCAAAAATAATCTGGGTTTTTTATTAAATTGGCTTAATTTATAAGAAGAGAAGCTGTGTGAGGCTGTACTTAGGCACACATGTAATAACTGTAAGCCAGGGAGGTCCCTGTGTAATTTTTATCAATATGTCACCTGTGCAACACGACGGACCAAAAGGCTGGACCTCTGTTATGGATCCGTCAAAGGTGCTTATAATTCCTACAGCAGAGCTCCACTTGGCATGTCCGATCACAACTCTGTTTATTTGGTTCCGTCCTACAAACCGGTACTGAAGAGAAACAAGCCGGAACAAAAGTTGGTTCCGGTTAGGTCAGAGGACTCAATCCAGTGTCTACAGGAATGCTACTGCTGTACTGATTGGGATCAATTTAAAAATGAATGTAAGGATATTGATGAGCTTACAGAGACTGTCACCGCATACATCACCTTCTGTGAGTTGTTAGTTATTCCTAGAAAACTAATTTCCATATATCCAAATAATAAACCTCGGGTCTCCAAATCTGTTAAAAGCATAATTAATCAACGAAATATTAGCTTCAACCAAGGTAACATGAATGGGAAATGTGAAAGCCATGATGGGGATGCAGTCTAAGAAGTGTCATGTCAGACCGTGCCCTCTCAAATGAATTGAACACTTTCTATAATCGTTTTAATACTTATAACTTTAGTGAGGAGTTGTCAGTCTTTAATAACGTTGCCCCTGGGCAGAGCAATGTCCAGGTTGACAGAAATAAGGTCCTGACACTCTTCAGAGGTGTTAAAGAAAGGAAAAGTCCTGGCCCTGACGGCATTGGAGGTCATATATTAAAGAACTGTGCCGTACAGCTGGCAGACATTTTTTGTTTTATTTTCAAAATGTCCTTACACCTCCACACCGTTCCTAATCTTTGGAAAGACTCAATTATTGTTCCGGGGCCTAAAAATAAGGCTCCAGAGTCTTTTAATGACTTTAGGCCTGTGGCACTCACGTCCCTTATTATGAAGACGTTAGAGAAGATTGTGAAAAACTAACTTTTGAACTCTGTACAGGATCTACTAGACCCGCTTCAATTCGCCTACAGACCAAAACAGGGAGTGGAAGATGCAGCATGTACTCTTTTTAACTTGATCTATACCCATCTTGAGGGTGCAAAGAGCTTTGTGCGGCTTTAATTGCATTCAACCACATATTTTGGCAGGGATCTTAAAGAATACTTTTAATATTGATCCTAGTCTTATCTGTTGACTGATGAACTTTTTAACTGACAGGTCTCAACGCGTGAGAGTGAATAGCATCTTATCCGATGTTCTCTTTTCCTCCACCGGTTCCCCCCAGGGCTGTGTCCTCTCCGCGATCTTATTTATTTTATATACAAATGCATGCCAAAGCCAGCACACCAGGCGTCATATTATTAAGTTCGCTGACGACTCGGTAATAGTGTCGCTGCTGATGCACAACGACCCTGAGTATGGCACTACCTTAAATGATTTTACAGAGTGGTGCAAGTCGTCTTTTATGAACATTAACGCGGCAAAAACTAAAGAAATGCTGATTGACTTTAGGAAGCATCCCCCCACCCTCTCTCCCACCCTTATTAACGATCAAGCTATCGAAGTAGTGAAGCAATACAAATACCTCGGTATTATAATAGACGACAAACTCACCTTCGAGCCTCAAGTTGACGCTGTCTGTAAAAAAAAAAAAAAAAAAAATCACACCAGCACGTTTTTTTATCGTAAACTTTGCAATTTTAATGTCAATAAGACCTTTATGAGGATGTTTTATTGTTGTTTTATTGAAACTATTCTTTCTTTTGCCTTTGTGAGCTGGTTTGGGTCCCTCACTCTTAAAAACAAAAACAGGCTGCAATACATAACTAAAGCGTGTGGCAAAATTTTCCACAACTCTCTGACTGATTTAAAATCGCTATATGAAACAAAGACCTTGAAGAAGGCCCAGTCAGTCCTGGCTGATATAAGCTACTTCATGTTGTTGCCGTCTGGCCACAGACGGCAACAACATGTTGCCGTCTGCCTAAATGCAAGACAAATAGACACAAAAACTCTTTTGTTCCTGCTGCTATAGGCTGTGTTAATAATTCAATGTGAGTTGTGGACTTTTGTGTAGTATGTATTTATTTGTCCCCTCTATTTATAGTGTCTGTTGTTTGTATAGCCTATGTGTTGTTTATGTATTGCTGCACAACGAATTGCCCCTCGGGGATAATAGACTCCTTGACACCAGCGCTTTGAGCTAAATACTAATGTCAGCATGCTAATATGGTCACAATAATAAGGCTAATATGCAGGTATAATATTTACCACGTCTACAATTATAGTTTAGCATCTTGGCATGCCAACATTTGCTAATTAGCAATAAGCACAAAGTACAGCTGAGGTGAATGGGAATGTCATTAGTTTTGCAGGTATTAGGTCACAAACCAAAGTACCTAGCATAGTGACATTTTGACCAGATAATGGCTCTAGAGGAAATAACACGGATCACAATAGTTATTACAATTCATCCTGAGGGAGAACTTAATGTTTTTAACTTTCATTACTAATTTTAAAAGAAATTAATCTAATAGTTGTCAAGGCAATTCACTCAAATTGGGCGGCACGGTGGCTCAGTGGATAGCATGTCTTTCTGCAAGTTGGCACTGCAGAGTTTGATCCCCGGTCCGGGCAGGCCCTTTCTGTGTGGAGTTTGCATGTTCTCCCCGTGTTTGCCTGGGTTTCCTCCCACCATAAAGACATGCATGCTAGGTAACTAAGACTGCAGTTGAAAATTAGTCATCTAGCTAACACTGGTGCATTTACAGAAATGTTGATTAATGTGCATTGTCCTAATCAAATAAATAATTAAATTCCCTAAGAGCATCTTTCCTTGATTCCCTTCAGCATCAGTGTCCGTCTTGCCTATGGCGTTATATATGTGCCTCATTCCTGAGCGAGTAATTGTATGTTTTGAGCACAGAAAACTATATTTTGCAAGCACATTACATTACATTTTGAACAGAAATTAACACTCGCAAAAATAATTTAGTTTGAGCAAACAAAAACCTATTCTGTGCTCAAAAAAATTATTTGCATGTTTGCTATTATCCGTATTTACGTGCAATAATAACCCCTCTCACGCAGTTTACTCAAATTGTCACAGCATCACAAGTGTGCCACAAAACCAACCAATCAGATAATTAAAGGTCAATTCTGATTGGCTGTTCGTCTCCAATTAGACAGCAAGTAGCAGGAAACACAAATCTATCTTTTTCAGTCAACACTTGTTGGTCAGCAGACTGGAACAGCATACTGACTACAGTGGAGCTGTTTGACTAACGTTACTGGATTAAAACACATTTGACTTTAACTTACAGTATATCACAGAAATGTCTTAATATTTGTGTGTATTATAATGCCGTTGTTTTGTTTGACTCATATCTCCTTGTGTGACTAACGTTAGTTGGACTCATCCTTCACAGGCAATCTAGCTAACTTACTCCACAGCAGCGGAGCATAAAATACGGTCTGTGCAGCCGACATGTCATCTGAACAGGCCTCGCAGCACTGTAACGTTAGCTAGGTCTCACAATGCAAGCAGTAGGCCTACCTACATGTCACACTATAGCCACATGTAAGTACTTTTTAATACTTTGGTTACAGTACTGTGTTTTATTAACCTTTATTCTGTTGATATATTATCTTGCGAAGGAGCGATCCGTTGCTAACGCTAATTTATCTCAAAAAGCAGAAATGTTAGCTAACTACTGCCAAGATATGGTTTCACTAAAGACCAGAGGTGTTGTAAGACTTGTATAGTGTTGTCATGTGTTTGCACTGTACATGGTAACGTTAGTAACATTACATCCTTATTTATTTTTAAATTTATTTAAAATGAAACCATATCTTGGCAGTAACGTTAGTTAGCTTCTGCTTTTTGACATAAATTAGCTAACTTTAGCGTTAGCAACGGATAGCTGCTTTGCAAGCCAATAAAATATAGTCTTGGCAAACAGAATTAAGGTTAATAAAACAATAACTATGTAACCAGTACTACAAACTTCTTACATGTGGCTGTATTGTACACAGACTGGTCACAGTGGTTTAGTTTTGGAAATGCGGTCTGTTCTGTATAATAATTCTAATTACATTAATGTCAAACTTGGGATCTTCTTTATAATGAAACCATTACCAGCGATGTAAAAACAAGATCAAACACACAAGGTCTGAGACATGTACAGTAGCTCAAAGGCTTTTATGTGTAGGCTGTATATCATCCCTTCCTCCTGTCATGTCTCATTCTCTAGCATCAGGTGGCACTATGTTATTAAAACATACAGTATCAATGTGTGAAATACATACATTTGGTAGGAAGATCTTGCCGCGCCTTCTCCGCAGCCGATCAGCGCCGTCGATTCGGAATGACGTCGAGGAACTACTACAAACTTCAGGAAGCTGGAAGTTTCTTATTAACGTTACGACTGCGTTTTTAACTACAGTTTAAATTAATGCAGGACTTCTAGGTGTGATATAGTATTGGTATACTGTGTTAGTTTTACTCTTAAATATTTGAATACTGGTTTGCAACATTATATTTTGTATGTTTCTATTAAAGTATTTCACACATTGATACTGTATGTTTTAATAACTTGGTTCCACCTGATGCTAGAGAATGAGACATGAAAGGAGGAAGGGACGATATACAGCCTACACATAAAAACCTTTGAGCTACTGTAAGTGTCTCAGAAGCTGAAGACCTGTGTGTTTGATCTTGTTTTTACATTGCTTGTAATGGTTTCATTATAAAGCACTGTACACAGACTGGTCACATGGTGTACAGAAAACATCTTGTCTCTCAATACCTGGAAAACCAAAGAACTAATCATAGACTTCAGAAAGTGTAGTGCCGACCCCCTCCCTCTTTCCATCAGTGGGGACCCTGTGGAGAGGGTTCACAACTTCAAACGTGGACGTGGACGGACGATACCATTGCAGTGGTAAAGAAGGCACAACAGCGCCTGCATTTCCGCAGACTTCTTAAAAAACCAACCTGTCTGAGAAGCTGTTGGTGCTCTTCTACCGTTCCTCCATAGAGAGCATCCTGGTGTACTGTGTGACTGTGTGGTACGTTGGATGCTCTGCAGCAGACAAAAAACGAATACAGAGAGTGATCAACACAGCACAGAAGATCGTTGGTTGTCCTTTTCCCTCACTAGAGGAAATTGCCAACTCAAGACTGCTCTCAAAAGCCACCAAAATTACACATGACTGTTCTCACCCTGGTCACCCCGTTTGAACTCTTGCCCTCAGGGAGACGTTACAGATGTCTAAAAACAAGGACTAGTAGATTTAGGAATAGCTTCTTTCCCAAAGCAATAACTTAAATGAAGCTAAACTTTTTTTAATGATGCAGTTTGCACTGTTACTCAGCACTTATCCACATTATAATAGTTATTATCTACTTAGTGTGATAGTGGGCAAGTTGTGTTTTTATGTTATGGTATATATATATATATATATATATATATATATATATATATATATATATATATATATATATATATATATATATATATATATATATATATACAGTGAGGAAAATAAGTATTTGAACACCCTGCTATTTTGCAAGTTCTCCCACTTGGAAATCATGGAGGGGTCTGAAATTGTCATCGTAGGTGCATGTCCACTGTGAGAGACATAATCTAAAAACAAAAATCCAGAAATCACAATGTATGATTTTTTTAACTATTTATTTGTATGATACAGCTGCAAATAAGTATTTGAACACCTGTCTATCAGCTAGAATTCTGACCCTCAAAGACCTGTTAGTCTGCCTTTAAAATGTCCACCTCCACTCCATTTATTATCCTACATTAGATGCACCTGTTTGAGGTTGTTAGCTGCATAAAGACACATGTCCACCCCATACAATCAGTAAGAATCCAACTACTAACATGGCCAAGACCAAAGAGCTGTCCAAAGACACTAGAGTCAAAATTGTACACCTCCACAAGGCTGGAAAGGGCTACGGGGAAATTGCCAAGCAGCTTGGTGAAAAAAGGTCCACTGTTGGAGCAATCATTAGAAAATGGAAGAAGCTAAACATGACTGTCAATCTCCCTCGGACTGGGGCTCCATGCAAGATCTCACCTCGTGGGGTCTCAATGATCCTAAGAAAGGTGAGAAATCAGCCCAGGACTACACGGGAGGAGCTGCTCAATGACCTGAAAAGAGCTGGGACCACCGTTTCCAAGGTTACTGTTGGTAATAAACTTAGACGTCATGGTTTGAAATCATGCATGGCACGGAAGGTTCCCCTGCTTAAACCAGCACATGTCAAGGCCCGTCTTAAGTTTGCCAATGACCATTTGGATGATCCAGAGGAGTCATGGGAGAAAGTCATGTGGTCAGATGAGACCAAAATAGAACTTTTTGGTCATAATTCCACTAACCGTGTTTGGAGGAAGAAGAATGATGAGTACCATCCCAAGAACACCATCCCTACTGTGAAGCATGGGGGTGGTAGCATCATGCTTTGGGGGTGTTTTTCTGCACATGGGACAGGGCGACTGCACTGTATTAAGGAGAGGATGACCGGGGCCATGTATTGCGAGATTTTGGGGAACAACCTCCTTCCCTCAGTTAGAGCATTGAAGATGGGTCGAGGCTGGGTCTTCCAACATGACAATGACCCGAAGCACACAGCCAGGATAACCAAGGAGTGGCTCTGTAAGAAGCATATCAAGGTTCTGGCGTGGCCTAGCCAGTCTCCAGACCTAAACCCAATAGAGAATCTTTGGAGGGAGCTCAAACTCCGTGTTTCTCAGCAACAGCCCAGAAACCTGACTGATCTAGAGAAGATCTGTGTGGAGGAGTGGGCCAAACTCCCTCCTGCAGTGTGTGCAAACCTGGTGAAAAACTACAGGAAACGTTTGACCTCTGGAATTGCAAACAAAGGCTACTCTACCAAATATTAACATTGATTTTCTCAGGTGTTCAAATACTTATTTGCAGCTGTATCATACAAATAAATAGTTAAAAAATCATACATTGTGATTTCTGGATTTTTGTTTTTAGATTATGTCTCTCACAGTGGACATGCACCTACGATGACAATTTCAGACCCCTCCATGATTTCCAAGTGGGAGAACCTGCAAAATAGCAGGGTGTTCAAATACTTATTTTCCTCACTGTATATATATATATATATATATATATATATATATACGTATATGTATGTATGTATATATATATATATAATTTATAAATAAAATTATATATATATAATTTCATTGTACTTAAATGCAATGACAATAAAGGCATTCATTCATCATATTGTGACATTTTAGGTGTGTTCGGATGACATGATGGATGCATAGACTTTATCCATGCTGGGCTAACATTAGATTGCTTGTAAAGGATGACATTAGTCACACAAGGAGATATGTTATTGTAATATTAAGGCATGTCTGTAATATACCAGTAGGTATCAGTGCTTTCCAACCTTTCTGGTCTGAGGTTCCCCCACAGCCCTGTCATATTAACTTGCATACCCCGCCCTATCAATTCCCAGTGTGTTCACACTATTCATTATATTACAGTGAATATTCTTAAATTTCCATGCAATTGAACTGTAAACATTTAGGTTAGTTCAGTCAGAATTTCTACTAGCTAGGCCTACTACTTGAAGTGTGGCTTAATGTTTTAACAGTAATCCATTACTTTTAGCTAATCATTTGAACTGTTTAGTCAGTAGGCCTGCTTTTAGCTATTTATTTATACCATTCATTACTTTGCTATATGTTTAAACATCTGTGTTGAGCTGTTTTAGATGATATTTTGTTTTAAATAAATCATAATTTCAATTATTATTTTGATTAGCTGCTCCATATATTTCCAAGTACCCCCTGGCAACAGCAGAAATACCCCTGGCTGGGGAATCACTACAGGTGTTGTATCAAAGACTGTTCCTCCTAGATTTGTGTTTCCTGCTACTTGCGATCTGATTGGAGACGAACAGCCAATCAGAATTGAACTTTAAGTCTCCGATTGGTTGGTTTTGTGACACACTTGTAATGCTGTGAAAATTTGAGCAAGTGTGTCAAGAGTTGAGCGCGTACAGAGTGAAGAGGTTGAGAGCGAGGGAGACGTGACCGGAGCGCAGCAGCGTCTACCTGCACACAGAGAAAGAGTTTTTGAGAGGGCACAAGAGTAAACTGCGTGAAAGGGGTTATTATTGCACGTAAGTACGGATAATAACAAACATGCAAATACATTTATTGAGCACGGAATAGGTTTTTGTTTGCTCAAACGAAATTATTTTTGCAAGTCTTAATTTCTGTTCAAAATGTAATGTAATGTATTTGCAAAATATAGTTCTCAAAACATACAATTACATACTCAGGAATGAGACACATATATAACGCCATATCTGCTTTCCTCTGTTTGCCATTCTTTGTACTGATGCATTAAACAGAGTGAACAACCGGAGCTGAGGTTAACAGGGTTATACACAATACCTTACTGTACCTTTTGTGTGCACTGCTTATTGATTTAAGAGATGTGTATTTTTGAAGAAGGCTCAATGTTTTCACAGTATCTGGATAAATTACTTTTAGTCTTCCATTTCCTTTTTGCTGCAAACATCAACCACACTCATGTTCTCTTTCTCTCTCTATCTGTTTATGCCATATAGTATACATTTATATATCAATACATGCCTGAGGGTCATGTGCGTTTTCATAAAATGGTCATAAATTAGCATACTGTATATATCATCCTGGACTTTGCCCATTGCATTTACTATATATTCTTTGCAAATTTTGCACTTAACCCATTCAGTCTTCTTTCTTAGGCAACAGTTACTTTGTATGTTTTTCTGTATTTGTTGTTAATTTTATATTAATGTTTAATATGTTTGTTTGTTTATGTATGCACCTATCACCAAGGTAAATTCCACATAAGTGTACTTATTGTGGCAATAAAACCTTTTCTGATTCTGATCTGATGAGCTATCAGAAATAAACTGGACTCCTTTGGTTTGTATCTCCTCCTACAGCTGGCTGTTCACATTATTATTTTTTTTAAATTTGGCCAATATCAGATTCCATTGTGGAACAGGTCACTGTCCTGAACTGACTTACATGCGCAAAAGAACAATCACAAAGACGTCACAGGCAGCATGCTGTCTAACGGAAGTAAACATGGAGGTCACAGAAGTCAGCATTTTCATTTATAAGTTGATGTGCAGTGGAAGCCAGCAAATTTGTGAGCAGATAATTATAACGAGGACACATTTTTAATTATGGCTTTTGTGGAGCAATGGCTGCAACTTCTGTACGGAGGTGTGTGTGTGGATGCAGAATCAGAGCCAAGAGTGGTGGGATCATGACGCAAGTGACTCCTGCCAGCGCAGAATTGATTATTAATTACGATGGCTTACGATATTATGGCTTTGTTCAGACTGCCAGCCCAAATCTGTTTTTTGGTATATCCAGATTGTATCCAGATTGATTTTTAGAAAGTCTGGACAGCAAAAAAACACATTAAATGTGATTTTGCAAAGGAGGTGGTTGCATCTCAGTCCGGATGCTCTGACCGCTCAAATTGGATTTTAAAGTCAGACTTTTGTGTCACTTGCAACCCAACACCCGACTACGATGGAAAGGAACACCACCTGGTGGCCAAACCCTTTTATGAACCAGTCAAATTATACAGTTCTTCCCATTCGCCAAAACAGACGACATCGAATCCAGAGAGATGGAAGTGCTGAGCAGAATCCATGCTGTTACTAGCAGGGCACTATGGAGGACAACATAGAGAACAACAGTCCATGGACCGCAGCAACCCATGCAGAAGGGTTGTGGTGTCAGGACTGGGGGGAATTGTTGGGTTCCTGTAAATGAAGGTGTTGTCTAGACCTACTCAATCTGTAAAGTGTCTTGAGATAACTTCTGTTATGATTTGCCACTATAAATAACATTGATTTGAACATCCAAATCTGATCTAATCACTTGGAAATACAGTGTGAACAGTCTGTCTTACCCGCGTAGTTCAATAAATAAATGCTTCAGGTCGCATTTACGGCCGTGAGACAGGGCTGAGACACGAGACAGAGAAATATGATTCTAAAGCTGCAGACACACTGACCAGACGGCCGACCCTCGGCAGAAAAGGCAGTTGGACTGATCAGTCTCCCCGAGTTGGTCAAAAAAATGCCTCAGAACACAACAAAGAGACGAGATGTAACACGTCTCTATAACAGCAGGTGGCGCTAATCTGTATTGTCGGCCAAAAATGAAAACCGGCAGCTGATTGGACGAACGCGTCACGTGGGTCTTGTTTCTCCGGAAATTCAAAGACAGACTGTCATGGCGGCTCGTTCAGAATACAATCTCATATTGGACTAAAATAGTTCACTGAAACGTGTTTCTGAAAACATTTTAAGAGAGAAATAGGCCATGCAGTTGCTGAATCTGTCTTCATTTCAGATCGACAAAGGTCAGTTTAAAAGGTTTTCAGGTTAGCACTACCAATCAGATGGGTCATTTGAGTCCGACTGCCGGCAGTGCCCGCCCCGCCGATTATACAGTACATGTCAAATCGGCCAAAATGAAGGCCTTGGACGGACGACGGCACGGAACACACCGAAGAGACTCGAGTCATTGACCTCGCCAGACTGTCCAATGGCCGATTATCGGCTCGGTGTGTCTCAGGCTTAAAAAATTTGTCTAAAACGGTTGTGGTCAAGACTCTGAAGATCTTGAGAAACAAATCAAAATTTTCCTGCAGTCTAGTAGCCCAAATCTGAATCGAAAATATCAGATTCCATTTGTGCTGTTCAAACTGATCTGAGCCATACAAATGAACGTAGCCTAACCGTCTTGTCATTTCAGATGCAGCCCCACCTACTGCCCTCTGATAACCCCTTTCCCACCAGTGTCACCACCTGACCATCTCCACCCACTAACTCACCTGCTTCCCATTTCCCTGATTATTACACCAGAAGTAGCCCCGAATTGCCAGACCTTCCTTCACAGTGCTGCGGAGGAGGGTCTGGCTAGTCCACACAGCATTCCGGGTTGGGAGAAAAACGTGCTCTGGTTTATTGGCATTTCTTTAAACTAATCACAATCATCTTGGTGGTGCTAAGCACCGGCCAGAGCTACGGAGCCTCTGTAAAATAGCGTCGGGAAGGAACTTGTTTTGGTGGAACGTGTACATGTGTACGTTCAAAAGTAGTTTTAGTCATGCAACAGAAAACTCAGATTGGACAGATAGTCTAGCTAGCTGTCTGGATTTACCCTGCAGAGATCTGAGGAGCAGTTAAACATAGTCCTCAGAAATCCACCGGAGTTTAAAATTCCAACCCAAAGAAAGTGGGAGGTAACGGACATCTGGCCAAAAAGAGTGAAATCCGGCAGAATTTCCGGCGGCAACGGACAACTCCCAGAAGTGGAACGACGTGGATATAGACTACACCAGAAGTAGCCTAGATATACCGGACCACTTCCAAACTGCATTCTGTTCCACAGTGTATATTAACAGTACTCCCAGCTCCTTATCAAGGGAATGGGTTAAGGGAACTTCCCTGTCAAAATTCCTCCATTCAGAACACCCTTCAACGTGGGCACTTTTGTATCTGCCATGAGCTAATATCAGCCAATATATATCGGCCAGGCCTATCTCTAGCTCTAATAACACTTTCTTTGACTTTTTACAACATTTATGATGTTTTAATAAGAAAAACTATGTTATGGTTTTGATATTCTGTCTTGTATTTTTGTTCATTTATGTTGCCTGATTTAGTTATTTCTGCATTTTTCCTGTGTTTGCATATTTATTCTATATTTTTTTTATGTCATGTTGTGTATTTCCCTGTTTATGTTCTGCTTCCTGTTTTATTTTGATAGTCTGTTTTCTGTCCTGTCATGTCTAGCTTTACTTTGTTTTCCTGCTTTTGTTGATTGTCCTGCCCTGCCCTAATGTGTTTCACCTGTTGTACCACCTGTCCCTCATTTGTTCATTACCTCTTGTATTTAACCCTGTGTTCCCGTTGTCTCGTGTCAGATCATTTTGGATCCCTGTGTCGTCAGTTTGTGTATCTTTTTGTATACCCCCCCCCCAATAATATTTCAACCCATGCATTATACTTACAAATTACACTTTATTGTAAAGATGTGTATTGATTATTATTATATTTCTACTCCTGTTATTTTTTTTCCTTTTCATCCCTCATTACACCCTTCAACTGTATTTGCTTTCACTCTACATTCCTCTGTCCTTCAATTTCTTAAAGCTATAGTGTTCGACTATTTCTTATTAATGACTGGCTGTTACATTCAAGCCATTTCCAAATGAGTTGATACAAATCTAATTAAGACTATCAGCTCCAGAAAACTCTCCCTGGATTTCTCAGTATGGCTATGTTTACAAAATGGTATAGTCCAGTGAGTGATGTGTTTTGCGCTATGGTTTTACGTCACCGCGAGAAAAGACAACAGCAACATTCATCTTGGAGACGAAGAGGACATAACAATTACAAGATAATTACGTCTTCTGAAAAGTCAGTCCTCCTTTATTTGACCTGATAAATGCTTCCAGCAACTGCGGAGTTGGGGTGGTGAGTCATCACTGAAGGCTTGCGTCATGTGGATGCACTGACAGTGTTGTTGTCATTACCTGGAATTCCTCATGGGGGAAACTATGGGTATAGCTTTAAATATATTTGAAAGCACAAGATTTCCCTGAGGAGCCTACAGTGGTTTCCATACTTTTTCCTGTTAATTAAGGACCCCTAAACTGACACAATTTATGGTGTGTTCCAGGCAACCCATAACCTGTGTTTTCACAACCTTCTTCCCGTATAAGTGCCCTGGAACGGCAGTCAAACCCGTAACTTACTACTGGTGAACTCGTAGAAGATCGTTGTACTCCCAGTTACAGTTTTTGACATCACACACATAAACAACAATGGCGACCCCTGTTGATGATGTAGCTACAGACGCCGGTGATTAACGGTGACAAATAGAAATAAATAAGACATAAATAGGCAACGTAAAGTAATTCCGCACATTGTAATCAAAACAATACACATACGATTGTGTACTACAGGTTATGTTTATTAAATGAAGCCCAAAATATGTCGCCGACTAGCAATCGCTAGTATCAGCTTGCGCTAGCTAACGTCAATATTAGGTAGCCGCTAGCTAACGCTAGCTAGAAGGGTTGGTCGTGACTTTGCCTGGAACGCTACTAAGTCGTGACTCGTGACTTGAAGTCGTAACTTAACTAAAAATTGTGTCTGGAATGCAGCATTAGCTAGACCACTGCCCCCCATTAGATCTGACAGGATTTTTTGCTTTTAGATGTTTTATTACACAACGTTTATGAAACTCATGACCAAAATTGTCATACGTTATGTCATTGTGTTACTTATAGCTGGAATTATAGTAAACATAAATTATTTCCCTTTTGCTGGCGACCCCTGGAACTTTGAGAAGTATCAAAATCGTGTTAATAAGCAAATTAAAGCCTCCACAAAAATGCTTTACATTTTTGACTATTGTCGCAAATAGGAACACAGGGAATAAACACAAAAAAATGTGGATACCAGAAGTAAAGTCGTGACCGGTAAAATTATTTAATTCAACTCACATTTTGATGGACAGCGGCAGCGACGTCATGTTGCTTCAGGGCCTAATTAAGCACATAGCTAGCACAGGTGTGTGAACCTGCGCTCTCCCGCAGCTCTTCTCCTGCCTTTGATGTTGACATGAGAACATGACTTGAAATTAAAAATAATTTACAGAAGCAACAGATTGTCGAGTTTAACATATGTTACTTGTTAAAATGAAGGTGCCAGAGGAGGAATTAATGAGCGATATTTTGAAGCGGTTAACGGGCGAGTCTGCACTCCCTGTGTACAGCAACATTGAAAAGTTCCGACGAGGAAAGGACGGCTTATACTTCATCGCGGAGGACTTTCATGAAACTGTGAAAAAAAGGGAATTGGTCAACGCCAAGGAACGACTACGAGTGAGTGTTCATTGGAAATTACACTGTATGAACCACGAATACATGTTTGATAGTTTGGTAATTGACAGGAGGGTTAACAGGTTCAGTTCCCCTGAGCAGAGAAACTCACGTCAAGCTCGTCAAACTCCGTTAAGTTAGCTAACATTTGCTCGCACGTAGCTAAGTTAGCTTAGCTTCCCCCTGTTTATCCTGAAATGTAGCTAGCTAGCTGTAAATGCTATAACGCTTGTTAAGACCAGACCGTTATTAAAACATTTCAGCTTTTTAGAATTTTACTAACGTTACTTTCCAGCTAGGTCTGCATTCTCTTGGGCTTTGTAGGTCGACCACAGTCAACTGGTTTATTGTAACGCTTTTAATCCACATGTGTAACATGATTGTTAAATACACATACTTTACCCGTGGCAAAATTAGGTACACATACAGACCTACATCTCGTTAAAGAGTTCTGTATTTGGCAGTAAGCCTAACCCTTTAAACTTTTATACAGTTTGGCACTAAATGGGGGAGGAAGCAGGCTAGATTTTTCCTTCATTCTCAAAATTGAAGATTGAGAAATTGTGTCTGGAAGATATTAGTCATTATAATATTGGGAAAGCAATGATTTGTACTGTTAATTTGAAGGGGCTGGTAACACTCATTTGGCTATTTGTCGGTTTGAAATTCAACTTTCAAAGGTTAACTGAAGTCTATTATATTAGCATCTGAAGACCTGTGTTGGCTTGGGTTGCTGCAGCAGCTTTTGTACAGAGCCCTATTTATTTGCTGTATAAAAAAACTGCATACTGTGAATTATGATCAAATCAGGACCAAAAAGGACTTTTATTCCTTTGGCATGATGTGCTAGGTTTTGCAAAACCATTATAGCTCATAATTCCAAGGGCATAACTTTGGGTTCAACATTAGGAGGGGGGGGGTTGAGATCTCCATTTTTGAGCACAGTTGACGTTTTGAGCATATGAAACCCATGATTTTCTGCATTTTTGTGAATTTTTCTGCAAAAGTGTGTGCCATTTCTGCATCAAGTTATGGTGCAATTGTATTTATTTATGTAAAGGAAATTATAATAGGTTTTTCTGGGGGGGTTGCACTGGCCAGTTTTGATTATTGGGGGGTTGTAACCCCCCTGTATATTACGCCTATGGCTCATACTGTCAGCAATTAAGGGTGAAGTGAAAACAAATGTCACTGCTTCAAGCGCTATAAAATTGTACATGTTCTTATTCATTATGATTGTTTTACCTTGTTTAAATTATGGTTACATATTTCCAAAATAATTCTCTGATCTAATCTGGTGTATAGTTAATATGAAACTTCAGCTTCTTTTCTGTGCAGATCAGGAACTTGAACCACATGTTCTCCCGCTTGAAGCGAATGGTGCCACTAATGCGACCTGACCGGAAGCCCAGTAAAGTGGACACACTCAAAGCTGCAACGGAATACATTCGATTGCTTGTTGGGGTTTTGCAGGACACTGCCAGTGTAAGTATTGTATTAATCAGGACTCGTATCAAATGATAAGTGTCCTGTGTTTAGGCCCTGTGTTTTCCAAGGTCAGCGCTGCCACTTATTTTGAGATGTTGATTAGTGTTATTTTCTTTTTCTCAGGATGGAGGCAGTGGGACTGATTTCATAAAGAAAGCAATCACTTATGGTCAGACTGACGGCTTGTGCAATGATCTATGGAGAGTCGATGATGTAAGTGTGTGTTTTTTTTTTGTTTTTTTTTCCACAGCTCAGTGAAGTTGGTTTGACACAGTTTAGCTTATGTGAACCAGAGTTGGGTGGATTTCTGGTTTTGCTGGTCCAGTGTACAAGTTTATATTTGTTTATTCTTTATGCAACCACATCTGAATTGGTCCAGTATTGAGCGAGTCCAGGCTGCAATTTAACCCTGTTGCAAATGTGCATCGTCAATTTCAGTCCACTAAAAGTGCAGGGTTTTTTTTTTTCCCCCACTGACAGGCTCAGATTATTGCTCTAAGTGTCTGACAACAGTATGTCAAGAATCCCTACAGAGACAGAGACCTTTTTGTTGAAGAGTAAGGTTCTTTTTGCTTCACCAGAAACAGCTCTAAAATCTCCATGCCAAATTCACCAGACTGTTTAAATAAACAATACTTTTAGTGTGTATAGAGCCAGCATATTTTTCTTTAATTTTAATGGGGGAATTAATGTGTTTTTTCACCAGAGTGGTAATCTTTGGAACCGTGGGGAAAAAAAAAAAAAAAAAAAAAAAAAAAAAAAAAAAAAATATATATATATATATATATATATATATATATATATATATATATATATATATATATATATATATATATATTTCTGTCGACTTTGATTGAAGTGGGTTTTACGATGATTACATTTCCGTTTATTTAGTTTGAGTCTGGTGGGTTTGGTGATAGCGATTTTATTTTATTTTTGTCGACTGTAGCGGCCTTTCTTAATACTGGACCACTTTCAGAAATTGTTGTTCCCATTACTCACTTGGACACAAAAACATGGAAATATAGGGTCCAGGTTAAAAAAACACAGTTACCCTTTAAAGGTGTGATACCGCCAACAAGTAGACTGGAGTCACTACACTCTCATAATAATAATAATAATAATAATAATAATAATAATAATAATAAGTAGTAGTAGTACATTTTATTTAAAGTGTCTTTCATGACACCCAAGTTCACTTCACAAACAAAAAAGGACATTAAAATTATAGTCATCTCATAAAAAAAAATAAAAGTCAGTCAGTCCATAAGCCATCTTGAAGAGATATGTTTTAAGTCTGTTTTTAAAGTCAGTAATTGAGTCACAGTGTCTGATGTAGTCTGGCAGTGAATTCCACAGCTTGGGGTGCTGAGGTTCACACTAGGGACACGCAGTAGGCCTGTTGAGGAGGATCTCAGTGAGCGGGCAGCGGTGTAAACTTCCAGTTCTCGCGATAGAGCAGTGCGAGACCACCTCCCTCCCGGATGAGCGGGGTTTACAAATGTAAACAAATCCACGCGGGACTGCTTGGTTCAGGTGGAAGAAGTCATCGCTCCGCTGCCATGCCTCCGCAAGACACAGAAAGTCCAGTCCACGGTCCACAACGAAGTCGCCGACGAGAGAAGCCCCGCTGGTGAGGGATCTTATGTTGAACAATTGAGCTTTCAGTCGGTTTGACTGACTGTGCATATCCAATCTGGGCAAGCACAGTATGGTCAACTCGTCGATCAGGCTTCAAATGACCGCGATCAACAGTCCAGAGACATGGGAGTATTTTGCCATCCTTGCGAGCCATGTAGATTTTGTTGCGACGAGATCCTCAGGGGGCATGCTTTCGGCGTCGGAGAATGTTGCGTTGACACAGAAGTTCGCAGAAGGTGCATAGTAGCTAGCTAACGGTAGACTACAGAGGAAGTGTGATATTTTTACGTCTGTTTCGGAGCGACAGAGGGGAAAATATTTCAGTCGACACATTAAGTGGAACTGAAATTTGCGTTCTAATCTGGTCAGATTCCTACCGGTTGCGTAGGAACCGGTTCCATAGTGGAACCGGGTTTGGTACCCAACCCTACCCATAGCCGGTAAAGTTCACTTAGCAAATATTTCCTCATCCTTACTCCAGCAGATGTAGCCTATGCATGAAGTTGTTGTGGGTAGGTAGTCCTAGTGGGCTATAGGCTTAGGCTACTGCGGTAAACTTAACTTGCATCCTCCGGTCAAAGACGCAGGTCAGGCATCATGTCAGACTCAAACCCTGTATAAAACAAAATACGGCGGAGAGATGATAAAATGCGTAGCTATATCTAACTATTGAACTTTGCTAATGAACTGAGTATGAAAATCAAATTATCAATGTATTCGTGAGGAAAAAGTAAAATTACTGAAAATAAACAAGCCAGACGGAGCGGCGTCAATCTTGCCAGCGTTCCCGTTACTAGGCAACAAATATGGGCTCTGTTATGTTGCATTAGTGGTTTATCATGGCCTCATTTACTTTCCATCAGCACTTGCACTCATGGGAATACCTGCCGCCATCATGTCTGTCTGTCTGTATCGAAGCAAATTCATTGCAAAAATCAAAAGGGAACATTTTCATGTTATTTATTGGCAAGAGACACATCTCTCAGATGCAGAGCACGAGAAACTAAAAAAGATGGGGTTTGTGAATAAATTCTACTCTTTCCTCACTGCATGACGCACACGTGGGCAACGATAACCTCACGAGATCAAGGCAGCGCAGTTGCTTTTCACCGACTGCAAGACCCAGGCGAACCCAGGGCATGCTGGGAAACGCCGGCCTCTCAGCTGATCTAACAGCTGATTGGTTCAGAATCCACTCAACATGATGACGTTTTATATAAACTTTCTTTTTATTTTGAATTGGAGGGATTTTAACTGCTATTTGTCTAATTTAAAGGCTTATTCTGTACAAACCACATGTTGTGTGGCTGGTAGTTAGGTTTAGAAGTCAGAGACTAAATCCGTTCAGTTTATGAATCATCCACAGTGTGTGGTTAATTAAAATCAGCAACAGATTGCATGTAGAGCATTTTGAGAGCTACTCTGTCATAATTTAAAATAACTGGAGACTCCGTACAAGCTCATATATGGGTCTGATAACATTTTATTAAATTGGAATCGGAACACAGTGTTTCTGTGACTTCCTGTTCGGCCTGAAAGCCGAACAGGAAGTTTTTGTCAGCGCCCCCGGCTGCTGCTGCCTGCTCTCGTCCACTTTACAGGCGAGGCGCAATTAATCTCGAATGAGCCTAATATTAAGGGCTGAGGGGAAGTGGGAAGCCTCTCACTCAGGAGTGGCTGAGCCAAGTGGAGACCTAGTGGTACATTTCTGTATAACAGTCCGGTACACTGTTTGTGTAGAGTGAAGGCGATAACTAAACAACTTTAACTTTGATGCTTTTCCGTTGAAAATGAAAACAACCAGTGTTTGAGCCATATTTTGATTAAACTAACAGTGGTTAATATGTTATCTTTTGTTATGCTTTTTTTTTTTATTTTATTTTTTATTTTTTTTTTTTTGACAATTTTTTTTTCTTCCCATACCCCGAAATTACACCAGGCACGGATGCACCCATGTTCAGGTTTTTGTTCCGTCTTCCGCCGTGCGTCATACTACACCGGGAGCTGCCAAAGTGGATTGTCTTGCCTGCCCGACTCAAGCCTTTCCACTCTCTGTTGAACGCCCACACGTATTTTTAGCAGAGCGGAGAGGCGCTTCTCACTCGCTTCTGGGACGCACGTCGCGGCTGGTGGAATAACAAGCATTGTCTTGAGTGGTGGCTATTGCTGAACGCAGCACAGATGCACCTGGTGAAATTTAGGGGTTAGTTAATTATACCGGTCATGGATTCACTTTTCAAGTCTAAAGCAGGTGAGAATTTGATAGTAAGGGGTTATTGGTTTTGCTATTATTGTGTTTTTACTTGCATGTTTTTGTTTTGACAGTTTCTGAACATGTCAGAGGAGCGCATGGAAGATGGTTTCACCATGCCCCTGGAACCGGTATCTGAGGACGGAGATATGAGCAGACTGGTGTTGCAACATTGTGTGATGCCTGCATACCAGTTCATCATTCAAGTAGCACCTGATCAGACTTTGGTAACTCATTTCACTTTCCTTATATTCTGACTAATGTTATGTTTGTCAGCTACACTCCAGCTACACCTCTGACGCTTGCAAGGGAGCTATTGTAGTGGACTGTTAATGGACTACTGTAGTGGACTGTTAATGGACTACTGTAGTGGACTGTTAATGGACTATTGTAGTGGACTGTTAATGGACTATTGTAGTGGACTGTTAATGGACTATTGTAGTGGACTGTTAATGGACTACTGTAGTGGACTGTTAATGTTGTTCCCAGTCAGTCACGACTCGGAAAACTTACTAGATGTGTCATGGCTATACATTTCTCCCTCTAGGGTTTTACCCTTAATATGTGTATTTGATTAAAGGTGCTCTAAGCGATGTTGGGTGACGTCACTTCTTGTTGACGTTCAAAGTCTTGTCCAACAAAATGGAGGCTGGCTCGCCCCTCCCTCCTCCTCTTCATCCCGTCCCCTCCCCCTCCCTTCCGTGCTTCCACGCACTAACCCTCCAACCCCCATCCCCAAATCCTTCTTGTCGGTTATTGGCTGGAACACTGTTATGTTTGGTGGTGCAGGTTGGCACAGATTGTTTTTTGTTGCCATTTGTGGAGCCTGGGCTGTCTACAGAGACCGTTTTTTACAGTGTGTGCAGGGGACCGGCAGCTTGCGGATAGTGAGGAGATGTTTGCTGTATGTGACAAAAAATGTTGTAGCCTAAAAAACGCGTTATGTCAAGACACAGTTCTCCATCATGAAGGGGATGTGACATAGTGTTAACAAGAACTTAACTCAATTGAGTTATTGTGGAAATGACTGTGCTTCCATCCTAAACATAAACTGTAAAATATATCGGTCACGTGTCTAGGACTTGCAGTCTTTATAGATCTTTTTTTTCTCTTTTGAGAGGTGTTCTAAACACTTGTGGGTTGTAAAAGATGAAGATTTGACAGGCTTGTGCGGCAGCTCCTTAGAGTTCCTAGTGTGTTTTGCCCTCCAGGTCTCTGTGACAGTCCCGTGGCTGAAAACTATGAATAGGATGGCTTAAATGCAGAGGACAAATTCCATTTCTTTTTGTATGCGTAGCTCTTAGTTTCATTATCCTCATCATGCATTATATTCATTACATTAACCGTGCAGCAGTAAATTCTATGCATCAGTTAATGTCGTAAATGTGACACAACCTAATGTTTATTTCTTTTTCAACGTTTTTTTTTAGATGAAACTGACAGGCACGCTGAGCGGCAGGCTGCAGAGTGCGTGTACCACTGCGTCCACCAGCCGCCCTCGTCCAGTCATGTTGCTTTTTTATACATTAGTGGACTAATTTGCCTAATCTTCACGGGTCTTTAGACCGTGGTCAGAGATGGGGACTCAAACTCGTCAACAGTGACTTCAGACTTGACTTGCGACTCAACCCAAAAGACTTCAGACTTGACTCGAGCTTCGAGACTGGTCAGCAACCTGTTTTCATGCAATTATTGCTTTTTAAATCTAAATGTATTAATGTATTTCTATTTTCTTTTATTGGCGCATATACGTTGGGGAAACGTATGACGAGCTGCATGGCCCCTGCCCTTTGCCATAATGTACAACGTAACTCATGCGCTATGCCTTATGTGCGCTCACTCACATCAAAAAATGCATTGACGATGGCGACACCAAGTCCTCCCGGAGTTGTGCCTTTTGTCATTAGTTTTACTTTTACTTTTAATGACTTCATAAACAGTGGCAGTAAGCGAACATCTACATGCAAGGTGTGTGGCACCAAGATAAATGATGCCGGATCAACAACGTCGAACTTCATCAGGCATCTCAAAACGCCCCCAGATAGGTCAGTCACTCACACGCTAATGTGAAAGAGACGATACATTTAGCACATATCGTTAACAGGTAACAAGCTAACCATCGCAGTGTTGTGCTAATGCTGGGAACGGGCACATTGTATCTTTATAGTTAGTAGTTGCTGAGGCTCAGACATCCATGGCGCACAGGAGGCGGGACGCACAGCTCCATCTCCCCAGGAACAAACGCTGTGTCGGGTGGGCAAACTCATGTGATGCGTAATTGATCCCGTGGATGATTTGTAGGCTATTAAGTGAACAAGGTGTACCTGGTCCACCAAACACTGGGCCGTCTTGACTGTTTCAATTCTGCACATATTTCTGTTACTGTAGTCCTATTTACTATTTCATTATTTCATCCATGCATGGCGCAGCGGATCTGTGCGCCCTGTCACCTGCCGTGGAGACGCTGGTCTCACTAACCTCTCCTCCTCTGAGTCGGATCTCCCTCGCACTGGACTCAGTTTCACTGAGCGTACTAACACTTAGAAAATAAATGGCATTACATCAGTGAGTTCAAACTGCTTCTTGTGCGTAATTTGGACTGACACTGAGATTCATGTTGTTCTGTAACTGGTGTGGCGCTGTCACTATTCTCTTGATTTCCACCTCGTTAGAAACAAGCTAACCATCGCAAAGTGTTGTGCTAATGCTGGGA
The DNA here is from genome assembly GCA_023566125.1 of Zingel zingel. Taxonomy (NCBI): domain Eukaryota; kingdom Metazoa; phylum Chordata; class Actinopteri; order Perciformes; family Percidae; genus Zingel; species Zingel zingel. The sequence goes on from CM042314.1 coordinate 32,253,392, forward strand.
ACAGGCACGTTGTATCTTTATAGTTGTATAAAAATGTCCCCTTTCCTCGTCTGGCACGAGTCTTCAAGTACTAGAAGTCATCAAGGAAACAAAAAAAGGAGGCGCTCAGTGTTGTATGTTTATGCATTTTTATTTTTATTCCTTTATTGATGAAGCAGAATGTAGCAAGTTGCAGTTTCATTTATGGTAATTTTGTGTTGGAGTGTTGGTGGGGGTTAAGTTTGAGTCAGTTTGGATGAAACGTAATCCACAGTTTAGTCCACATTGTCTTCTGTTGTGCTAACTGTGTAGAGAGTTAAACAATAAAGTTTAAAAAGTGAACTCTATATTGAGAAATGTGTGTTATCAATTGTTGAAAAAAAAATGTGAATGGTTTCCCCCCCAGGCTTTTTACGAGTTTGAGTTTAGAATGAATTATGTATGTTTTGGTAATTACAAGTTCGCTCAATTAAATTATTCCGGTAATAGACTTATGTGAATGCAAAATCTTAATGAGTTGTAGACCATTGGTGTAACCTTTACAGGAATTAGGAATTATTACAGACACTTTTAACAATATGCAATCAGACACATTTTTTATTGAAATGATTTGACAGGAATGTGATACAGTTACAGCTGGCAATCAAGACAATGCGTTTGATTGTCTTCAGTGTAGCTCTCGCAGCCGAGGCATTCAAACTGTCCTCACAAGTACCTTGTCATCTGATGGGATAAATCAAGGTGAAGAGGTTTAGGTCAAGACAAGACCACTGTTCCAGTCTCAAAGTGCTGTTCAGTTTATAAGGTTACTGTGGCTGTCACAATAGTTGTTGGTCTAGGTGTGTTTGTGATTGGGTATACATTACAAACAATAAAACCAAAGCTCGGCTCAGATAAGGAAATCTGGCTTAAGTGAAAAGTTGAACCCTTAGCAAGAGATTTGTCATGACCAGTTTATCCTCAAGCAACTGAAAAATGTTTAATTCATGGCAAATGTAGTTATTCTTTGTGCTGTTTATTCCATGAAGAAAAAATATTAACACCAACGTTATCTTCTTCATTCAACAGATGTCTCAACCATAGAGCAGATGGTTTGGACCACTATTGGAAACCTGTCAGGTTGGATATGTTTAATACATGAATATCAAATCTGAATAATCAGTACAAGTACATTTTCAGGTAACATGCAGATTGCTGAAATCATACCAGAAGTGGGGAAGATTATTAAAAGTCTAGTCGGTGTAAATGATCATGTCAAAACACATAGTAGTACAAATGTTGCCCCCATGTGGTCTGAAAGGTTGTTGTCATTTATATGAAGTTTTCCATTGACAGTTGGTACAAAACGAGCACAGGCGTTGCTCACAGAAGAACTTTTTTCATGTCACAGTATGAAAAGCACCTTTGTAAATTATTAAAATGAATGACTGAATAGCATTTAGCTTTCAGGGTCCTGATATTCATGCTGTCACTTCTTATTGGGACACTTGGAAGAGAACAGCGCCCTCGTTAATGTTATTAAAAAAACCTGCACTTTTCTGGCTATGACAAGTCAAAATGTCTGCTGTGGAAAAGACCTATTGCTTAACATTGTGTCCTTTTAGTGGGGTACTTAATTCAGATTTACAACCAGAGTAAATGTTGAATTGTATTTTTTAGTGTTTAGTGTTATGGTGTGTTCCATTTGTACTCGGAAGTCAGAATTTTTGAGTTCCAAGTTGGAAAAAAACACCCACTGAAGACGGATATCTGACTCGGAAAGTCGGAGAACCTTACAGTACCCTGAACAAAGCAGACTACAAAATCCAACATGGCTGCTCAATCGTCAACCGTAGTAATGTACCATTTATTCGCACTTCTGTCTTATTGGTGTCTCATTAAACCAGTTGTTCAAACAGTACTGTCCATCCTCTACCTGTCGACATAATGTTACGCTGTTTGTAAGCACAAAATGCAGCGTAATGTGGTGTTATCAACTGGTATTGCTAACAATGGCTAACCTGCTAGAGCAAACCCCACTGTTTCTCCGGCTCGTTTGACTGGAACGCAGTCATCCTGGGTGTGACGTCATTGCCAACTATGACTTCCGAGGTAAATGGAACGCATGCTTAAATCCAGGTATCTTCCTGCCGCCACCACTACACTGCCACTGCTTACTGCCATAGATGTTTTCAGTTATTCTGGCTGATTAGACCTCAGCTCAAGCTGGAATTAGGTGTGACTGGTAATTTGCTCAGGTCACTAGACTCTTGCATATAGAAATAATAAATACCTCTTTGAATGTTTATTGCTTTATTTTTGACAACACTAGAGCACAGTGGAAAATACTTCACTGGTTTGATATGCATTGTTACAGTGCACTCTTCTGGTAGAATGCATCAAGTCTGTTGCACCCAGCATCACAGTTAGGTGTGATCGGTAGTGTGCTCTGCTGCACCTGTAACCAGAAGTTACAGGGACATCATGGTGTTCTAACAACTCCTACATCAGTTTAGTATGTTTGGGGGAGGAGAAAACAACCTTTCAGATAAGTTATTTCTATCAACATGTCACTCGATGTAGTAATTGTGTTAAAAGAGCTGTGCTATTTTAGAGAAGGTAATTTTTGTTTTATTTGTAGGAGCCTGTTGAAGAAAGGAAAATCTTGAAGAAAATGCTATTTTATTTTTTGTTTAATTTAACTTTTGAAATTTTGTTTGAGTAAATATGAATGTTTTTTTTTTTATTTTCATTTAACAAACTGTATCCTTGGCAGCCCTTTAATAAAATGTAAAAGAAAGCTTCAGTTTTTTTTTTATTTCTGTCTGAAAGGGTTTGTTGTTTTTTAGTCTAGATGCCTTCTCGTTCAGTTTCATGGTACCAAGACTACAGTTATAAATAGGAAATTAATATTATAGGCTTTCATGAATTGTACTTTTTTGAAGGAAGACATTTGTATCAGGACAACTTGTGTTCTATTTCTCGCTCTTGTCCATTGTGGTCTAATATGGATGTTGTGTTTATGAAGCTGTCTCATGTTAGAAGCTTTAATTTCAAGTCTCATGTTTACTACTACCCATGTACTAATCTCATTTAAAAAATATAACTGGAAATAACAAAATGCATGTTACATTTTGTAATGACTCATTGTAACTAGTGTTTTTATTAAATCCATTATGTCCAGATTTGAATTAACACTTTTAAATGTGCAGTGGTGGAAGAAGTAATTAGGTAATAAAGATTTTGTTTTCCAATAAAGTAAAAAGTAGCAATACCACAGAATAAGAATACTCCATTACAGGTAAGAGGCCTTTCAAAATGTTTGCCCAAGTAAAAAATTCATAAGCATTTCCAGACAAATTAACCTAAAGAAAAGTATCAAAAGTACTCTCTATTTAGAATCTTATGTTTTATATAATTTAATTAATTACTGATAAATTAACATTTAAACAGCATTTGAATGGAATGAACGGTTAAAGGTGGAGCAAACTTTGATAGTCTCATGGCCTATCTATTACTGTTTTTTTTTGTTATGGGAAATCTTAATTTTCAACGTAACAAGTAACCACAGCTGTTAAATAAGACAATATTTCCTTCTGAAATGTAGAAGAGTAGAAGTTTAAAGTGGCAGAAAATGGAAATACTCTAAAGTACAAGTACCTTAAACTTCTACTTAAGTGCAGTACTTGTATAGTGTTACTTCTTTGCGGGCTTCAATCTCAGAGTTAGATGTGACAAAGTATTTTTATTTTTGTACTACAGTGTACACGCTGTTCTCCATTAGAACAGAAGGTGGCGCCTGTTTGATGGGATATATTTTGTCTGACTTGAGCGGGGCCTATAGCCAACTAAACAACATTTCAGGAGACAGCATTAGATATCCAGCAGGGCTGTACGTTATATGTATGGCTTTATAAACACAATAACTAAGCGCAGTGCAAAGGTTGATCCCCACTGTAGGTGTATGAGCGGGAGCCCTTGGGTGTCAGACTGTGGACAGGCGTGGCAGTGGGCTGGTCCAGGCGCTCCGAGCGATGAAAAACATCAGGATCCATTGACTTGGTACCAGCTGAGGCCCTGAAATAGTCTGACAAAGGAACCCCAGGGTCGCAAGCCAACAGTGACAGATTTGTTGTAATTAACTACATCTGCTTCTTCCGAGGACGGGTGTGGGTGTGCCGCACCCACACAGAAGACACGGTCCTGAGGAAGATGCACTGAGGTGAGTATGCTGCCTGCTAACATTTGTGTTTAGTTGTGTCGAAAAAGGCAATCATGGTTAAATGGCTGGGCGTAGCATAGGTCCTCCCAGACGCGTGCATGAGCTGTGTCTGCACGATGGTGTCTCCGCGTCCTTATTCCTGATGTTTAATGTCTGTGCATCCCGCTCATTTCCTACGGTTAGATTGATAGATGTGATTGTATACTATTATTAATTTAGCATAGTGCTATAGCGCACAGCACCCTCTCCATATTGCCCTGCTGTCTTTCTTCAGATGGAGGCCCGGGACGAGTTCAAGGTCCCATATGTGCAGTGTATGTCTTGTATTCCTAGAGTGAGACTGTGAGTCTGTGATGGCAGTGGCTTCCTAGTGCTTTAGCCATGCACTGTCTAATCTCGCTCATTAGCGTGCCAGCGATGGCTTTTTGTTATTTTGCAGTAGCTCAGCCTGTGTGTTTGTACCGGACGCTGTCAGGAATGATACGCGGGGCGTGATTTGCTATTTTACTCATTTGAAAATAAAAGCGATTGTCTTTAATTGCACGTTTGCTCGGATCTTTATAGAGAGTCGTGCAGTGTTGAGCCCTCGCTGCTGGTGCTCGCTCTGCATTTTGCGGGTGGCCATTAGCGGATCCGCTGGTGCTGATGCTGCAGCGCGTGCGATTGTTGCTAGGCAGCCATGCAGAGCGCGGGCCGCTAGCGGGTGGGTGAAGGAACGGAGGATGCTAAAAAGCCATCAAACTATATTGTGCGTTGAAATATACGCAATACATAATGTTGCCCTGCACTCACATGAGTACCTGGTCAATAAGCCTGTCCTCCTCGCCTCCCCCATGGTGGGAGTGGGGTTTGCAGATTTTAATCTCCCCTCTGCACTAGGCAAACATAGGATGGATTCATCTCAGCCACAGCAGTGTGAAAGTTGATGTTAAAGTCAATGACAGTGGAATTTAGTTTATATTATTAACCCTAATCTAAATAATGTCAGGTGTAGAATTACTCAAGTGTCTTACATGAAGCCTTTTATTAGTCCTACTTGAATGATAGATATAGGAACTGTGATTATACATTGTAGGACTGCAACGATTATTTTCATTATCGATAAACCTGTTGATTATTTTGTTGATTAATCAACTAGTTGTTCGGTCTATAAAATGCCAGGAAATGATGAAAAATGTCAGTGTTTCCCAAAGCCCAAGATGACCTCCTCAAATGTCTTGTTTTGTCTGCAACTCAAAGATAATTAGTTTACTTAGTTTAATTAGTAACGGAGGAGTTAAGAAACTAGAAAATATTCACATTTAAGGACCTGGAATCACTGATATTTTTTTTTAACCTTTTTCTTTCCTAAAAAAATGACTCAAACCAATTAATCACTTATCAAAATAGCTGCTGATCAATAACTAATCGATTTATTGATTGATCTTTGCAGCTCTAACACATTGCAATACGGCTTGCCCGAGACAAATCTCAATATCAAGTGTGTGGTTTTTGAAAATCAAACATGATATTTTGAGGGGTACGGTAGAGGATAAGGGCCACATGTGGAACGTGTATTTGAGTTCTGAGTTTAAAGTCAGAATTGTGACTTCTGACTTTAAAACTCAGAACTCAAATACATTTATTCACATGTGGCCTAATCCTCTTCCGTTTGGGCCAAGTAAACAAGCAATAATGATTATGGGATATCTACCTCTCTGACCAAAAGACACTCTATAAGCTCTCTTTATTAAACTTGTATGAGCTATATATATTTGCAGTTTGATGTAGTTGCAATTTCTGTCACATTAGCAATTATAATCTAATACTATGTAGTTAATGAAATAGAAACCTCTTTAAAACTCCCTCGACTGTAATGGAGTCCATCACCTGTCTTCAGCTGCTTTTCCTTTTGCTCCTTTTCTTAAGTGTTTGCTATATTTTGATATTGTTTAGTTACATTTAGGTGGATGCCAAATGTCCCATTAGAGACGGCACAGAAACTAGAATGCCCGGCACAGACTCAACAGAAATGATTCCACCTCTACATCATTTATGCGTTTTGTGTATGCTGCACTTCTGGAAAGCACTCCGTCTGCTAGATGTCTAGAGTTAATGAGTCCATTTAGTTGGCCATTGAATAGAGCAACAGTGCACTTGTAAGTTATATTAACACGCCAACATAATTTAGTTTAGTGTATGTTTATCTTACTCTGTTGAATATTAGAATGAAAGTCCTGAAACAATTATGTTCAATAAAAATGCAGTTGAGTTTTTTTTTTTTTTAAGTTTTTTTTTTTAGGCTTTTCCGCCTTTAATTTTTGACAGGACAGCTAGGTGAGAAAGGGGGGGAAGACATGCAGGAAATTATCACAGGTCAGATTCGAACCCTGGACCTCTGCGTCGAGGCATAAACCTCTCAGTATATGTGATTGTGCACCTGCTCTACCCACTGACTCAACCCCGACACAAAATGCAGTTGAGTTTTTAATTATACTGTAGGTGTATGCGATACAGAAGTAATCAAAGCTAAGTAGTGCAGACTTTTTCATTCATTCTCAAACAGGCTAATATGTGACATCTAAACACGTTTTCCCATTAGATTATAGCGTGGCGTTTAACATCAAATGAACGGACAAATAGGAGTTGCAGTAAGTTTAGAAAGTAAAAACTTGCTTTGTTTGGTGGTAATTTTCAAATAGTTTTGAACATGATTACACTTATTGATCTTTATGTTATTTTATTATAGATATTTGATTTGATAGAAACTAGTTGCATAACTGATGGGGATCCACTGACCAGCCATTATGACATGCACTTAATGAAAGCAAAGCAAATGAAAATCAATCCAGAGCTACTTAGGTAATTATACCCCTATCTGCCTTCAAGTGGGTAGATTTACAGCAGTCAATCCAGGCATGTATATGTGAAGATGATGTAAACATAATGTGGAAAAAATAATGGGGTTTTAGGGTACGGATTGGGCCAAAGATCTCAGAGTACTATCCCCCAGCAGAGACAGTAGCAATACATTCATTGATTGGTGTGTTCTGGTGAAGGATAGGCCAACTACATCAAATAATATTAGTGTAATAGTATTAAACTATTTAAACAACTGAAATTCTGCTTTTGCAGTCTGATAAGAATGCAGCTATAGAAGAGGAACGACTGGCGGCTCCCCTACTTCCTGAGATTTTCTTAAACAAAAGTGAGGTGATGATGCTAAGGATAAGAGGAGGAATAAGCGATGGTGGGCCAGCAGCCAGATCCCTCAGTCTCCCCTCAGTCATTAGGACCGTCCCTGGAGAGAGAAGCTTTTTGTTTAGAGAGAGAGAGAGAGAGAGAGAGAGAGAGAGAGAGAGAGAGAGAGAGATGGGCAGTTTAGTTAGTGCTTTAGTGAATGGCTGATGATGTTGGATAGCTGATGTAACGTTTCGGCGCTTTTGAGAGCAGGAAGCCTGGCACTGTCGAGTTAAAGTGCACAGTTTTCTTTTTTCTCTCCAGAAACCACATTAAAGGTTTTAGTCATCCGTCAGAGTCTCTCATGTGCAATGCAATGAGATTTAGAATTGCACATGGATCAGATGTAAGTTTCTCTTGTGCTATTAGAGTGAGCATCTTAAAAGCTTGCCCCGAATGCTAGAGACACAAGGAATGGGATTTGGGATTGACAATGCATGTGATCAGATAGTTATGTAAACAGTAATGAAACTTATAAAGTAATTGAGTCAGTTGCACAGGAGAGAGGGTGTGGTGTGCCTGGGACCTTATCTGCTCCCAGCAGCTGTGTGTGTGTTTGTGTGAGAGAGTGAGTCGGGGAGTGGCCATCCCTTCTATAAAGGGCCTTACGGTAACTCTTTACTCTTTCTCCAATTACCGAGCCGTATCACTAGCTAACTTCCTGTTAGTGGATCTGATGCTGCCGTCTGCATGTTTGCTCTGCTAATGCTGCATGTTGTATAGCTCTGCTCTTCCACTCGGCCTGTTCCCTGAGGAATACAGCATCCTTAATGTGAGGGTAGGTTTTTCATCTTAATGCTGACTGAATACGAAGAAATCCAGGCTTAACATGTACTCAAATATACTGTTTATTTTTGCACTTGCCAGCAGGAAACTCTGTTTTCATGTTAATGCAAGATAGAAAAGGATTTGCTTGGGGTTTAATTTTACATAAATGAGCGTATTGATTGAATTGACGATTGTTATTTAATATTTAATTCTCTTTGCTGGGTCTCTTCATAGTTTGGGCTGGTGTGCACCTCTGGATCCTGAGGCAGGGCTTTTGCGGACTGCTTGAAACATAGGCTCAGGAAGATTAAACAATATTCTGCTCACTGCACTTCTTCCATTTGCACATTTACTTAGATTTCTTAGTATAAGCCATGATAGCAATGAACAGGATTATGGCGGCTGCTTTCAGAGCATGTGGCTACTATAATTAGAACTTTTTTTTTCTTAAAACTTAATTTCATAGACTTGCTTTTTTTTCTAATGTCTGTATTTTTCCTTCTTTAATCTTTTAATCATAGCATAGCCCCATTACCGTTGCATTGCACGTTCACCTCCTTTGCCCGCTCGATTAATTTCATATTAGGTATGAAGAGGAAGTGATGAATTGAAACATTTTATCAAAATACAAACTGTGTCCTTTATGTTTCCTTCATGATGGAGCGAGACTCTGGCTAGAGAAAGCTCAACACTTGTTTAGTTGTCAGCAGCTTGTTGTGTCTGTTAGTATCGTCTTTTGGCTGGCTTAACTCATGCTGCTGCCGTAAGAAAGGGTCGGTCCATGAATTGCTCCATTATTCTAATAGGTGTGTAATTTCTAATGTGTTTCTGACTTTTGATGTGCCTTCAGGCTGATGTCCAGACTGTTCTTAGGCTGAATTAACTGTATTTTTCTGTATTATAATGGACTACATCTCATCACTTGTAAGTTAATGAATCCAAACTGTGGCTAAATGCTGGCATTTGGCAATCTGTACCTCTCAGTTTCATTTTTACTCTTCACTCATAACTGTTTCCCCCCTGCCTCCTGTCTTTGTGCTATGCTAAGCTAACTAGATGGTAGCTGTATCTTCATAATTAATGGACAGATGAGAGTGTGGATATTCTCATCTAACTCTGAAATAAAAGTGAAAAAACATTTTCTAAAATGTCAAAAAATTCCATTAAAATGGTTACCTGTAGCTGACATTAAAGTGTAAATTAAATTAGCACAACTGTAGTTTATGTCTAACTCTTGCGTTATGGCAGTGTTCTAAAAAGTGCTATTTAAGCAGCATGTATAATATCAACACCCTTTCTGCAGACATCAATTGCAAAACAGTAGAAGATGAGCAAGTCGCCCACCCCCAAAGGCACCCCGGTGCAGCGCAGCCCCAGTGATGGGGTCCCTGAAGGCCTCCTGTCTCCTCAGCATTCCACACCCAGCTCCGGACCCCAGCATAAGAAACGCATCTCCAGCCTCCTTCAGAGTCCGGTGAGATGGCTGTTTGTCTCAGTGTGTGAATGATTTAAGGTCTTAAGCCTTTTTCCTCTTTCTCTTCCTCTTTCTCCTCTCCTCTAGATGTGGTTAGCTCCTCACATTACAATAAATCTGTTCGCAAATGCCACTTGACAGCTTGAGCTGCAGTCAGTGCTGGACCCCATTCTGAGTGCATGACAATGTGTGCTCCTGCATATGGGAGAGCAACAGTGAGGCTACATGACGCTGATGAAGTTGTGTGAAGGGAAGAGGTGAAAGGACTGATGAAGAGAGGCTGACTCATTAAATGTGTTTACTCGCCCTCGCTCCTGTAGTGTAGGAGTGTGTTCAAAGCCCTCCTGAATTTGTATGTGATTATAGCGTCTTCCATCATTCTGATGGCATGACTTTTTCTTTGTGGAAAAATTTGACAATTCAGGGGTCGCCAAAGACCGAAATGTTCAACTCCTACACATTGAGTATTATTATGAAACTGAAATGATTTGTAATGTGTGGTCTGTAAGTGTGTGTGTGATCATATATTAATACATGTGTTTGTGTGTGTGTGTGTGTGTGTGTAGTCATTCAGGGAGGAGCTGGATGTGCTGATCCAAGAACAGATGAAGAAGGGTGGCAGCTCATCCAACCTATGGGCACTGAGACAGCTGGCTGATTTCATGGCCTCGCATGGCGCCCCGGCCGCCCTGCCTGTCACCCCTTCTAGTACGTACACAAGACTTTCAAATATATCTCTAACATACTGCATTTTCTTCAGCAACACTGACCCTAGTGTTTCATTATTGCCTGAGCAATGCATTTTTAGCAACAAGTTTCGGTTACATTTTACTTGAAGGTATCTATATAAGAGTGACATGACAGTGTCATGTCACTCTTATATAGATACCTTCAAGTAAATTGTTACCCAAGTTTCTATTGTTAGCCTGGGTGCTCATAGTCGAAGTGTTACGCTCTTATGTTCGGACTGAACACGGCGCCCCGTATTGTCCATACTTGTTCACTGGCACACCTTAAGGGTAGAAACACTGGCTGGGAGGAGGAATGGCGAGTCCATCATATGTGGCATCATGGGTTTGCTGACAGAGAAAGACGGGCAGGTTGATATTTTTTCGTTCTACATAGAACTTTATTCGGAAGCAGCTCTGACAATGATGCACTTTACTTCAACCTAAAACGTCTTCTGTGAGAAAGGCCTATTGCGGTGCCACTATAAGATTATATCAAAGTTATGAAAACAACAAGTACAGTGTATACAGTAGCTGCAATTAACTGTTTCATTTAACATACCTTGTCCACAGAGAGAAAACTATCACAATGTACAGTACTTGTTTCATTAGCCTTAAACGCCCAGTACACCCACACAGGTTTTCATTATTATCCTGGCTCATTAGAACTCTGCTCAGACTCAGAGCATTTTTTGAGCATTTTAAGATCTTGGGAGAGCAACTAATGTATATGTATGCTGTGGAAATAAAGCTTTGCTTGATAGGTGGGTGGGTGATGGCGCAGTGGATATGATACATCAACCAATGTGTCCCTGAGCAAGACACTTAACCCCTAGTTGCTCCAGAGGCGTGCACCTTTTGATATAATTGTAAGTCGCTTTGGTATCATTGTAAGTCACTTTGGATAAAAGCATCAGCTAAATAACATGTAATGTAATTCTTGAGGCATTAAACGCATTTCGTATTGTTTAGTATACAAGCAAAATATAAGTTACGTTTTAATTACGATTAATTGCTTGATTCATCATGTTACCAATGATTGATTAAGGAAAGTGCTTACAATTTGCAACCCTAAAAACAGTAGCTTCAAACGCGAGACTAGTTGAGACTATATCCAAAAACCACCGCGTTGACCAAAGATCATATAGTTACGACAAGATAATCCACTTCCCCGCCTACTCAGTCACCCACCACCCACAATCAATGACGGTGATGATGATCAGACAGAGGAGCAAGTCGTATCTTGGTGTTGTACAAGTTTATTTTAGCCAGTTAAATCACTTGTTGGGGAAAAGCTTTGGACATCCGTGTCCTCAATGGTAGATGTGGCCATGCTCAGGCTGAAGTTCAGCAGAGCTATGCTGGGGATGATATGAGCTCACCAAAGTCCTTTTGGACATTTTTTTTAAAGTTGCTCTATCAATGTCACCTTCTTTATGTTGAAATGTGTACCTTGAAAAGAATCAACCACTCTTTAGTCTCGCATTGCCAGACCTTCCTCCACAGCGCTGCAGAGGAGGGTCTGGCTAATCCACACAGCATTCCGGGATGGGAGAAAAACCCGCTCTGGTTTATTGGCATTTCTTTAAACCAATCACAATTGTAGTGGGCGGTGCTTAGCGCTGGACGGAGCCACGGTGCCGCTACAACAAAGCCTCTGGAAGGAACTTGTTTTTGTCGAACATGTGTACGTTCAAAGGTTGTTTTAGTCATGCAACAGAAAACTGGATTTACCCTGCAGAGATCTGAGGAGCAGTTAACCATAGTCCTCAGAAATCCACCAGAGTTTAAAATTACAACACAAAGAAAGCGAAAGGTAAAGGACATCCAGCCGACAAGAGTGACATCCGGCGGACTTTCTGGCAGCACCGCAGCAATCCCGGAAGTGGAACGTCATGGATATAGACTAACCACTCTCCTACTTACCTTTTGTGTCTGCGGACCATCATCTTCACTGCTCTCTTACTCTCTCTCTCTCCCTCTGTCTGTTCTCTCTCCCTTTTTCTCCACAGACATGATGATGGTGACTCCCATCAATGACCTGCAGGGCTGGGAGCCTGGCAGCATGGTGAAGGGGGAGAGGTTGATGCGCTGCAAGCTGGCTAGTGTCCATCGCCTGTTTGACCTATACGGCTGGGCCCAGATCAGCCGCACCTGTCTCACTGTAAGTCCCACTACCTTATCACATTACACTCCTGACTTAATCTTTTTTTCAACTTTTGTTCTGAGGCAGAACACATACCTATTGAACAGATTTCATCACATCAGTGGTAGGTTCAGTTTGACTGGCTGTTGGTGGTCAGAGCCCACCCCACGCAGTTTTCAGATTACATTATGTGTTTACATAATTGCAAAAGGCTTCTCGACTGTTGTAGACAGAAGTGGCTGAAGAAACGCTTGAAATCCATGCTTTTTGGTCTAAACATCATACCCAAATTAAAAGTGGTACAGCTTCCATATACTTTGACACTCTGGGGTGAGCCTGATATCTTTGGAAAGGTGATTGATGGGTGGGTGTGTTTGTGTATTTGAGAAGTGTTGTATTTTGTTTTTTTCAAATGGAAATAAAAAAACGCGCAGATATATCTGTAGAAAAAAAATCATCTAAAATCCATTTTTGAGTCTTTTGGGTTCTGGATTTTTTCTGTAATCAGATGTGTTTACAGCAGTGTATTCTAATCATTTTACAGATGTATGACTTGGATGGAAATAAAAAAAACCTCCATTCTAGCCTCTGTAACTCTGTGTCAGTAAGGCCTAGACTCACCCTGACACTTGGAACAAAAACTTGAGAGTTTCCTTTCCAATGATATCAGGCACACCCCAGAGTGTCAGAGTATATGGGAGCTGTACCACTTTTAATTTGGGTATAACGTTTAGACCAAAAAGCATGGATTTCAAGCGTTTCTTCAGCCACTTTTGTCTACAACAGTCGAGAACCATTTTGCAGTTATATAAACACATAATGTAATCTGAAAACTGCTGCCCTGATTAAAAAAACAATGCAACTGATCTCAGCTGGTATTCTGTCTGGAATAGAGTGGAATGGACACTAACGAGAAATCTTACAGGTGTTCCTAATAATCCTTTAGGTGTGTGTGTGTGTATATGTATGTGTGTGTGTGTGTATATATATATATATATATATATATATATATATATATATATATATATATATATATATATATATATATATATATATATATATATATATATATTCTCATTGGAATATATGGTCATTGGAAACTGAATGGAAAAAGGCTAGCACTTTCAAAAAATACCTATCAGGTGATTGGATGAACCGTCTGTCTATCATGTCTGCCATTGTTGTTTTTAACGAACAGCCGCGGCTGTCACACACACACACACACACACACACACACACACACCCACCCACCTACACCACGCCCGTAGCTCCCAGGAGCTCCTCACCGGACGCTGATTGGTTCGGTTAGATGGTAGTTCAGACACAAACGCATTCCTTACAACAAAGATTCTCTGTAACTAACAGATGGTATGAAATTGTGCACTCTTCCTGTCTCCTGAATGAGCGTGGACCTCCTTTGAAAGTGTAGCGAACGTTGTGTGGGTGGATGAAAAGTTATATAAAAACATGACAGAAACTAGTTTTGTTAGGGCGTTCACGAACATTATGTTAGCTCATCTGTGTTGCCAGATCTCGTGAGAGTTTGTTCCTGAGACAGAAACCGGTTTTGAAACAAAGTTCATTTTCTCCTGATTGTCTGTCTGAAAAATCCCATTTGAGTGTCAGAATTAGAGCTGGGCGATATGGAGAAAATAAAATATCACAATATTTTTGACCAAATACATCAATGTCGTTATTGTCGACGGCGATACTGTCCGGTTGACAATTGGTGCTTTCACCAAATATTTACACAATGAGAGCTTTGATGAATAATCATCAATAATGTGGATACAATGACTAAGTGCGTAAAGGCAAATAATAACCAGCTAGTAAGTCTGGTACAGTAAGTTCTAAAAATTACATCACTTTACTGTAATGCAGCCTCTAAAACCAGACAACACTGAAAATTGAAGACGATATCCAGCCTCATACAGTATATCGATGTCGATATAATACGGATATATTGCCCAGCCCTAGTCAGACTTTTTGTGAACTGTGAAAAATTGCTCCAATATTTACTTTGATGACTATGGGCCTTAAGAACTGGTCATAATCTGTGTTTACGTTCATTTCTCCCATTGGCATCAATAAACTCAGGACTAGCTGCTAGTCTCCTAAAGAGGCGTGGCAGTGGAGAAACAACCTGACACAGATACTGTTACTCTGAGCTGGGGCGCCTTGGTGCTAAACCGTCTCTGCTTGAAGCCTGACAAGATGGATTTTCGTAATATGTGATCCTGCGCTTCTCACGTGATATTTATTTTTTCAAACAAAATCAGCATGATCAACTCAATTTTTCTATTTTTTTTTTGTTTCCATATATTTGAAGTGCAAATTAAATTAGAGCGGAATTTAAGGGGCAGGCTTTTACCACAACCTCATATTATCTTAGATGAGAATATGTTTACTTCAATCAGCTGTCTTTGTTTCCTAATGCCCCTCTTCCTCCCTGACAGCTGCGTGTCAGTAAAGAACAGGAACACTTCTTGGTGATTTCAGATGGCCTGGCCTACAGTGAGGTGACTGGATCCAGTCTGGTGAGTAATCACAGTGGGATTAAGGTTACACATACGCTCAGTGGCCACTTTATTAAGTACACCTGTGCAGGCTACTGCAATCAATACAACAGCTCTGCCTTAGATTCTACCTTTTTAAATTCATATGTTCAGTTTTTGTTGACATTGTCAGTGTAAATTGAATTGTACGTTTATTACTGAGGTCATAGTCTCGCATTGCCAGACCTTCTTCCTCCACAGCGCTGCGGAGGAGGGTCTGGCTAGTCCACACGGCATTCTGGGATGGGAGAAAACGTGCTCTGGTTTATTGGCATTTCTTTAAACCAATCACAATCGTCATGGGCGGCGCTGGACGGAGCAACGGTGCCTCTGCAAAATAGCCTAAAAAAATAGTAAGCAAAATAGCCCAAAATAGAGAAGGAACGTGTTTTGGTGGAACGTGTACGTTCAAAAGTTATTTTAGTTGTGCAACAGAAAACTCAGATTGGACAGATAGTCTAGCTAGCTGTCTGGATTTACCCTGCAGAGATCTGAGGAGCAGTTAATCATAGTCCTCACAAATCGTCTGGAGTTTAAAATGCCAACACAGAGAAAGCAGAAGGTAACGGACATCCAAAAAGAGTGACATCCGATGGAATTTCCGGCAGAACGAAAGCAATCCCAGAAGTGGAACGTCGTGGATGTAGACTGCGGTCACAGTTAAAGGTGATTTTGTATTGTGGTGTTTCTCATTTTATGGATTTTATGTGGTTTCCAGGTGAAGGTGAACATCCTGGGTGAGGTGGTGGAGAAGGGCAGCACCAACCTGGACGTGGACCCAGAGAAGTTCAGCCTGCACTCGGCCATCTACTCCGCCCGGCCAGACGTTCGCTGTCTGCTTCACCTCCACACACCGGCCACGGCTGCGGTGAGTCAGCCCGGGAGCATTAGCATTAGCTCACAGGTCTGTCCTGTTCAGAGGAGACACCTTCACACTTCTGCTGCTCACATCCAGATACACATGGAAGAATGAGGGATTTAGTAATAACTAGGGCTGTCAATCGATGAAAATATTGAATCGCACATTTGTTATCTGTTCTTAATGTACTTTAAAGCAGATATTTTTCAAGTTTGTAATGCTCTTATCAACATAGGAGCGGACAAATATTGCTTCATGCTAATGTTGCATACAGTGGTGGCTCTCAGAGGCAATTCATATGTGCAGTCGTTGGATTCACTGTGACTTATTTCAAGCCGACCGTCGTCCTCTACAATGTTAATCGGCCTGCAAGCTGTAGCCACACATTCATCTATCGCTGTTGACAGTTTGTTGCTTGTAAATGTAAATGGACTGCATTTATATAGCGCTTTTATAGTCTTAACTACTACATAGTACAGGAACCATTCACCATTCACACACTGTGGCCGAGGCTGCCACACAAGGTGCCACCTGTTCATCAGATAAACAATCGCACTCATTTACGTGGCGCAGCATCGGAGCAATTCGGGGTTCAGTGTCTTGCTCTAGGACAGCAGGGCCAGAGATCAAACCACCAACCTTCTAATTGGTAGGCGACCGCTCTACCACCTGAGCCACAGCCGCCCCACAAGAGTAGAGTTGTCCCGGCGTCTCCGTTGCAAACTATCCAGCGTGGCCTGCCTTTGGCCAGGGGGAGGAGGGTTCTCTGCATCAGCCGTCTGCTTGGCCAGCAAGTGGTGTTTGAGACTCGACGTACTCCGGTGGTAACTCAGTTTACATCGACAGTACATGCAAATAACTTTTGTCTTGTCGTGGAATCATCTGGAAGGGATTTGAAAGACCCTTTTCTTTATCCATTTCTGCTCAAGGAGCTTTGTTTCTGCTAGCCAACCACAACGTTACTGCTGCATCGCTTCCTGATTTTGCAAACTACGCAGCGGCCCGAGGCCCAAATCACAGAACAAAGAAAATGAGTGGTGTTAAAAGGAAATTGCGTTTACTCATTTTTATCACATTAATTTGACAGCCCTAGTGATAACACATCCATACTCTTAAAATAGAAGACCACCTAAACATATTTTAGAATTTGATATTATTGTCATAATTGTAGCAGTTGCAGTGTCGTCTTGTTCTGTTTGAGTCTGAAAGCACTGTATAATTGTCCAGCATGGACTTTGTGATGTCAACACTGAATATGAGTATGTTGCCTGACCTTTGCTGCCACAAACTGACGGCTAACCGTCTCCAGGTTTCAGCAATGAAGTGCGGCCTCCTCCCTCTGTCCCATGAGGCCCTGCTGGTCGGTGACGTGGCTTATTACGACTACAACGGAGTCATGGAGGAGGAGGAGGACAGAGTGGAGCTGCAGAAGAGCCTGGGCCCAACCTGTAAGGTGAGCAGAGCACAAGGACAAAAGACATTGAATCTGATACGTGCGTATCATTGCCTGGTTGAGCAGTTTCCGCTCCTGTGCGTCCCATGTGGGTTGTTCCAGCTTTATGAATGAATGAATGAATGAAGAAAAGGCATAAGGTGATGTGGTCCTACACTGGATTAATTATTCAAGCTGGTGCTGGTGCTGCTGCTTGGAGACTAAACTTGGGATGTGGTCTTAGTGTGCCTTTTAATATTCTACAGTGATTCTTGATAACCGTTAGAAATAATGAAGGTGGTTTTTGATTCCTGTGGTAATGTGGATTTCACGATGTGTAGGTTCTGGTGCTGAGGAATCACGGCATCGTGGCTCTGGGGGAGTCTGTGGAGGAGGCCTTTTACACTATCTACCACATCCAGGCTGCCTGCCAGATCCAGGTAGTTCACACAGTGGTGTGTGTGTGTGTGTGTGTGTGTGTGTGTGTGTGTGTGTGTGTGTGTGTGTGTGTGTGTGTGTGTGTGTGTGTGTGTGTGTGTGTGTGTGTGTGTGTGTGTGTGTGTGTGTGTGTGTGTGTGTGTGTGTGTGTGTGTGTGTGTGTGTGTGTGTGTGTGTGTGTGAGTGAGCTGATATACGTACATGATGTAGATGCACCAATTTTAAACCTGAGCAGTTGCCCTTCTCGTGGTACCCTTTCAGTGTAATTGAGCCAGCAGCTCTGCAGTGTAGTACACTAGAAGAGCCAAAAAGACACTGCAGTAATTCTACAGGACCAACAGGGGAAGCAGATATGTGACTGTAAGGTCATTGAGCCTTTAAATCTGTAGGCCTAGAGGTTGATGTCAATCATGTGTTATATTTTCATCCTCAAGAGTGTGTGTGTGTGTGTGTGTGCCTGCGTGCGAAAGTGAGCTCAGTTACTTTTTTCCTGAATAAGAAAGGGCCTTAGAAAAGCTACAGCTTGTTAAATCTGTTGTTTTTTGCCAGGTGTCAGCTTTGTGCTGTGCCGGTGGTGAACAGAACCTGATTCTTCTGGACCGGACCATCCATAAACCCAACGTAGCCGGCACCGTGGGCTGGGCTGGCTCCACCTTTGGACCCCTGCACAAGAGCCGCATCGGGGAGCACGAGTTTGAAGCCCTCATGAGAACCATGGATAACTTGGTAGGTAGTCTCGCACTGCCAGACCTTCCTCCACAGCGCTGCGGAGGAGGGTCTGGCTAGTCCACACAGCATTCCGGGATGGGAGAAAAACGTGATCTGGTTTATTGGCATTTCTTTAAACCAATCACAAATCGTCTTGGGCGGTGCTAAGCACCGGGCAGAGCCACAGTGACACTGCAAAGCCTCGGGAAGGTACTTGTTTTGGTGGAACATGTGTACGTTCAAAAGTTGTTTTAGTCGTGCGAGAGAAAACTCAGATTGGACAGATAGACTAGCTAGCTGTCTGGTTAACCATAGTCCTCATAAATCCACCGGAGTTTAAAATGGCAACACAAAGAAAGTGGGAGGTAACGGATATCCTCCCTAAAATCCGGAGCAACGGAGCAATCCTGGAAGTGGAACGTCGTGGATATCAACTATACTAAACAAAACCGTGTACAGCCATGATTGAGGATTAATAAATCAATAAAAAAATAGATTTTGTTAAAGGGCCACTCCACCGATTTTACAAGTTCAGGCAAAGTTTCTCTATAACTAAAGATTACACGCTGCGCCAATGGTATGAGACGTTACACTCTTCCTGTCTCCTTAATGGGCCTGGCCTCGTTTTAAAAGGATGAAAAGTTATATTTGCATAATGTATTCATATTTTCTTTTTCTAACATTAGATATTTACACAGCTAAAATCTATATTTAGCATTAGGAAAGTTAGTTTTGTTTCAGCGTTAGTTAAGGTTATCTTATCTGTGTTGCCAGATCTCGCGAGAGTGTGCTCCTGAGACAGAAACAGGTCTCAAACTAATTTAATTTTCTCCTGATTGTCTTGTCTCAAAAATGCCATTTAAATGTCATAATGTTCTGTAGATATGCACCTTGTGAAAAATTGAGTTGTATGTAATGTTTTCTATGCATAATTTTTGGAAATAACCCTCATCAGGGGCATAGAGCATGGAGTGTGATAGGCATTTAACAGACATGTCTTTGAAAGAGTCCCATTATAGCAAGTTAAAGCAAAACCAATGTTTTCAGAGCTTGGCCCATACAAGGGAATACAAGTCAGGATATCTCAGTCTCTGCTGCACTGATTTAAAACATTCTCTTTTTAATGTGTCTCCCAGTTTTGTGGCAGTGCGATACTAAAATGGGAGATTACCCCTATTTAGATTTGCTCGAATTGAAAGGGTGACACGCGCCAAGGTTTTACTTACCTTGATGTGTGTGGCAGTTTTGCTGATTCACACCAGCTGCAGCTCTTTATCTATCAGCTCGCTGTGGCTGCAGCTTCTTTTACCGCTCCTCCCATAATATTATAAACTGATCCACCAACAGAAAGCACCTAAAATGTCCGTAACTTGCTGTGTAAATCCTCTTTTATTGAAAATTGGCAGTTAGATAATGTCACATTCATGTTATGGTATATGGAGTTTAGCGTATTTACTATAAATACCATTCATGTCAACATCCAAGTCAGAACTAAGACTGAAACTTTTTGTTATAGGGCTGCACAATTAAGCGCAATTTTATTGAAATGACAATATGGACTAGTGCAATATCCCAGTCGCTGGGGGAAGCAATATTTGTTAAAGGCTAAATATGTGTCAAACCATTCAAAAATAAAATATTTTGGGGCTAAAAAATCCTATCCTACAGACTAAAGACAGAAGAAATCTTTGTTTGGTACAGATCCTCGCAAAAAAATCACACTTCAATCATTTTTTTAAATTATACTTTTCAATGAAAATGAGAACAATGATACAAAAATGATCATTCCCTCCAATATCGTGAATCATATCGCAATCGCAATATCCGTCAAAATAATCGGTGCTTGGCTAATATAAAAGATAAACAAATATTAAGACGTCACATCAGCTAAAGCCCTTCCATATATTCCATATTATTCAACCCACATTTAATGGATGTGGGTATGATCAGTGCACAGTATGTTTAGCCCTCGCACACCATCTTTGCAATCCTACAACCGCCTTGAGTTGTCTGATGATGTGAATGATCTCCACCATCTCTCCTATATCATTTGAACGCAGCAAAAGCGCCGTGACAAATACTGCTCCATTTCCTGTAGCTGCTCCACATTAAAAGCATAAAAGCCTTCCTGTGGTTTGCTGATGGAAATCTTTGAATGTAAAGCGTCAGCGTGAAATGTTCAGTTTGCATCTGCAGTAACTTAACAGCAAATAACCTTAATCGCTGGTCACCTACACAGTCACAGACATCAGTTAGAGGTATGAGTTAAGTGATAAGATTCATACTCCTCTCATATCTGCCCATTGAATATAAGGCCAGCCAGCAATCAGTTAGCCTAGCTTAGCATAAATACTGGAAAACAGGGGGAAACAGATAGTTTGTGGCTCTGTCTGAAAGTAACAAAATACACCTACCAGCACATCTAATGTAGAAACTCACTCAGTATATCTTATATCACATTTGTTTAATTAAAAACAGAGCTGGTTTTACAGGGGGTCTTTGCTGGTTGCCTGGTAATCTCACAGTGACAAAAAGACTCCAGAAAATCACAGCCCATGGATAAGATATAGTGCTGGACTTGTTTTTACACTTCAATTTTTGTAGGGGATAAACCAACGAGAAATTGTGTGTCAATAATGGCTTTTTTCCATTACATGGTACCTGCTCTGCTCTACTCTACTCGGCTTGACTCGACTCGGCCGCGGTGCCCCGTCCTCCATTTTCCATTGCAGATTTAGCCTGAGGCGAGCGTGGCTGGTCGTCATAGTGATGCCGCAGGAAACTGCCGTGACCTAACGCGACACACACACAGAATGCCGAAGGTGTGTTGTTGTTGCCACAGCCAGAAGACAAATTTAGTGTCAAAAGAAGCTGGTGTGATTAGTGATGATTCTCTCCGACCAATCAGTGGTCTGCAGGTTTTCATGTCACCTTTTGGTATCTGCTCAGCTTGCTTGGAACCTCGACGGAGGTGGTACTAAAAAAAAGTACCTGTTAGCAGGTACCAGGGAGTTTTTTTTTTCGAGGCGAGTCGAGCAGGTACCATGTAATGGAAAAACGCCATAAGTGAGTGATAGAGGTACTGGTATGCAGATTTTGTCACCTGCAAGAAAGCCAATAAGTGGATTTCCCAAAATGTTGAACTATTCCTTTGAGTGCAATGACACAAGAGACCATAAAGGTTAGGCTCTGACCCCAAATCAGGACCAAAATATTGCAAGTCGGTGCTGTTATCCCTTAATCTGCTGAATACAGCATGACTTGACATGGTGCAGTAAAAGGGTGCTATAGCAGACCATAGGGAAAGTGCCTGCTTTCTGCACCATTCTGTCCACCAAAGGGTCTTTCTTCTGTTGTTTACAGGGCTACCGTACAGGCTACGCCTACCGTTTCCCTGTGCTGCTGGAGCGTTCGCGGACGCGGAGGGAGGTGGAGGTGCCCGCAACCGCCACGGCTTTCCACCAGTTTGATGACGACGGAGTCCACCCGGCTCTGAGGCAACACCCTTTCGCTCAGCGCCAGCAGCAGGAGAGGACTCGGTGGCTCAACACCCCCAACACCTACCAAAAAGTCAACCAGGAGCAAGCCAGCCCGGGTCAGCGCACCACTGTGAGGCTCCGGGAATCATTTCTTTTGATTTATTGAACAGATCACACTATAGAAGGAGTTCAGAAATTGTCCAAAACGAAGTTGCAAACCAGATGTGTGAAATTATTGTGACGGTCCCAACGGTAGTCCAACAATTTCATTGCAACATCCACAACGTTGTGCAGACTATGCTACGTTGTGGCCATTGTGTAATGTTTCCTGCTCAAACAGGGAGGGAGTGGTAAACCGGTAGAGCAGGCGCCCATATGTAGAGGTTTACTCCTCGATGCAGCGGGCCCCGGTTCGACTCCGACCTGCTGCCCTTTGCTGCATGTCATTCCCCCCCCTCTCTCCCCTTTCATGTCTTGATCTGTCCTGTCAAAAATAAAGGCCGAAAATGCCCAAAAAATAATCTTAAAAAAATAAAATGCTGGTATCGTTTTCGGCGAGTGCTTGCGTCCACCCACTGATCCAATACCACTTAATGTGGCCCCGAAAAAAAGTACTTTAAGTATTTTTTTTATGTTTTATTTTGCCTACGACTGACTGTCAAACTAAATTATAAAAGAAAGTTCTATGGTATTTATTTTCTGTATGTTTTAAAAGGGTTTACCCAGAGCCAGGCCATACAATAATGATACCAGTCATATCATATGCATAATAGGGTTAGTATTAAACAGCTATTAAAAAATAATATTACGATAATATAAAATTATATTTTGTATGCACTGGTATCGGATCGGTATTGGGAAGGGAAAAAAAATTGTATTTGAGCATATCCTTTTTTTCTTCGCTAATTTTTTTTGGCATAGGACAGCTTAGACTTGAAAGGGGAGAGAGAAGGGGAATGACATGCAGTAAAGGGCCACAGGTCAGAGTTGAACCGGCGGCCGCTGCGCTGAGGAGTAATCCTCTATATAGGGGTGCCTGCTCTACCAGGTGAGCTAACCAGGCGCCCGGTATTTGAGCATCTCTAATAAAAAGAATACAAAGAAGCTGGAGAGCAGAGGGATCAGAGCCAAGAGAGATTAAAGTGAGCTGTGAGGAGGAGGGAGGAGGGAAGAAAAGGCTTGAAGGCTGGTGGTTTAAGATAAAGACAGAAACCGTAAGAGTAATGACCTCATCTTTCTGATGATTTGAAAAGAAATTGGTTATATGCAATGTGTGTTCAAGGGTATTTCTGTATCCAAAATCAACACTTTCCCTCTGATTCACGTGGGGGGGTTGATGTACACTGGAGCATTTGTTTTTATATCTCTGTACCTTAGAGAAAAGCTGAAGCAGAGGTGCAGCGATGAAAACAATATGACACTGGTTACATCCGTGGGAGGAGCTTGGCTCTCCCTTTTCTGTTTTCTTTCATGCTCAGTCCCTCCCACCCTCCTCTCTCTCCCCTATTCTCTTCTCTGCATTGCAGAGGAAAGCCCACTGCTCTGTGAGGACTAGTGCCATGCAGAGTCTGCCCTCTGGTGGACAAGCATCCACATTATCAAAGCTGCTTGACGATTTCATGTTTTCATTATCTCTCTTTTTAAGGGAACAAAATGCTTTGTAAAGGAAGCAAGTGACTAAATAACACAGACAGGATCCTCTACTATTTGGACATACTAATATATACTAATATTTCTTTTAAAGTGGATTGTGAGATCATTGTTTGATGTTGGTTGTCTTTCCCTTAGTGGTTGAAGGCAGAAGAGGTGACACAAGCTGGCAGCACAGCCATCAAGATAGAGACCACAAACCAGTTTGTGCCTCTTTTCACCAACCCTCAAGAGGTGATTGAGACACGAAACAAGGTAACTTCTCCCTCCTTTTCTGTCTCCCACAATTCCCCTATTTGCATTCTGCACGCCGTCACATGAATCAAAAATGTTGTACAAGAGTTTTATTTACTCTCCTCAGATCCGACAGCAGAATCGTCAGGACATGAAGACAGCAGGACCACAGTCTCAAGTCCTCGCCAGCGTTATAACAGTCGACAGTCCCCCGGTAAACTGCACTTTCACCGCTTGTCAAACATCTGTCTCTGTTTCTCTCCAAGTCTTCCTCTTTAACTGCGGTATTAAAAGCTGTGATTTTTGTGTCTCTGCTCGTCTATTAGTCTCCAGTCAGCCCACCTGAAGTCCCACCAGAGCCAGAACCTCCCAACCCCTTCAACCAGCTGACAGACCAGGAGCTGGACGAGTACCGCAAGGAGGTGCAGAGGAAACAGGACGGAGGGACCAATGGTATGATTCATTCAACTCATCTGAACTACTTAGATTCTTAGCCAGACAGTTACAGTACTATACAAAAAAACATTGCATACTTAGTCATCTCTTTATTCCCTGGTTTAGAACTAGATTTAAGTGTGATTTATGCTTCTGCGTTAAATCTACACAGTGGCTACGTACGTAGGTACGTGACGGCACACCGTAGCCTGAAAAATGCACGCTGCTCGGCCATGGCTTGGTAGAGAGACAGACAGACAGACAGACAGTCGACAGACCGACCGACAGAGTTGCTCATCTGATTATCATGTATGCATGAGGAATTGGAAATGTGCTAAGAGAAATCGGAAATGTTGCTTGGGGAAAATAGGGAATAGATTTATGATTAAATATGTACTAAAACCAAAGACAATAAAAAAGATAAGCAGAAGAGTGACATATTCTTTTTTTATTTTATTTTAAATAATTGACTGGAGGTTAAGGGAAAACTGTAAAGCTTAATGAATGTATAAACAGTGCAATTTAATTATTTGACCAACTGTATTCAGGGTTTCCTCAGGGTCTTAAAAAGTCCTCAATTTCAAAATCAAAATTTGAGGCCTTAAAAAGTCTTAAATTCGCTCAAGTATTGTGTTCTAGGTCTTAAATCATTTTAAACAGGTCTTGATTTTCCTACGTCCATGCAACGCTACCTCTAATGCTCATTGTTTTTAAATTCCGTGGTGTTGTAGTTCTTTCTTCCGCTACTCCAAATATAATTTTGCTGTATTACGACTACAAATGAGACCAACATGCAACTTATATTGCAGCCAATCAGCTTTCGTGTTATTGCCGTGAGTCTCTTTCGGGTTGTACCACAGACAATAAACAGATTTTATTCTTCAGCTATGGGGAAGTGCAGGTTTAGCGATACTTGACTTTAGGGCTTAGTTGATGTTGTGATAAAGGTCTTAAATGTCATTCATAATGGTCTTAAAAAGTCTTAAATTTCACTTGGTGAAACCTGCAGAATCCCTGTGTATTATTTATTTAATATTTTTGATTCATCTGATTGAATTTCCTGTTACTGTATTTTACTGGCGTCATAGGAGTATCTATATACTTTTGGCTATGTAGTATATTAAAGGCAGCTTAAGTTGCTATGATTCACTTTTACTAATAATGCCTTGCACATTTTCTTCTAACCGTCTTAAAGGTGCTGTGTGTAACATATTAAATGCCAATGTAGACTTTGTTTCAAATTAAAATGTCTTACCAGGTTTTCACTTATTCCAACATCTTTCACTAAGAAACTGCTCTGCTCGTGCAGTCTTTCACCCTCCTCCATGCTGTGCTGTAAAACAAGCAGCAGATTCCCTGCTGAATTCTTGTTGCATGGTACAAAATGTTACTCAATTTTGAAGTTAACAGGCTGCACACAGCACCCGCACGCAAGCTTGATTTCACTTGTGACTGTCATGTAAACCGTGTTCACAACTCTAACTTCCTGGACAGCTGATCCCTCACTGCCCCTCACTGTGTGTGTATTTATGTGTATTTGTATAAGAAGGGGAGGAGGTGGCGAATGACAAGGAGTCTTCCCCTGCTAACTCCCCCACAAAGGGCCCCCCACCCAGCCCCCCTCCTCTCTCAGGTGAGGCTCGGCAGACTGTCCGCCCTGCTTGCTTTGCACGCTGCGTCCCTGACCAGCAGCCTGCTGCGAGTCTGACATGGACGCATGTGTGATCCAGTGCTGCTTGTGCTCTTCTCATGCTTCAAATGCTCACTGACAACTGGGTAGGGCTGGGCGATATGGAGAAAATCTGATATCACGATATGGACCTTTTTCAGAGCAGACATTTTGACTTGTCATAGTAGGAAAAGCACAGTTGAAATTGATAACCCTTAGGCAACCAGTTGGATTCAATAACCAAAACTACAGTTGAAATATGGAACAAGGTTGTTGAAAGACATAAATTAGAGAAGGAGACGAAGATTTTGAGTTGGTTCGCATCTGATTCGAGGTTTGTACCTGGTATGAACAATAAAGGGTTTAAGCAATGGATAAAAAAAAAACATTACAGCGACGTGTACCATGGTCGAGCGGGGGAAGCTGCAGAGTTTGAAAAGTTAAGGGATAAATTTGGACTAGATGAACATGAACAATATCGATACCGACAGATAAGGGACTATTATGAGAAGGAGGTAAAAATTGACACTGACGTTATTGATGTGTTTTTGAAAGCCTTTGAAGGAAAAAAATGTAAAGTAATCTCAACCCTATACAGAAGTTTGTTGTCATGCAGGAAGACTTCCTCTCTTTATATCAAAGAAAAATGGGAAGAAGAGTTGAAGGAGCAAATAACTGAGGAGGAGTAACAACAATGGCTCAATTCCATCAAGTGTCCCAGTGAGCTATTTCAGTGAGTCAGCATGCACAGTACCAGGGCCTCTCCTAAGTGGAATGCAGCCATCAGTAATGGTTTTGAATACACCTGTGCTTTTCCTACTATGACATGTCAACATGTCTGCCGTGAAAAAGGTCTATTCTTGACCAAATACATTGAAATCGATATTGCAACGTTATTGTAGGGTTGACAATTGGTGCTTTCACAAAATATTTTTCACAGTGAGATTTTAGATAAATAATCATCAATAATGTGGTAAACAGTTTCAAGTGAAATTATACAGAAAAAAATAAATATATGTTAGTATGTGCTTGTTCTTATCAACGTGATTGTATATCACGATAGCTCAATATATGATTCCATTGATAGACGATAAGTTATCATATTGAATTATTGCCGGGGATCGTTTAAAACATTTTTGATACAGATACCAATACCGTGATTTCTAGGGGTGCGGGGAAAAAAATCGTTACAGTATAGTATCGCGAGGCAATACTGTATCGATACACGGACACAGAGTATCGATCTATTACAGTATTTTAAATGTGTTGGTCAGTTTGTCTGCTTGGCAACAAATCAATAAAATTGAAGTGAGATGAACAAACATATGTTGACAAAATTTCCTTTTGGGGCCATCATTTGAAATTCGGAAAAATTTGAAGTTGGAAAAAAGGTAATAAATTGCAATATGTTTAAAATCGCTATAATATTGTATCGTGACAAAAGTATTGTGCTGATATTGTATCTTGATGATATCGTATCGTGATGATATCGTAACGTGAGGCCTCGTGATTTTGATACCGGTTCCGAAACGTTACTTTTTTTTCCGATTACCAATTTTATGAAATCCATTTTAACAAAAAGAAATGACAACATTACACATTACGGCACAAATCTTTTCATTTGTTTCTCAGCTCCTACCACGTGAGTCCCGTCTCTGTGCGTAACGTAGAGTTTTTCCTGTCAGCCAATCACCAGCATAATTAGATCTTGGTAGGAAGCATGCTGCGTGCTTATTGGCTCACTGACGCTGATGAGATTTACTCCTTAGGTATTAAAATATGGTATTGAATGACGGGGCATTTTTCATTACTCGCGGGCAATTCGGTCGGTGCCTAAAAAGTATTGAATTTGCTACCCAGCCCTACTTACACCAGCTTAAAGTAAATGGAATGCAGACATTACTTCTGTTGTCTTACAGTAGCTGTGTGTGCATTCACATTTGCCACATTTCAGCCCATCTGCCCCTGTACCTACTGTATCTGTTGTACTCGCTCCCTCTGTATGTCTGTCTGTCCTTTTCTGTGGTACTCCAAGAATGTTCATCTGCAGTGACGTGTCTAGCATGTAGCTTTGCAGCTCCACCGCCACTCAATGCTATCTGTGTGGTTGCTGAATATTCTGCTTTTCTTTCTTTTCTTTATTATAATACTCGGAGCAGAAGAGGCAAAGACGGACTCTCCAGCCATACAGAACGGCAGCGAGGAGGAGAAGCAGACGACCGAGGAGCTGGAGAAAGGGATGAAGGCTCTTTCAACCAACGACACCACCTCCACACCTGCTGCTCCTCTGCCCCCCAAACCCCAAGGCGGCACCCCGGAGGGCTCCCCCTCCAAGTCCCCGTCCAAGAAGAAAAAGAAGTTCAAGCCGCCGTCGTTCCTGAAAAAGAGCAAGAAGCAGAAGGAGAAAGCCGAGACCTGAGGCGTTCACCTGGCCCTCGGTGAAATACTACCGGGTAACATTTCGTAGTGAATGCCGGAATAAGCAGATGAGTTAACCACATCAGATCTATTCAATCACAGTCAGTTAACACATCACTCACAGACACGCTGTACGAAATTGACTTACAAATACTTTCCTGCAACACTGGTACTCACTGATCTGATCTAAGTGGTCACACACACACACACACACACAGAGTTCCTGTATCACTCACGTCTTATTTTCACCTGCGTTGCTATGAAACCATTCATTAACTTCAATGTATAGGCATTCAAACACTTTCCTTTCTAAAACTGGGATTGCTCGTGTGATCGTGTGCACTTGTCGCTCCAAATTTGTTTCATACCATTTTTTTTTTTAAATCACAACTTTGCAAGACAGTGGAAATGTAAGTCTCCTTGAGTTATGCACCTCTTATAGGTATAGGCACTTGACATATGTATATTGACATTCTAGTATGTTGCATTTATTCATCATCATAGGCATCTTCTAGTCATGATTTGGTTCTAATTCTCTGATAGATGTTGCAGGTATACTGTGTGAACACAGGTGCAGTACATGTAGAAATATACTGATAGCTACTGATTGTGCTCTTCTGAATGCTGGTTTTGTGTAAAACTATCAGCCTATTGACGTCATTGCAGCAGGGAAGAACAAAGAAAAAAGAATGCTGGGAAATATGCTGGCTCGCACCAGAACACAAGTCGCTATAAATGCCTCTGCTGCCCCAAAACAGGATAAAGCATTAAATAAATTGTTGCTTGCCAATGCAGTTTGAAACCCAGTAATAGAAGATACTGAAGGTACTAAACATTCCACTTCCCCCCCTATCTTCTTTTAAATGTATGTATGTGTGCAAAATACCTCTTAACAGTTGTAATTATTTTCTGTTTTAACCAGTAGCTGTTATCAAAATGCTGACGTGTGATGTTTGCTCATGGTTTTAATTTATTTTATATTAGAATGTACAAGTGAGTGTTGCAAGGTTACCATGTATCGGTCATTAAAGATCAAGTTTGATTTAAAACCAACAGGACCTCAAGTTTATGTCTATCTTTCTCTGCTTGGCTAACAGTTTGAACTCCTTATAAAGGTAATAGTGTTACTATTAATTTAATAAACCACAATATTTGGTTAACTACCATGAAATATTGGGTTTAAAATAAAATCCCAACAATATTCTAAATGCTATACTATATCTATAGTACTGCTACTATAGCTGTGGCTGGAGTATGGATCAACAGTGGCTTTCTAATTTTTTGGTGGCGCAGTACACTGATTTTGCCAACAGCTGTAGAAAAACAGACGACTCTCCTCCTCGTCGGTAGAGGGCGCTCATATGCAGAAATATCACCGGAAGCTCGCATACAAAAGACAACAGAATAGCCGGCCATTAAGTGGCAGCCATTAATCTGAATAAATACAAACAAGTCACAGTTTGTTAATATTTCTCCCCTCAAATTGAGTTCTATTTAGTACTACATTGACCTAAGAGGATAACATTTGATTAATTGGGAGAATGGGCAGGAGCAGGAGTCGAACTCCTCCGAGACGAGGTAAGAAACTAACGATAGATATTTAACGTTAGCTAACATTAACGCCAAGTTACGTAGCTAGCTAGCTAGTTATATCGTCAGAGGCTTTAGGTTTTAGCTTCAATAACGCTATTGTATCTTGTTTTACGCTGGGAGAAAGCAAATATGCATATGACAAGATGATAATTAATTTATTTTATTTCCCTA
The DNA here is from genome assembly GCA_023566125.1 of Zingel zingel. Classification (NCBI taxonomy): domain Eukaryota; kingdom Metazoa; phylum Chordata; class Actinopteri; order Perciformes; family Percidae; genus Zingel; species Zingel zingel. The sequence continues at coordinate 32,283,548 of CM042314.1, forward strand.
ATACAGACTTTACACCTTGAAATGTGACGTTATATCATGACGCTTTATGTATAATGTTAGCATGATTGTCGCCATCCTACGTTGACTAACGTATGCGGAGGCTAACAGAAAGTTCTAGAAGCTATCACAGATACTTGGCTGTTTTTTGTAGTTGGTGTGTTTTTACAGTTTTTGAGTGTCAATAAATCTTTAAAAAATATATCAGATTATAAAACATCAGATATTATCTGTTTCAATAGACCGTATTTCTTCATCCCTGTATACCATTTGAGAGAGTGACTTCTGATTGATGTCATTGGTATCTTATGTCTCGGCTTTGACATCAAATACCCGTGGTGATAGTTAGTAATAGTATTTATTTGCACAACAAAATCAAGGCAACAGATATACATATAGATATAGTGAGTATGTGTGGACTTTTATGTGTGAGTGATTATGAGAGACAGGAAGGCCAAACAACCAGATATAAACAGTTCAGATCAGTACAGACAGTTCATTTTTGACTGAACTGCAATGTGGATCTACCTGTTTATTGCTGTGCTCCCCTGTATCTAATAGATAATTGACAGAGACCAGTACGGAACATTGGAGGGTGTTAATATTTGGCCTGTCTTGTATTACAACCCTGTATGTCAGCATTCTAGACAAGGCATCAGAAGGGAAGCTGGCTGGTGCAACATTTAGAAAAATAAAAACACAAGTTTGGTTACTTATTTATGTTAAAGATTGATAAGATCTTGAGCTCTTTTAAAGAAAGGAGCTGAATGGTCAGTCATGCTGCTAAATGTGGCAATTCTACATAATATTTTGTGCAAAGTATATATCTTTTGGAGGAAGGTGGGATAAGAAGCTCCCCAAATAATACTCCAATGATGCCAATAGATTTAGAAATCTTATTGCAAACTAAATTATAATTTAGGGTTAAGTCTACCAGTTATGCTGACATAGTGTCTACACATTTTTTGTTATAACAAATACTTGGATGGTGTTCAGCATTATCAGCAACATTTTTGTCACAACTTTATTAACCATACAACAGAACAGTTTAACACAATAGTGGTTGAACTGCACCACATGCATATATCTAAATCGTAAAGGGTTTTTAAGGCTCATGGTTGAGATCAGAACCGTATATTTCATGTAGCACAACAACTCTATGCTAATGTCTTCGATAGTCGGCCAAGTTCTTCCTGAAGTTACTAAAAGTTAAAGATCTGTTATATCAACAATAATATATGTATACATAAACAATGCATAGGCAGTTTCAGACCACGTTTCATCTCTTTCAAAAAGTTGTTTCATTTACCTTGAAATAGTTCAGTTGCCTTGTGGCATAGGCCTACATTTGAATTCTGTCTTTGCAAAAGAAAACTGTTAATACAAGACTAAAATTGGACTCACCTGGTGGCAATGGCGTTCATACATGTTATCAGTATAGCATATTTGAACCATGTTGCAGAGAAGTGCAACAAAGTAAAGAAGGCAATCTCTTAAATCTTCTATTTAGAGAAGAATGAGTGTGTGGATGCCCTGTTAAAATCCCCCCGTTTACTGCTAATGTGATTCTGTTTCCTCCTTCCCTGCAGAGAGAAGGCGTTCCCGCTCAACTTCAAGGGAGCGCGAGCGAAGGCGGAGGGAAAAGGAACGCACGCGTTCTCGAGATCGGGACCGCGAGCGGCGGAGGAGTCGCTCACGATCTCCTCACAGGAGACGTTCAAGGTGAGGAAAACTGTACAGTGTTTTCCCTCGCTTTGTGGAAGACTTGGGTGCACATATTTGGCGGTGGGTTTAGGCGTCCTTCCTCAAGAAAAAGTGACGTTTTTCAAATAAATAAATGCAATTTCCCCATGCGTTTTGTTTCTCTTTGTGGGATTTGTCTCTTTGGATTTTTTTGTGTCCCTTTTATCAGTCACTTTTGTTTCCTTGGGGCTTGTTTTGGGTCTCTGTGGTCATTTGGCGTCTCTTTTTCACATCATTTTGGACCATTATTATCACAGAATTTGTGTCTAAAACGTTGTAAAAGCTAGAGCAGATAGTAAATAAATAAGACTCAAAAAGCTTAAAGATAAAACTTGCTACAGAAGTCCAACTACAGTCATTAAATCTGGGACAAGTCTTTTAGCTGCATTCATTTGGTGGTGCCCAAAACGGCTCGGGTGCTGCACCTAAACCTTACAATGGTGGCGAAACCCCTGCTGTATGGTATTTCCCCTTCCTCAAAAATGGGTGGGTGGGTGGATGGATATTTATGGCTGCAGTGAATTGTCAGAGAAAAGCGTTGTCTCTCTGCAGTGTTTGCATTGCATTTCTTCTACTCTTTGCCCTTTTGAGAACAAGCACATCTATCTGAAAGCTTCATACACTCCAAACCATGACCAATATTAATCACTTTAAGTTGGCTAAGTGTCTGTCATTTCCCTCCCGCAGGTCTCCCCCCCGACGTCATCCCTCCTCCTCCACCTCCCCCTCTGATGAGGGCAAAGACGCTAAGGACAAGTCAGCAAAGCCCATTCAGATCTCGGGTATTGGATTAATAACATTCACATATTTGCTATATTCGCATTACCGGGTGCAACATCAGTGTAATGTCCCTGTACCAACCATCTGTGGCATCTGTGGTACTGTTATGTTGTGTCTCAAGTTCAAAACTGTCATTTTTTTTTTTTTTTTGACAGAGGAAGACATGGAGGGCAAAACAGAAGAGGAAATTGAGATGATGAAACAGATGGGATTTGGTTCCTTCTCCACCAGCAAGGTAAGGGCCCAAGGCTGTCCTACGTTGTGCAGCCACAGGGAGGTGCAGTTTATTTCAAATACAGCCCACAGCTGAACTGAAGATAGGCACCCGGTTTGTTTGCATTCATCTTTGTGGGCCTTCTCAGTTGTACACATGGTACAACGAGTAGCCAGGATTCACAGAGAAGGTCGCCCCTTACTATGTAGTGGTCACTAGTCACATTTTCCTTTTTTTACAATGCTTTTTTGATAGTATGAGGAAGGTCATGCCACTATTGCAATATTCATCATCTAGGACAAAAAAGTTCTGATACTGTACAAATCTATATTTAGAATAACTTTTTGGACAACAACTAGCCCTCCATGGCTAACTTCACACTTAATTTATGTCGTATAGGGTGCATGTAACTGCTTTACAGTAAAATGCTTCCAGCGTAATCCTTTTTATCAGATTCTCAGCAGCTCGAAAGTGTTTCACAGTGGAGCAGCTGTAGACGTGATGTTCAAAGAAATGGTGAGTTAGCCACGTAAGTGATAACGTAGAGCGAGGCGGTCATTATAGCCAATACAACCCCGACAGGGTGGTGAATAGAATGGAATACGTTTTATTGTCATTGGACAGCAGCTGTCCAACGAAATGTTTCCGCAACTCAACCTCAGTGGTACACAAATAAAATGACAGTACCCTTATAAAGGCAAAATGCACAGAATAAGAACAGTAAATATAGTAAATAAAAAAAGTCAGATATTGCACATTTGTATTTGCAGAAAAACTGCTATTGCACCATTATTTGTAAGTGTTAAGTTCTTTTATGGCACATGGGTAAACACTGTTCACAGGTCTGGATGTGCGGGCCTTCATGGACCTGTATCGCTTCCCAGAGGGCAGCAGGGTGAAAAGGTGATTGGCTGAGTGAGAGGATGCTGGACTGAAGGGGTTGTAGTCGCTTTAATGACTGCCTCGCTCTACATTATCCCGCTTAGTACATGGCTACTTACCAAATAAATCAATAATTTGACACAAAATATTGATTTTTAAAAATGATTTTATTGATTTAAAAATGATTTGTATTGCTTCCGCTAAAGAAAATGGTCTGCTCCGTCTCTACGGTGTAAACACTGCATCCATAGCAACGTAAACTCTGTAGCTGTTTAAAGCAACCCTCCCGTCTGTCACCCAACACCACAGTATCTCCTCCTCCTCGCTGGGCATCAGACTGTTGTGTGTGCCGACCTTGTCCCAGCGACGAGCTCCCCGAAAGCCGGCTGTTTGCAGCGAATACATTTCTGTCTAAAGCCAGGGTCCGGCGCACATTTTATCCCCTCTTAGGGGCTGCGGTAGTAGCCGTATGTTTTACCGTTAATGCGAGAGTCGGGCTGTGATGGGGTGCTGCCCTGCGATCCCTAGCTAGGCGGACAAATTCCTTGAACCAGGTGCAGTTTCAATCGCAGCAGCTTGTAGGGCTGCACGATATTTTGTTTAATCGTCTACATCGCGATGTGCGCATGCGCGACAGTCACATCGCAGGGCGTTGCGATGTCGCCGCTACAACTTCTTTGCTGCTTGATTAAAAATGTAAACTTTCACCGTTCTCCTTTTTACATGATTGTTACCGGCCAACCCTTCCCCTTTTAAGACAGGTAGCCTTGTGGGCAACGTGTGTACGTGACGTAAGGTTAGTCCGACGGGGTTTGTAACGGGAAGTGAGGATCTCCGTGTGTAGAAAAGTACTGTAAGCGGCAGCTGCCACTGACACAGTGATGCACATACGTTTCCATGGGTATTGAAGCTACAGTAGTCGGTGTTTTATGTTCGCTGCAAAGACGAACCAAAATCACCTGATTAATGCAACATAATCCCGACATCTCCCGGCCATTTTTCACCGCAGAAAGCTGCTACCAGCCAGGCTAAAGCTAATAAAGTTAGCCTAAAGAAACAAGGCGTCTGTCCCAACCAACGTTACGGTTAGGAGCCGCGACGCTGGAAACGTAACCCTAATCTACAACAGCAGTCTGTGTCTGATATAACGTCATTTACACTGATTTAAGTGCTCTTGGATACACAGTTTGTTGCTAGTGCTTGACATGCAGGCTCTGCATGCACAGCCAACCACCAATCACAATCAATGTTGATCAGTTTATCTAACAAACAAGCGGGCCCCGCTAGTCGACCACAACCTGAAATTTAGAGGAAGCACCATGCGTGCATTATTAATATCATTCACTTTAGCCTGGATTGATAGTATTATATGAATACATTGGTGTCACGTCAGTCAATCAGTGTATTTAACTACATAAATTCCCTCCCTAAAATCTCTTCAGAAGAGTAGTCACAGCGCTTGGTTCACATAAGAAAAGTTCTTTTTTCATTTGTATTTCCTATAGATGCACTCTCTTACAAAATCACCCCAGTAGTCGAGAATGATTTATTTTCAAATAGAGCTATTTATGTCATCTTGTAAAAATGACACTATTTTTTTCATATCGCTATATATTGCAGGGAAAAAAATATATTGCAATGTCAGTTTTTTTTCCAATGTCGTGCAGCCCTAGTGGGTTGACCCAACATTAGCTGAGGTGTTAAGTGAGCTAGCGGGCTGCCAAGGCTGCTCTCGTGGTCGTTATAATTCACATTAAACGGAACATTTCCGTTGATGGTGAAGTGAGACATGGTGGATGGGACTTGTTCGGGAATATTTATGTTGACGTTTCTGTCCTCAATCATCTCATTTCCTTATTGCACAGCCGCTGCAGTAGACACACCTGTAAACACAACCTTGCAATGTAACTAATTAACGCTATTGTCCCTCCAGCTGAAGTTACTGCGTATTAGTCGTAGATTGTATATTAAAGCACATTGTATATTTTATAGTATTTTCTTCATTTCAGTTGTATGCTTATTGTAGTTTAGAATGGATTTGCAATGGCTTCTTTTCCAAATGATCCTCACAAAGTAGTTTTGTGAATAAAAGGAGCAATGGAAGTCAGGCAAGGACTATTTAACTTTAACTGTTAATATGATGATTTGTATGTGAGAGGCAGTAACATTGTTTCCAAACAGGGGAGGAAAACTGATGGCTCGGTCAACGCCTTTGCTGTCAATGTGACCATGAAGAGAAAATACAGGTACGTCAGCAAAAAAAAAAAAAAAATGTTTCCAATTGCGTAGAGCCGTTTGTTGGTCGTGCAGCATCGCAACAGTGCTGCATATGGCCACAGCCATCTTTTGGAATTGTTTGATAAGCCCTTGTTTATAACGTGATCATTTTGAAGTTATTGTTTGATGTTGTCTGGCCAGCTTGCTGAGTCAAAGTGTCGACTTTTCAGTCCCCTCACTGTGAGCGCTCTCCGCATCAACCGCTGTTATTGCGTAGCCAATCACCTCTGCAGGTGTTTCTATGCAGAGATCCCGGCTCTCCCATTGGTGCTCGATGATGTAATCTGCAAGTGTTGCGAGGGTAACAGTGATGTAATGTTTTCTTATATATATATATTTTTTTCTTTCATTTAGGCAGTACATGAACAGAAAAGGTGGATTCAACAGACCACTGGACTTCATCGCGTGAAAGTATCAACAACTCATTGTGATACCTGAGAAGCTTACCTCCGTTCTCCCCGTAAAGTAGAGGATGATATATTGCTATTTCTTGTTATTTCAAACCTGTTTTGTGTTATGCAACAATTCTGTGTATATACTTTTTTTTTGGGGTTCTCCTATCAATACTCAACTGTGTCTGAATATTGATAGGAGACACAATGCATTGAGCTTTGTGTTGTTGAAGTGTGTAGGTTTGTATTTGAAATAAAGGCATTTTAAAAATGTGTGGTTCTGGTCCCAATTATGAAAAAGAAATGAAATTGAAGGCGATTTTGCATCCGATGGGCAGGATCATTTTCTGATATGTAATTCTCAATGTTTTAACATTAAGATTTAACATTTCTAATTTGATGAATGTGATCATAGTATTACTCTAGTGCAACTGACATTCTAAATATAACTTAGTCTACACTTAGATTTATTACTTGGTTATGCATAATTGTTGTTGCTTGCAGGTTTTTCTGGTAGGTATCCAGTCTTTTTGGTACCTAAATCTAATTTGGTGTTTTCTACAAGCATATGCTATGGGTGTTTTTTTTTTTTTTTTTTGTATTCAATTGTTAAATGTAGTCCTGGACGGAGGACGTCTTCCAGCAGATAAACCTATCAATGTTGTCTAAATCCTGCTTTAAAATGGGCATCCTTCTCATTTTTAAGCAAGCATTTTCTGTAACTGAAAGCAGTGTGAGTGCGCCTGCGCTGACATGCTTTGTGATAGGAGAAGCGAGGGACCAATAATAAAGAGAACGTGAATCTGGCCAATACGTGTTCGCGAAATAAGACAAACAACAGCACGGCAACCAATCATTGTCATACACCGCGAAACAGCATGGATGAGAGGTGTGTCTTCTGTCAGGAGCGGGCGTTGTTGCTCGTGGGCATTGCGGCCAATAGCTAACAAATTGATCAGATAGCAACCAATCACGGCACTGGAGCTAGCTGTGTGCTTTCGCCAATGAGAATTGGAACCAAAATGGGCTGTCAGTGCCAACCCTCTCTACAATTGACGGCGTAAAAGCCCAATAAGAGCTTAATTTGTTATGTTCTGTACCCAATCATATGCCAGGACACAGAAGCTTGGTGGTGAAGTACAGTAGTAACCTGTCGTTCAGATCAACAAGCCACTATTTTGGAAGCAGTTTGATAAACACTCACTGTTCTTCAGTTGATGTCAGTCGTTTCCAGCGACACATATCACGCGAGATCAGCGATTAACCAACACAAAACTAGCCAGCCACATAACGTTAGCCCTGAACCGGTAGGGGTGGATGACATCGTCGGTTGAACTTTAAAAAGACAACTAGCTCGTTTTTCACACCAGGCAAGTCTATGACAACTGAACAGCCAACGATCTTGTTTTTTTTTTTGGATTAGCTGAATATTTTCAATATACAACCGAGCTAGCAAGAACTTTTTTTTATCGTTATTTGGCAACTTCTCACTAGCGCTAACGTTAGCAAACACTTTTTTTTTTGCCATACAGATCGACCTATTTTTTCGCCAAGCAGTTCTTCGTTTTGTTTTGTCAACAAGCTGCTTTTTTCTCTCGAAGAGCTGACGTTAACTTAGCTAGCTACCTAAAAAACGACGATATTTATCAAACAGTTTGCTTAGTAAAGAGGGCAAAGCAACCATAGCAGTTGAAGAAGTGTTAGCGTCAGCTTTTACCAGCCAGCTAACCAAACCCTTAGCTAACGTTACCTGAACCATTTTACCAATCATTTTGAAACGCCTTTAACCGGTTGGTGCTGTATTCAGGACATTTCACTTTTAAATTGACCGTTTGATACACTGTAAGAGTAACTATTTAACGTCAGCTAGCTAGCTCTCGCTTTTTAAAAAAGAACAACTGACAGAACAGCAAACCACCTGAGTGTTCGAAGTAGACCAGTGGTTGGACCTAAGGCAAGTTGTGTACAGCCAAGGAATCCCTCATCGGATTGTTATATTATTATCAGTGTTATTGTTGAAAATGGCGGCGGTCGAAATGGTGCAGATGTTGATCGAAGCAGCCGAGTACCTTGAGCGCAGGGAACGAGGTAAAGTGTATTGTTTTCTACTGTCTTGTTTTATATGTGAAAAATTACAATGACACCCACCCCCTTGAATTACGCTAATTTATGCACTTGTCGTTTTGAAAAGCTATTTTAAATACTCTTGCTGCCCTTTATTTTGTTACATAAATTACCTGGCAATGCATTAAAAACAAAGAAGTTTGCACAATACAGCAGAATGCAACGCCTACCCAAAATAGGTGCTAAGCAATATTAATATTCCGACATGTTTGGGATATACTGCAAATGTGCAATAACGCCTGCATTTGCTTTTCTAACGAAAGAATGCATTCTGTGGCAGATGCAGTCAGATGTGCAGGGATACATTGTTTTCATGGAGGCCCCTCCTTTTCCTCTGTTGTGGTTTGCAAGTGGGGTTTATTCCAGTTCAAGATGACATCATTGTCCAGGCTGAGGGGAGAAAATACTGTATAAAAATACTGCATGGAATCCATTCATTGCATGCCTGCACTTAAGAACAAGACATTGCTCCTGTATTCCAGAAAGCTCAAGATCTAATGTGGCACTTTTTGCATTCTCTCTATTGGTTTGGCTCCTTTTCACTGTGGCTATATTTTGCCTTGCCAGATATCTGGACACGTGACCATTATGATGTTTGTTTTCTTGCAGAAGCTGAACACGGTTATGCCTCCATGCCACCCTTCATCAGCAGCCAAGAGAGGGAAAGCTTGAAAAGGAAAAGCAAAAGCAAGAAAAACACAAGTAGCAGGTAAAGGCCAGAAAGTATACTGTATCATTTTACAGCTTTGCAACAAGGGCTTTATAATGTCCTCTCTTCAAGTGTGTCCCCACTGAGCACAGCTCAATTTTAATTTTCACAAATCACACGTATAATTTTCCGTTTGTGGTGACAAAGTTATATGTGAGCACATTTAACATAATTTTGTTTTGCATATTTTTGGTGCTGCAATTAAATATATTGCACATTGCTGCTTCAGCCATACTATCTAATAAAGGCAAGAAAAGCTAAAAAAAACAAAAGGTCATCTGATATTATAGGTTGTGTGTGTGTGTGTGTGTGTGTGTGTGTGTGTGTGTGTGTGTGTGTGTGTGTGTGTGTGTGTGTGTGTGTGTGTGTGTGTGTGTGTGTGTGTGTGTGTGTGTGTGTGTGTGTGTGTGTGTGTGTGTGTGAGAGAGTCTATTGGGTTAAGCCCATGTTTTGACTTCCCCTTGTCTTCTGTAAAGCGTGTGACTGACAGCAGCAAACATCAGGCTGGCTTAAAGCGAATGGCCACTCTGTGAGGCAAACTGGGTCAGTCAAGGTGACTGCAGAAGACATTTCAGTGAGAGAGCATGTCCTGACAGCTCTGGTCAATGGACACTACTGCGCACACATAGAATTCCATTGATCAATCAAATTGGGACAGATTTATGTTGCATCCACACCCCACAGATCAATGTACGCTCCGTGGTCAGATTGCAGTTTGGATTTTATGCAACTGTAACATTTGGTTTGTGAAACTCGTTTCAACAAAAAGCCTCTGCGTACATTGATTGTTTCGGTAGAGGGGATTTAAAAAAAGGCAGCACGGGTGGAACCATATTCTATATGAACGAAAAGATTTGAGTTTGTATTCACCTGTATTGATGTGCATATGCACATGGGACGCCCTGAATGTAAACACTAATTAGTGCGAAAAAAGAGTTCTGTACTTGGCTGAGGTCGAAAAGTTTGTATGTCATTATAGAGAAGATGTAATAAAGTCTGATTTAAAATAGAATATTTAGATAAACGGTAACATTGGGGGACCTGCTTCCTCAGTAGACTCATTGCTGCCACGCGCTGTAGCGGTATGTTGTAGCTGTTTCAGGTATGAGGGCACATTATCCATCATCTGGCTTTGGCTGGGTTGAATGCTGAGGGCATGAGGTCAGGCATATGAATAGGTTTATAAATAGGCCTCTTACATTGTGTAACCCACTGTATACAGAGCTATAATAGCTACAACCACTTTTGTAACTTCTATGAAACAGATAATCTGGCAAGGATGCCTAACTTGACACACGAGATGCACAGAACCATCTTAAGAGGTCGTCATTGGAAACTGTTTGGAAAAGGGCAGGCACTTTTAAGAAATACCTGGCAGGTGATTGGATGAACCATCTGTCTATCCCAGTCGCTGCCGTCACACACCTCTAAGCCACGCCCGTAGCTGCCAGTAGCTTCCTTCCCAGATGGTTTTTGGTCCGGTTAGCTGGTAGTTCAGACACAAACGCATTACTTGAAAGCTGACAAGATGGATCTTTGTCTAATATGTGATCCCGCAATTCTTGCATGATCTTGTGATATCGCACGAATCCTTCTGTCGTGCAAGGTAAAAGAATGCCCACTTTATGCAGTGATGGGTTAGCTGTGCAGAGGTGAGAAAGTGTGCAGGATTAGAATTACTCTCCCAGGCTCTCTTTTTTGATTTTAAGGCCCACCTGCTTCTAGAGCTGCAAAGGTTAATTGTGGTAAATAAAGTTGTCCACTATTACATGATTCGCCAACTATTTTTGATTAATTGATCAATCGGTTTGAGTCATCTTCTATGAAAAAAAAGTACGAATTCTCTGATTCCAGCTTGTTAAATATATGGCAGTAAACTGAAAGTTGTTGAGTTGTGAACTGAACAAGACATTTGAGGATGTCTCCTTGGTTTTTGGAAAACGGCGATCGATATTTTTCACCATTTTCAGACATTTTATAGACCAAACAGCTAATCAGTTAATCGAGAAAATAGTCGGCAGATTCATCGACACTGAAAGTAATCGTAAGGCCGGCTTCACACTGCCTGCGTGGCGTGATGTTGGCGTTTCTGTTGCGTGTCAGCTGCGTGGCGTTTTCTATGTCTTTACACACCAGAAACGTGTCTGACGCGACGCTGCTGCTGCTAGCCTTGTCTGTACACATGGATGTTTCCCATTGAGAAAATGAAATCCCATGTTAAACATAAATATAGACTGATTTGATTACAGCAAAGACGTCGGCAGCATTAATGGCAAAATAGGCTACAGAATATTTCGTTCTGTATTGACAGGTGCAATATTAGAAAATCAATTAATTTATTTTTGAAATTACATTTATATCTGCATTTATATCAAAACCGATAGACTTTCAAACATCAACATGTCATTTATTAATATGTATTTGTGTCAAAATGACATGCACATCTTTTTGTATTCTATGTTGCCTGGAAACGCTTCCAACACACTTTCGTGTCGTGACGTGCATGTCACGCAGGCAGTGTGCACACTCTAACCTGTTAACATGGGAGATCACGCAACGCAGCCAAGTGTGTAGCTGGCCTTAGTTGCAGGTAGCAGCCCTACCTGCTTCCATGACTTTTGGTATGTTCAAATGAGGGAAACACTGTGAATGTCTTGAAGGTGAGACTGTCTGAAGCGTGCAATGTTGTCCCCATTTGAACTATCACGTCTTGCCCCAGTCTATGGCGGAAGAACACCGTGACCTAAAGTGTTCTCTTGGTGGCTTAGCGCTATGTTCAGTGTCCATGATGTAAAGCATGTCATTTATGTCAATGACTACAGGCCTGTCACCCCTCATAACTCCAATGTACATATTCAGCTATATTATCCACTGATCTAAAGTTACAACACTGCTATACACATTTGACATTTGAGTATTTCATACGTTCATATAGGCTAAGTCCATTTTTTTTCTCAATATTTAGTCATAATACCATGTTTAAGAACATAGTTAAGAGCTTCAACATAGAATGTTTGACATTTTTTCTTGATAAATGAACGGTTATTAAAGTATAAAAAATGCTCCTGATTCATTTCCAGTCAGTCAGTCAGTCAGTCAGTCAGTCAGTCAATCAATCTAGTCGACTGCCCAATTTTGATTTAAGAAATCAAAAATAATGACCTGCATTTACCTAATTAGTGTTGTTGATGAACAGGTTGACGTTTTCATTCATTGTGTATCTACATGTGCACATGCACACACAACTGCTTTTGAAAAGGAACTTGCTGTCACTTAAATATTTGGTTTAGCCTGTTGGCCAGGATTATGCCCGATGGGTTTCGACCAATGTTTTCAGCGACAGTCTCTAGTCTGTAGTGTTCTTCCATTAGCACCGTGCACTAAACGGAGCAGGATGTGGAGTGCTGCAAGAACCAGCTCCGAACATGTCTGAACATGCTTAGGTGGCACTACATTTTTAGACATTCCTTGTGAAGAAAATCTGGGACTAGCTTTGTGTGTCAAGCAGACCACGAGCTGCTGCAGGTTTATACTGCAGCCATAAAACCTTTTAGCTTACCAGCACTTAGCCTATACAATGTCATGTGTTTAACTAGAAGGCTATGTTAAGCAACCCCCTCATCATCTACGAGCACTTAATCAGATATTACTGTTTAAGGGCACAGAGGCACACTTGTCATTAATGGTTTCTGCTCCGCCTGGATGATTTGATATGGTCTTGTGTGATGTTGGCTCTTCTTGGGGATGGTGGGGGGGAGTTCTGCCAGAGAAGAGTGGGCCATTCGTTGATCAGGCATAATAAGTTATATTTTGTTGCTGACTGTTGAAACTTGGTGAAATGTAGGGCAGTCATTGATGTATGTATGTGAAGCCACTCAACCCAGTGTGTACAGGCTCCTCCAGTCTCTCTTGTTTCTCCATGGTGTGGATGTGTGAGTAGTGGGGGAGGGGAGTTCCTGTGTTTCTGGCGTGTATGTGTGTGTGTGTGTCAGTAGTAGTGACTCCGCCCTCCCCCACATCTATCTCTCTCTCTCTCTCTCTCTCTCTCTCTCTCTCTCTCTCTCTCTCTCTCTCTCTCTCTCTCCTCCACCCTCTTTTCCTGCTCTGTTCTCACTCTTAGCAGGCAGTGGAGGGCAACAGCTCCTCCATTACATAGATGGAGAGTCCTCCCCCACCCTACACGCACGCACGCACGCACGCACACACACACACACACACACACACACACACTGTGCAACTACAGTGATCTTTGAGCCGTCCTTGTTAAGTAGGCAAATTGAGTCTTCCCATGCTCACCACCCTGTGTTGTTGCTCAGGCAAATGTGGCTAACTCGGGCGAGGCTACAGCCAGAAATGAAAATACAGCTTAATGGTAGTTTCACGTAGAAGAATCTTGTTGTAGACTTGAGCCGAAGGAGAGATGGACTGGTCAATCATCTTGAGACGGTTCAGTTTCTGAAATCGTAATCGCAATTAAAATTGCACAGCCCTAGCTGTACGTGGAGAGATAAGACTGAAAGTTGTTATTTGAACAGTCATTCATTTTCTTGACATTACCCTGACCAGTCAGTACCAAGTGAGGAAACACATCAAGGCTCGGTTATACTCTCACTTTGGCATCGGCCTCAGTAGATGCAGCGCGCTACGAGCATGCCCGGAGACGTTTATGCTGTATATATCCACAACGTTCCACTTCCGGGATTGCTCCGTTGCTGCCGCAAATTCCGCCGGATTTACTCTTTTTGGCTGGATGTCGTACCTTCTGCTTTCTTTGTGTTGGAATTTAAAACTCCGGTGGATTTCTGAGGACTATGGTTAACTTGTCCTCAGATCTCTGCAGGATAGGATTGACTATCTGTCCAATCAGAGGCTATTTTGCAGCAGCACTGTGGCTCTGCCCGCTGCTTAGCACCGCCCATGACGATTGTGATTGGTTTAAAGAAATGCCAATAAACCAGAGCACGTTTTCCTCCCATCCCGGAATGCTGTGTGGACTTGCCAGACTTTGCGCGGCAGCGCTGTGGAGGAAGGTCTGGCCTGTGAGTAAGCAAGATGTAGTAAAGAAGAAGAGATGGAAGTAAAGGGAAAGCAGGCTGCCTGGCAACAGTAGTAAACACATCCATGATAAACACTGACGTGCTGCCAAACATTACATTTATTTACTCTAGTCATTAACGTGACTGTCGTTTATCTCCAAATCAAAACTACTGTCTGCCTGTAACACTGTTAAGAACACTCTTTCCATGAAGCCATTTTTTTTTGGGGGGGGGGGGGGGTTGACAAAACGACCTCATGTTTTTCCACTCTCCAGCAAAATGTTTCTTCTTTTCCCAGTGGGGTGTCTCTCTCTGACCACATATTTAAGGCTGTTGGACTCTCTGTGGTCTGCAGATGAACCATACAGATGTTTATAGAGGCGAAGCTGCTCGGCCAGTCTTCCTAGCCGACCATGTTGAACTGAAAGCGCAACTTGTGCCACGGTGGTGTTTTTATGGCTCATGCACCACGCACCGGGAACTGCGCAGCAACCATAAACCTAGCATAACATAGCAAACATTTTCAACAGCTGAAGCTGTTATAGGAGCTGCCAGGAGCAGTTTCACAATAATGTAAGAGTTGTTACTTCTGTACGTTGACTTACAAAGATTTAGAAGAACCAGGAACCAACCATGGTTTTATTTTTGTAGTTTGGGGCATCATTCCTGTCATCATTGTTAACTTTGTACTCACCAAGTTCATTGCTAAAATCTGGGAATGCGGTGACAAGAAAAGTTGGATAAGGCACAATATGTGAACAGATGTATTCCTCTTTGTTGGATGTAAAAATGAAGGCCAACTGCAAAATTATTATCCAAAATGTTAATTGCAACAGTTCTTCACAGTTTAGAGACCCACTTCCGGATTCAACTTTGACCTACTGCACTTTCTTTATTTGTGCAGTAGGTCAAAGTTGAATTTAATGAGGAATTGCTGCTAGGGACATTTCAGGTGTGCTACTTTTAGTTTTACCTCCAAACAACGTGCTTTAGATAATCAGCTTCTTTACAACCTGTCGGATCACCGGACTGCTCATGTTTTTTTGAGACAGACTCAGATGTTGCCGTGTTTCCAAATATGAGCACTTACTTTGGTCAGTAAAATATTTTCATAACCGATAATGAAAACTATAAAAAAACAAGACCCAATAAGACCCCCACTGCACATCCTGAATGTATCTAGCCAACATACTAGCAGTGTGAATTTGAGCAGGGCTGGTTAAACTGGTTGGGTCGATTATATCGGCCATTATTAGCTTATAATGATAGCTTTGCATATGGCGGCTGATAAGTTACAACACATCAAAGTATAGAAATGCCAAACTAGGTTTGAGGGAAACCGTGTCTCCATTATATAGTTTGTCTACCAGAGAGCACTGACAAGTTGATTTTCAGACATCTGATCTGTATCAAGATTGTTTGGCTAGGTTATGTGTTTCTGATAGTAAACAATGCTATCAGCGGATGTTATTATCATAGACAGTATATAAACTGGACCAACAGATCGGTGATGGCTGAGCGTTACTGAGCAGCCTCCAACTGAGCTTGAAGACGTAGATGTGACGTGAGCAACCTGTCTGAAAGTTGGAAGTCTTCTGGTAGCTGTGCCAAGAGAAATCTCAATTATTCCCAATCTTGCAGAGACGGAGAGCGTAGGTATATGTAATATATGACGAGCGGGATGAGAGTGACGAACGCCTCTCAAAAACTGACAAAAATCTTTCAAACTGACCTTTGTCGATTTTAAAAAAAAAAAAAAAAAAAAAAAAAAAAAAACTGACAGATTCAGCAACTGTACGGCCTATTTCTTGCTTAAATTGTTTTCAGAAACACGTTTCGGTGAACTATCTTTGTAAAATATTATGGTCATTATGGTTGGCTTTGAAATTCGGGAGAAGCCAGACCCACGTGACGCGTTCGTCATTCCGGTTTTCATTTTTTGGACGACAATACAGATTAGCAGCGCCTGCTGTTATCGAGACGTATTATGTCTCGCGCAGAACGTACGCACAAGTCGGCGTCGCTTCAGTGTGTTCCAAGGCACTTTTTGGACCAACAGGAGCCGACTGATCAGTCCGACTGCCTTTTCTGCCAACGGTCGGCCGTCGGGTTGGTGTGTCGGAGCCTTTACGTTACCTTTCGTGAGCATGGACGCCTAGCCAATAGTAGTGTGTGAATGCTATTGAAGGGCGGGTCTTGCCTAGAAGTGCCGTGGGTTCCATAATAACGCTCAGCTGATATATCTTTATCAGACTTTTTGAACTCCCAACTCAAAGAAAATCCAGTATCGTTTGAGCTATAGTGGGAATCTTTGCGACCCGATTCACAATTTTGGTGTCACAATCACATTCAGATTGATTCTCGATTTAAGAAAATGGAATAGCAGCATAAATAACTATATATAATATACATATAATACATTTATTATCAACATTTAAACATGTGTGGCTATAGCTAAGTTTTCTCCGTATTGCCTGCCGGTAACCGTATGTTGTTCTGTCATAAAGGAAGTGTGTGAGGTGAACTAATGAAAGTAGAGGCTGGATATCAGCAGCTGGGGGCAGCTATTAGTTCATCAGTGCTTCAGAATGTTGCATTTTATGTATTATTATAGTAGCATGGTGAGTCAGTGTAATATCATGGAATCCAATGTGTAGTCAATGTGATTCCAGTGCCTATGTGGTAGACTAGGGATCCAATGTAATGTGCTGATATATAGAATTAAGGCAATCCATAGATTACTTCACATTGCTCACAATAAAAAAAAAAAAAACACCCTCATCTTTACTCAAAATTACTTAGTATCAGCTGTACACTGTCGTGTCATGGGTGTGTTAGGTGGAGGGGTAGAGTGTTCTCGGAGTAGGGCAGAGGGTGGGAGGTGTCCCTGAGCCTGAAATCTAGTCTGAATAAGTGGGATAATTTCCCTGCTAGCCCTGTTATGTCATCAGCGGCTGTCTGCCCTGCAAAGGAATGGAGTGAGATAGAGAACACCCAAAGCTGAAGTGAGCTGATACCCCACAACACACACACACACACACACACACACACACACACACACACACACACACACACACACACACACACACACACACACACACACACACACACACACACACACACACACACATACACACACAGGCATGACACCTATTGCTGTTAGGAGGTTGCGGACTCAGGATAGGGGAAGCCAGTATACAGTATAAGCTTAGCCTTGACAATAAGTTGTAAAACATAGAATTAAATCAATCAGTGCGGCTACATGCAGTTTAAAAACCTGATTCTATTCAGGTTAAGGCCGTACCCCGGTTTCTCAAATGTCATGTAAATACCTTACTGCTAAAATCTGAGTTCTCATACCCTGGTTAACAGACCTGGATAACTCCTTTAGTTTACCAGGGTATTTGTGCATGTATACACCTTAACCAGGTTACGTGTCTGCACATGCTCCGTAGGTTAGAACTGCCCCTTCCCACTCCGCTGCAGTGACTTTTGAACTGAAATAGAAGAGAGCAGTTGGAATCAACGGCGCCAAAAACCACAGCAACAACACAAGCTTTAAACCCTTTAAACCCACTGAGGACTTCGCCATGGCAAAAAAAAAACTTTCCAAGTTGTTGTGATTTTGACAAATGTCAACCGAAAGAAAAAGCCTTATTCCGACCAGTTGTACGTTGGCAGAGCGTCATTCTTCCCATTCTTCCCCGCTCATGTATACGGGGAGAACTGGCATAACCCGGTTATTCACTTAACCGGGGTAAGATGCATGTAAACGCACTGACTGTGTGAGTGAGTGAGTTATAGACCGCCGAGGATCTTAGCCGTGGCAAGGGGACAGTGTCGAGCCAAGCAGAGCTGAAGATGCAGAGGCTATTTTGGGATATGGGAGGGGGGGGGGGGGGGTTTGAGGTCAGGTGGAGGTAGATTAGAGTTCATTTCAATGCTGAGGGAATCTTTGCTGTGTGTGTGTGTGTGTGTGTGTGTGTGTGTGTGTGTGTGTGTGTGTGTGTGTGTGTGTGTGTGTGTGTGTGTGTGTGTGTGTGTGTGTGTGTGTGTGTGTGTGTGTGTGTGTGTGTGTGTGTGGCTTAAGTACTGCAATGCAGAAGTCATACTGGCCTCTAGCACAGTGGCTAATCAGGCAATATGAAGGGGCATAGTCCCTGGCTTCTGTTTATAGTTACAGTTACTATGTTTACCCCTGGCCTCTTCATCACGTATCTGAGTCCTTAAAAAAGCACAAGTATCCTCCGTTGAACAAGCCTCAGGCATCAGAATACCCAGCCTGTTCTTTGTTTTTCCTAGAATCCCATTTTGTCAGCCGTTCTGACTGCTCATAAACACCCACACAACCTTTTTTTTTCTCTCTCTCTCTCTCTCTCTCTCTCTCTCTCTCTCTCTCTCGCTCTCTCTCTCTCTCTCAATCCCCTGCAGTAAGGCCATGGACTGCATTAATGACACACAAAGAGGAAACCTTACCCTGTTTTAAGCAGTGGCCTTGTAATTATGTGTGGTTTCTCATATGTGTTTTATCTCCACAGGTCTACGCACAATGAAATGGAAAAGAACAGGTTTGTAAAAATGTCCTCGTCTGTGTGTTTGGGTATATTTGTTAATTCTCATCATGGATGGTGCAGGGCTCAACATTAACGCTTGCCCAGGGCAAGTAAACTCTGTGTTCGGGCAAGTGGAATGCCTCGTGCAGTTGTCCAATCGTGTGATCTTGTGAGTGAGAGCCGCTGCTCAGCAACCGACTCGTTCGGTGAGCTTACCCAGTAGCACAAAAAGGCCAGCAACGGCAGAGAAAGGCAGCGAGGGTAAAAGCAAATATAGCCACAATATTTCCACATCTAATATAGAAATAAAAGGGAAACGTTGCAGATTTTCTACAAACTCTTTGTCAATGCAACACGGTCCATCCAGCGGACTTTTGTCGGTGGGTGAGCAGGGCTCTCCGGGCGCCGTTCTGCATGTACTGTCCGTGCTGTAGTGACACAAGCCGGTTGAAAATCTGCAACGTTTCGCTACCGAACCAGAGTTGGTGATTGTTGGAACAGTGGAAAGACTAACCAAGACGGCGGGTATCTGATCCATCAGTCCAGTATCTCCTTTCCTATTTACTTCATTTGATTCTGTAAATCAGGTATATAATGAAAAAGACAGTAATCGTTAGATAGAATAGTTAGCTAGTGAAGACGTTCTCATCAAAAAAACTAAATAGTATCAGTAATGAAAGCCAGCATAGGTAGATCATGAGAGTAAGGTGCCTAATGTTCAATTTAAGACAGATATGAATGCCAAATCCTATATTATTATATTGTCTGTGTTTAGGAAAATATGTTTTTGCAACACAGAAAATCTATTTTTCACAGCTGATATTCGCCATGCTAGTGGAAAAGCTCTCAGGATGGCAACCTCAGTTGTTACAATGGTCCAGACTGAAACAACTCAGACGGATTTCCATGAAATTTGGCACACGCATTCATGGTCGCTAGAAGATGAATTGTACCATCATCATGTCAACTTTACCAATTACCTCGGGAGTTGGAAATGGGCGGGGGTTCAGTGGGCAGCTAACATAGCCACATACTACAGTCCACCAGCTGTACTAGTGTCTTGTAGCCTACCTGAATTCGTCATTATACAGTATATATTAGAACATCCCAAAAATAACCAAAGTTTTTAGTTTACACATTTCACAACTTCGACATTAAAATGCATACTGAACTGGTTTGACTTATTAACACAAATGTGTCAGTGACTATGTTTACATGCACATAATATTCAGTTTTTTGCCCTTATTCCGAAAAAGACAGTATTCCGACTAAGTTGTTTACATGGCTAATGAAAGTGAATATTCCACTAATATCCCGTTTACATGCAGCCGTGTGGCGGACTTGTTCGACCGTGCGAACATAGCCTCCCCCTTTCATTCCTTCAGGGTTAGGTTACATTTTTCCAATACTTTGTTTCATGACCTAATGACATTCCCATCAGCCTCAGCTGTACTTTGTGGGGTTTTTTTTGCCAGTTAGCAAATGTTAGCATGTTAAATTAAGATTATGAACATTACACCTGCATAACGTCAGCATATTAGCTTTGGCATTGTGAGCATGTTAGTGTGCTGATGTTAGCATTTGGCTCAAAGCACCGCAATGCCAAAGTACAGCCCCACAGACCCTTGATGCTGCTATGAAACCCCACATTAATGGAGCACTTTTTGGCTAAGATAATGTCGCAGTTTTAATCACAGGCTGTGAGGTTGGAATGAATCCAAACATAAATCCAACTGCTGTTTTTAACCGTTTTTCATGCAGATATTTTGGGACAACAAATTAAGTCTTTTATTTATGTGTTTATGCTTTGGTCCCTGTCACTCTCGGTGCTTCCGTTCACCCTTTGCTAGTTGATCCAAACCAGCAGCTCAGTGGACAGCCTGAATAATATATGACACTGAGGCGTGTGTGTGCGTGTGCGTGTGCGTGTGCGTGTGCGTGTGCGTGTGTGTGTGTGTGTGTGTCTCATGCCCAGCAGTGAGTCAAAATTATGACTACAGCCCGTCGTTTTGCACCTGACAACATTAATAGCCTTTAGCTAGTATCCCTCACCAGTAGTTTAATGATAGAAAGCCATCATAGGCTAGTAGTAAATTACTCATCTCGACCCACTGCTAGCAAAGCCAGAGGCATGCAACCAGACCCTTCCCCCCCCTCCCCCCACCCCCTGCAGCAATATTGGCTCAATAAAATCTCTATATACACACACATTCAAAGTTCTATTTTGTACAACTCCCCTCTGTCGTTGCACACAGAACCAAGAGCATGCATGTGGGGGAGTGTGTGTGCATGCTTACATCCACGTAACAGGAATCCAGCCAAAGCCTGTTGGGTTGCAAGGGACGACTCGTTTGCGTTTGTTTTTTTATGCATTAAAAAACTGACTTTCACATTTCACTTCACTTCATTTCAGACCAAACAGGAACTGCGCAAAATTAGGGCAGAGAAATATGGGTTCTGGCCTTGGGCTGATGCAGCACGTAGCTCCACATACGGTAACATACTCACCTATTGACACACTGCGCTAAAGCCACATTGAACCAGAATAAACTGTTACAGCCACGCCTGGAGTGTTCTTATTTCGCTCAGACACCTTGTGACCTGTGTCTGTCAAACGAATATTAGCTAGCCCTGAGCATTTCCATGGCTTTCTGCATGCCCTTTGGACTGATACCTCTTTTAGACCAATGACCAGAGTTAACTGACCGGTCTACAACCCTTCTTTTATCAATTCAAACCAACACAGGTTGATCTCCAGTCAGGACAATTCAGATATGCCCTGGGTCACAACCCGGGAGCAATGCATACCAATTACCTCGGGAGTTGGAAATGGGCAGGGGTTTACACATCATATTCAGCGGGCAGCTAACATAGCCGCATACTACAGTCCACCAGCTGTACTAGTGTCTTGTAGCGTACTTTAATTTGTCATTATACAGTATATATTAGAACATCCCAAAAATAACCAAAGTTTTCAGTTTACACATTTCACAACTTCGACGTTAAAATGCATACTGAACTGGTTTGACTTATTAACACAAATGTGTCAGTGACTATGTTTACATGCACATAATATTCAGTTTTTTGCCCTATTCCGAAAAAGACAGTATTCCGACTAAGTTGTTTACATGGCTAATGAAAGTGAATATTCCACTAATATCCCGTTTACATGCAGCCGTGTGGCGGACTTGTTCGACCGTGCGAACAAAGCCTCCCTCTTTCATTCCTTCAACCACCATCATGAAAAGGTCGGCGTTGCAATGTTTGCGCATATCTAAAAAACGGTTGATATCCAAGTCTTTCACAATGTTTAAAAGTAGCTGTGTTTCTCCTTCTTTCCTTTTGGGCATACATCTCTGCTCGCATTGTTTAGAAGCGCATATTCCAAATACGCTTCCAAAGAATGCCTCTAAAACCCGAATAATACCGGCATATCCCTCATGTCTTAACTGCTCCTCAGATCTCTGCAGGGTAAATCCAGACAGCTAGCTAGACTATCTGTCCAATCTGAGTTTTCTGTTGCACGACTAAAACAACTTTTGAACATACACACGTTCCACCAAAACAAGTTCCTTCCCGAGGCTATTTTGCAGCGGCATTGGGGCTCTGTCGGGCTCTTAGTGCCGCCCATGACGATTGTGATTGGTTTAAGGAATTTCCAATAAACCAGAGCATGTTTTTCACCCATCCCTGAATGCTGTATGGACTAGCCAGACCCTACTCTGCAGCGCTGGGGAGAAGGGTCTGGCAATGCGAGACTATGTTGGCATACACTACATTGTCCCTCACCGTCCCGCTAATTCTTTCCTCATCGCAGACAGCCAGGAGCTCCCGCACCTCAAAGTCTTGCTAAATATCCTTGTTGTTCACCTCCAGTGTAGCTGAAAACATGCTGCAGCCATCGCACCACTTGTTTATGGACTACGACGACCTGTGACTCCTGCGTCACAACGGGGACATACTTGTCCCACCCCGATACTTAGCGACCATGGTCGTGTGTCATTCACATCGAAATGCCCGACCAATCTCTCGACCTGGCACTTGGTTTCAGCATTTGAACTATTCTGTTTGTGCATGTGTGGGCTTCACCTGCTTTTCAAAGACCAAGGGGTGAGAATATATTTGTGTGTGTCCTCCGCCCACTGTCCAATTTTGAATAAACTCTTTCCGGCAGTGACGCGCGCAGGACTACCTGCAGCAGACAATAAATGAACCGCTCGTCCAGCTGGTCCTCAGCTGCCAAACATTTTTCCTCTATCAGGAGAAGTCTGACGTACACACGCCCACACACTCAGGCACACACAGGCATACAGACACGTACACACTCCGCCGAGGCCGGAGCTGGAGGTGTGTGTTGTGTAACTGCGGGGTGGCAAACACCCACCAGACCTTAGTGACTGCCAAGGCTGCCAGCTTAGAGCGGCTACAGGAGGAAATGGAGTGGATATGAGAAATGTTAATGTGAAGTGTGTTATAGGACAGCTGACATTAATAATTAACTCAGATCTTAGCATATGTCACAGCACATTTCGGTTTTCTTCTTGCCAATGGAGGATTTGTTCACTGTTCCTCAGATATTCACTTCATTTAGAACCTGTGCAAACATTTTACTTACATCTTATGAATGAGTAACTCTAGCATTTGGTTCAAAAAGCAGGAGGACTACATACTTCTTTGGTAGTATTGAAACTGTCAAATATCAAAAGTTGATTTTCAAGTAAGGCTGCTTATGTATAGACAACATTTGAATATTTTAGAGGTTTGGCTTCTATTGTACAGCATAACAAGAGTCTAAAGCCACGCTAGCTCTGTGAGGTTATACTTGGGGGATTCTTTGAGATAAATGCTAGCATCAGCACATCAGCTAACGTGCTCACAACACTGACAGCGTTCACCATGTTCTTCACTTTAGATTTTAGCATAAGCATGTTAACATTTGCACTAAACTCAAAGTACAGCTGAGGCTGATGGGAATGTTATTAGTTTTGTCTGAATTTTGTTATAAAATATGACAATTCATCCTTAGAGGGACATGAATGTCTACCACATTATGTGGCAATTCATCCAACAGTTAAGACAAATGTCAACATCACTGTGGCACTAAAGCAAAAGTCAGGGATCACCAAAGTTATTGGGATTCATCATCTAGGGACCATAAACTCAAAATAGCATGACAATACATCCAATAGTTAGTTAATAGGCCGACCAACTGACAGAGAGACCAACATTGCCATCCTTGGAACCAAGCCACTAGCATGACAAAATAACATGTTTCTATTTCTCAAAGTAAAGAAAGGAAAAATGTATTCATTTGATATCTTTTTGGGACTAGTTTTAGCCCAAATAGCAAGTAAGAAATGTAACGCTTTATGCAGGCTTGCATCAAATCACATTTGACAAAATAAAACTTAATTCAAAATCCACCCACAACTTTTTGTCTTGAGCCTACAACCACAGCTCATGGTCTACATGAGCGATTGGAGTTGTCATCATGAGATACAGTAGCTTAATTGGCATCATGCGATTGAAACACCATACTTAGGTTACCTGATACAACTGAGCAAACTCCCTCCGGCGATGAAGACCATGAGATGCGGTTGAAAGCTCCAGAAAGAAGTTAGCAAGTGGACCTTGAGTTATTTATTTATTGTCAAACTACTATTTCCAAGGCCAAGAATGAACTTTAACATGCAACAAATCACATGCCTTTTTGTGTTTTATATTTTTATCTTTTAATGTCTGACAGTTTCTCTCTCTTTGTTTCTTCTCTTCTTTCTTCAGACGGGCACATCTACGGCTCTGTTTAGAGCGCTTAAAATCTCTCGTTCCCTTAGGACCAGATGCTAACAGGCACACCACTCTAAGCCTGCTGATGAAAGCCAAAGATCATATCAAGGTGCGTGTATTTATGTGTGTGTTTGGTTCTCACCAGATCAGTGCGAAAAGACAAGGAGGGTCCCACCAGAGCCTCTCACTGCTGGCCTGGTATCCGGTACCTTCTTCTCGACCTCAAAAGGGAGAAAAGGCTATTACCCGGGTGGTTTGGATCTTTAATGATTTATACAGCACCTGGCGTAAATACAATTTAGGCGGGATAAGGCAACACCTATTGTATGTTCAGCCAACAAACCACTTTTTTCAGTGCTTTGCGGTCCTGTTCAGTGCTGTTTCTGTACCGGTTCTGTCAGGACACTCTCGATTAGTAGAAATAGAATAAATAGAGTAGAAATTCCGTAGTATTTGAGGGGCTACCTGGAATTTCCTCAGGCATTTGCCTTTTTCACCACTGACAATAATTGTGGTAAGCAATGTTGTTGCTTTGTATGATTATAGCTAAAGGGAGCATGTAGAGGTTAAAAAAAACAGCGGTCCAAGGATGGAGCCTTGAGGAACTCCAATGGAGACAAAGTATTCTATGTCTTGTAGATAGGACTTGAACCAATCTAGCACCATGCCAGACAAATAGCCCAGTTTTTTAGTCCGTCAAGCAATATTGCATGATCAAATGGGTGGAACTGCAGCACTGAGATCCAGAAGCACTTCAATTGACTTTTTGCCAGTCAGTGTTTAATCGTATGCCATTTAGAACTCTAAGTGCTGTGATGGGGTCAAAATGCAGACTGGAAGTCATCTACACAAGACAAGAGGGCAATTTGTTGAGCCCTGGGGTGTGTGAGTGTGTTAGTATTGTGTGTTTGAGTGACTTGCATTAGCCACTGAGGGAACACACACACGGCAACTTTTTTGACAACTTCTCCTTAAAGTGGTGTGTGTGTGTGTGTGTGTGTGTGTGTGTGTGTGTGTGTGTGTGTGTGTGTGTGTGTGTGTGTGTGTGTGTGTGTTTGTGTTTCTTTCTCCACCCTGCAGAGGTTGGAGGAGAGCGATAGGAGAGCTCAGCACACCATGGATCAGCTACAGCGGGAGCGGAGACATTTGAGGCGGCGTCTGGAGCAGCTAGGGGTGGAGAGGACCCGCATGGACAGTACCGGCTCCACTGTGTCTTTGGACAAGTCTGACTCTGACCAAGGTACATCTATTTAATTAAATACACTTAAGAAGACGTAGTGGCGTCTGAAGTCAGACAAGTGAAATCATAAGTAGATTACGCCCTAGGCTGTTTAAAAATTGCATTGCGAATCAATTTTTATCTCAACCGGTTGTAATCTTTACACATTTCTATCAATTTTTAAAGGGTTCACGATGCACTCACGTTGTTTTCTCAGAAAAGATTAAAGTGGTAGTAGGAGCTTTTGAGGAACCTTCAGGAAAAACAGCGAACGATAATATGACATAATATTGAATTAGCCCTATAACCATGTTCTTGTGGTCCCTGTGCTCCCAACAGAGGACCTGGATGTGGACGTGGAGGGGACGGACTACATGCTGGGTGACCTGGAGTGGAGCACCAGCAGTGTTAGCGACTCGGGCGACGAGCGGGGCAGCCTGCGCAGCAGCTGCAGCGACGAGGGCTACTCCAGCGCCAGCCTGCTGCTGCTGCAGGACACTCAGGAGAGGGCCAAGCAGCTGGGCTGCAGCCTATAGACAACACAACTCCAGCCAGGCCTCTGCAGGCTTCCCGTTCCCACGACGACTTCCCCCATCCATACTGCAACACCTTCGAGACACCCGCCCGCATCCAGCTCGTCATCAGCGGTCAGTCTTTTAGGGTTTCGCCCGCTCCGCACCAATCAAACGAGTGGGATTTTAAAGACACTCCACCCCTCCATCTGTCCGTCCATCCATCAGAAACACAACTTTCAGCCAGAGAATGTTACCACACAATATCCCACTGCCTCTTTTTCTATGCCTCAAGAGCCATGGTAAGCACTTGAGATTTCACCCTTACTTCTCACACACACACACACACACACACACACACACACACACACACACACACACACACACACACACACACACACCCCTTCATCGCTCTTAGTTGTCCAGTTAGGCCGAGTCCTTCCAAAGGTGTGGCACTGACATGATGTGGGGCTTTTTGTCTGCCCTGCTCACCAACCAGTTAACCATCTGTGCATTGTATTTTGCACTTACAATTGCTTTTATTATTATTATTATTATTTTTTTTTTTTAAACCGTTTTAATTGTTTTTCAAATGCTGTCTCTGAAAAACTTAAAGGACACCCACTACAGCTCTCGCTAATGTTACAAGATGAAGTGAGCGTTTGAAACGCATGCCAGTATGTTGTCTGCCTGCGCGGTGGGGTGCAGCAGAGTTTTGGGGGGTCACTAAAGTAGACTGTGTGTGGTGTTAAACTGTCGGGGGGCAACAGCAATACGTCCCTTAGTTACCCAGGCAGTGGCAGGCTACTAACCCCACACCTCACAACTGCTGAGGAAAAAGTAACACAAAAACACCCCACACACAAAAAGAAATTGTGCAGCATGAGATTGTGAAGGGGCCCGGGGATATGGGAGGGGTTTTGATGTTTTTTCTGCCTCTCTCTGATGACTGTGGCGTTTTTCTTAAACGGCATCCTTTTTATCATAATGTGTGTATGTCACGTCTGAGCCTGGCGACAACACGGGGGGTCACTAATAGGTTTGGAAACTTTTAACACCAGCCACCAGACCGAATGCTGGGATATCTTGGCAGGTGCTGGTACATCTTTGTACACTACTTCCTCACTGCCCCCGTCCACCAGGTATTAACAGGAAGGGAAGAGCCGTTCTCCCGAGAGCAGTCGAGAGACTGGAGCACATTCCATTCCGTAGAGAGGACAGGCAGGTATTTCTTTTCTTTTTTGCGAGCGGATGCTCCTGCCAATTATTTATGAAGGGAGAGTTGAGTTTGAGATGAGCCACGAACACACGGAGAAATGGAATGAATGGTTTCCTCTGTGTTCACATGGAAAGCTCTAAAATGTTTAAAAAACAAACAAAAAAAACCTCCTTTGCCTTGCCTTTATAGCTATTTATTGTTTCTGCAAAAATGTTAATGTAAATAGTTTTTCAGAAAGATCTCTATGTCTATTAACAAATGTATTTATTAGATATGCTGAATATATAGAAGAAAATATAGAAATATATTTAATTAGTCATAGCCTATGTTCTTCTTGTGAGGTTTATTGAGAGTTTGCGTTGTGTAGTTTGTTTGCACAGCCTAGTCAATCCAGTCAGTCATTTAGAAACGTCTCCGGTGCCTCCAGGCTTTTTGTGTCTGTTCAGAATTCGGCACAGTGCTCCTAAAAACTTCAATGTTTTCTTTGTGGTTGATCATACTTTTTAGCTGTTTTTTTTTTTTCTTCCTCAAAGCCGTCTTGGCCTTTAACGCAGGAATAAAAGGAAGAAAAAAAAAATCTGAATAATTTATTTAAAAAAACAAACATTAGAATTAAAAAGTATAAAAGTGAGAGGAGTTGGTGGCCAGGTTGACGGTGGGGATGATTCCTATGGCAACGCTGTGTTGCCTGTTCGCCCATCTCCGTGCCTAGGAACTGCAAAAAAACAAAATGGCTGCTCTGCCTCGTGAGGGTTTTGGCGCTTTGTTTTTGGTTCAGAAATCATCACAGGCAGGGAGAAGATTTAATGATTTTTGTTTTAATGTAGACAACATCCTAAACCCTGCAGTGTAGCAGCGCAGTGCCAAAGGAACTTCCCTAGCTCCTGCAACCACCATTTGCATATCTCAGTTAAAGCATGAAGATGAATCAGAAGGAGAAAAAAAAAAAAAAAAGCTTAGTATTTTGAGTGTGGAATGCTGCTCTTTTTTCTTGTCAAATTTGAAACCTTTTCAAATGGAGAGGAACTGTGTAGCCGCGTTATTAGGGGGACTAAAGGGGAATTGTAATGAAAATTAGGTGAGTGTGGGCAGTTGTGTTCTATAAAATGCCATCTGTCGGTGTGCATGTGTATACTGTGTGTGTGTGTGTGTGTGTTTCGTCACGGTCTTCAGAGAGACATGTTTGGGGTGGAAGAGGGTGGGTGGTTTAAAAAAAGAAATTGTAATTTGTTCACTAGTAAAATGCAAAAAAAAAAGTCCACTTGACAAAGACTTCATGTATTAACCTAAGCATTAATGTCTGTCTATGGGAGTCTCCTGTTTCCTCCTCGTGTGTGTGTGTGTGTGTGTGTGTGTGTGTGTGTGTGTGTGTGTGTGTGTGTGTGTGTGTGTGTGTGTGTGTGTGTGTGTGTGTGTGTGTGTGTGTGTGTGTGTGTGTGTGTGTGTTTATGGGGTCCAAAAACCGGGGAATGCAGTATACTACTTGTGGGGTCTGCACAGGCTTGTGGGGCCCAAAATGCTGGAGCCCACAAGGTTAAAGGTCTGTTTGAGGGTTAAGACTTGGTTTTAGGGTTAGAATTAAGTTAGGGTAAGGGTTAAGGTTAGGCATTTAGTTGTGATGGATAATGTTAGGGTAGGGGGCTAGGGAATGCATTATGTCAATGATGGGTCCCCACAAAGATAGTGAAACAAACGTGTGTGTGTCCTTCACATGCTGCGTCGGTATCCATGGTGGTGGGTGGATGGGGGGGGGGGGGAAGAATGGGGGGGGGGTGTGTGTGTGTGTGTGTGTGTGTGTGTGTGTGTGTGTCAATGATCACATGCAGCTATTGCTCCTCACCTCACCCTTTCCTCATCTCCAAAAACAAAGACCCTGGTGCTCTCAGCATCTGCCTTAAGAAGCAGCTGTGGAATCTCTCAAAGAACAAGACTACTAGTCAGACCAGTTGTTTAAGCTACAGGTTTCACCATCAGGGGAGACTCATGTTCATGTGTATATTTGATTTTTTTGCATTCTGTCCCCCCGTATACAAAGTGTCTGATAATGCCTTAAAAGAGACACAACCTAACAGAATATATGATATGTATGAGAGTGTGTGTGTGTGTGTGTGTATATGTATGTATATATATATATATATATATATATATATATATATATATATATATATATATATATCTCACAAGGGTCATTCCTTTTCATTGTGACGGTCTCAGGCGTGGTGCTTTCATGCATTACACAACACAAACACACACCAACACACACACCACGTCATAGCTCCATGAACATCCCCATCGCCTGGCCGCCTCTCTGTTTATTGAACAATAACTTAAAGGAGGGCATTTGTGCACTTACTTTTTAAGAAATGGATAATTTGGACACTGTCTTTAAAAAAAAAAAAAAAAGAAGAAATCACTTCAAATGTAGGGTGGGGGTGGGGGGGAATCATTGAAAATGAAATGTGGAGCAGCAATTTATATTTGCCATTGATATTAAAGGAATAAAACATTTTGAAACCCTTGTTTACCTACCTATCACCTTGTCATTGTCTTTATTTGTGGTCCAAGTCACAAAAGCCAGTACAGGAATTGTATTTGAAGAGCAAATTAAGGTTTTAACTGATGAACGCAACCCACCAATCTTCATGTAGAGATTGAATAAATGGTAATGAGGATTTTTTGCACAGCTGATGAAAGAAAGCCTCAGTTGGGGTCTCGATCCTCACCAGCCATCCAGGGTGTTTTGGAGTAATCTGCTGGCCAAATCCCAGGTGTGTGTGATCACAGCCATCTGACTGCTGCTCAATAACTCAACACACACAGACAGCCAGAGAAGGAGAAGAAAGAAGGGGGGGGGGGGGATGAGCATCTTTAAAAAGCTTCCCGTATCCCTTCTGGAGCTGTCTGGCTGCTGAGGGGGAGGGGAGCCATAGGAGAAGGCTTTTTTTTTTTTTTTTTCTCTCCCATCGTCCGGAACCGTGGTTGTTAGCTCCAATACCATTTCAATATATTGTAGGTCCTCGAATGCATAGGTGGATGGGGGGATGGGGGGGTGCCCCAATATTCAGTAGAGGTAGATTTGTTCCCCTCAAAAAAATATTAAATACTCCCCAAAAGATGTAAAAATAACCGTTGAGGGGGCTCAAACATGTACTGAAAACAAGAACTGTCTATTTTGTTACATCGGGGGAAGCAAGAAAAATAAAGCCGTGATGTCTTTTGATTCTCTCCAACCAATCAACAGGTTTTCATGTCAGGTTTTTGGTATCGCCTCGGCTCGCTTGGAACCCTGACGGAGGTGGTACTAAAGAAAGTACCTGTTAGCAGGTACCAGGGACTTTTTTTCGTAATGGAAAACCAAAAAAGGCGAGTAGAGTCGAGGCGAGTCGAGCAGGTGGAAAATGGAATGAAAAAATGGAAAAACGCCATAAGAGATGTGTTGTTGAGATGTACATGATTCCTGAAAATAGAACACCCCGAAACATGTGTGATGTTTTGAATATGCAGTGTTTTAAATCATGCAAGAGACTTACACTTTCCTTTACATAAATAAAGACATTTACGCCATAAATTGTTGCATACAAATTCACCAGAATGCAGGAAATGAAGTGTTTGACGCTCAACATTTTAGGTGGAACGACCACCAGACCCCCCTAGTTATGTGTGTGCCCCCCCCCCCCCCCCCCCCCCCAAATATTAAAACAAAATCTATGCCCTTGCTCAAATGGTAATCTTGCCTGGGGACTGGGCTCCAATAGGGAAAATGTAGAAATACTCACACATACTCAGTCCATTCTGGATCAAGGGCATGTCTTCTTCACCATTTGCAACTACGCCCAAAAGCACCAGACAGTTGTGTGTAACATATTACATTCGGCTCTGCGGGGTGTGTGTGCGTGGAGGGGCAGGTCCAGCAGGGTCACGGCTGTCAAGGAAAGGCTTGAGACAGGCTCAGCACAATGGTGTGGACAAACGGTCTACTTACTACAGTAGTGTAAACATGCTGA
Organism: Zingel zingel; assembly: GCA_023566125.1. Lineage (NCBI taxonomy): Eukaryota > Metazoa > Chordata > Actinopteri > Perciformes > Percidae > Zingel > Zingel zingel. Next base: position 32,314,996 of record CM042314.1, read on the forward strand.
GAGGATTTCCAGTGTTGGGATGACCTGGTGTCTTTTCCTGCCAACTCGAGGCCAATGGGACTCATCTTAACGATGAATCGGTTACAAATAGATGTAAAGGGGTAAAGATTACAACCGGTAGAGATAGAAAAGGAATTATGATGCCATTTTTTAAAACCGCGACTTCAGACGTCACTACGTCTTCTTAGTTTATTCATTCGTAGAGATTTTTTTTATTTATTTGTATTTATTTCGTTATTTTGATTTGTCTTAAAAATGTAATTATGAATTTGTTATTTAAGAGTGAATACATTTTCAATTTATTTGTCATTTGTCTGGCACTCATTCTGCTAAATACATCCTGAGAAAATCGTATCGTGAACTTAAAAACCGGAATCAAATTGAATTGTGAGTTAGGGTTAGGGTTAGTGTATCGTTACATCCCTACTATCTATCTATCTATCTATCAATCTATCTCAGTGTTGGTAGAAGATAATCCTTCCATCCTACTGGACAGCACTTAAAAGGCGTCCACCAAAAGATGTTTAATCTGCACATGTAACACGAGACAGATGCTGCAATGCAGCTTAGCCTGAGCCTGGCACAACACGCTCCAACTGAGTGTGTTATTGACATGACCTACCTGCTGGTGTGTGTGTATGGAGATGTTGTGTAAGTGTGTTTGTTTGTGTCAGGGTCACGGGCCTACTGACCCACGTCCTCCACGGTCCGATTAGTCAAAGTCCAGCAGCTTAACCCGCTGCACCTGCACACCTTAGTTTGACCCCAGCATTAGCACTGCCCTGAACAATCATGCACATACACACCAGCAAATACACACACGCACAAACATGCATTTGGACAACTAATGCAGGGAACACACCCGCATGACACACACACACACACACACAAAAGCATCACAATCAGCAAATGGCATGTACCATGAAAACAAACAACACCAAGCCCCTGGGAACAATTGAGTTAGTACATATAGCGATTCAATCACTCGTAGGCATCAAGTCACCAATGGAGAGCACGTAATGACTGCCTCCACCCCCCTGACTGTTCTCACACGTATGCAGGTTGTATGATGATGACGATTACAGAAGTTTGACTTGAACAATGGCTGCTCAATGGTTGACTTGAACAATGGCTGTAACCCTATTATTTCAAACCTCTAATATTGACTGTTGATTTGTGTTCATCCTACTGTCTACTTTATTCCCTTATAATGCCCATATTTAATGCTGTCTTTTTTCAAACTTTATCCTTGCACTACTATAGTTTTTATATTACTATGTCTACATCATTCTCTTATATTGTCCATATTTAATGCTGGTCTCTAGACTTTATCCTTGTACTATTGGACTTATTTGCACTACCACCATGACACACACTCTCATGGAGCACCTTACCATACATACTGAGTCACAGGGTCAGTCCACGTCCTGTCACTGCAAGCGTCTCATGCTTATACATCCCTTAGTACATTCATGTGGATTTTTTATTTAGTATCTTTTCTTTTATTGTCCATATTATTCATGTGGATTCGTTATTTTAAAATCCTGTTTGTGATGTATGTGTATGTTGTGTGTGAAGTCTTTAAGTTCCTGGGACCTTGAATTTCCCCTTGGGGATCAATAAAGTATCTATCTATCTATCTATCTATCTATCTATATGTCTATCTATCTATCTATCTATCTATCTATCTATCTATCTATCTATCTATCTATCTATCTATATGTCTATCTATCTATCTATATATATATATATCTATCTATCTATATGTCTATCTATCTATCTATCTATCTATCTATCTATCTATCTATCTATATATCTATCTATATATATGTCTATCTATCTATCTATCTATATATATGTCTATCTATCTATCTATCTATCTATCTATATGTGTATCTATCTATCTATCTATCTATCTATATGTGTATCTATCTATCTATCTATCTATCTATCTATCTATCTATCTATCTATATGTCTATCTATCTATCTATCTATCTATATATATGTCTATCTATCTATCTATCTATCTATATATATGTCTATCTATCTATCTATCTATCTATCTATCTATCTATCTATCTATCTATCTATATGTGTATCTATCTATCTATCTATCTATATGTGTATCTATCTATCTATCTATCTATCTATCTATCTATATGTCTATCTATCTATCTATCTATCTATCTATCTATCTATCTATCTATCTATCTATCTATCTATCTATCTATATGTCTATCTATCTATCTATCTATCTATCTATCTATCTATCTATATATATGTCTATCTATCTATCTATCTATCTATCTATCTATCTATCTATCTATCTATCTATCTATCTATCTATATATATGTCTATCTATCTATCTATCTATCTATCTATCTATCTATCTATCTATCTATCTATATATATGTCTATCTATCTATCTATCTATCTATCTATCTATCTATCTATCTATCTATATGTGTATCTATCTATCTAAGTTTGATGGTAGTAATGCTAATGCCATCAAACGTCTAACTGCTATTTCAGACTACCTTTGTATTTACACAAATACATTGTTTCCTATTTGAAATACTTGATCCTGTTTCATTTGATTATTGTTTACCTCATGTTTGTAGTTCATGGTACTTTTCACGTGAGACATTTTGACATGTCGTAGCAGGAAAAGCACAGGTGGAACCATAGACTGTATATTATTAATATTAACAGTCTATGGGTGGAACCAATAACATTAATGACAACTGCATTCCATTTAGGTTAGCCAGTACCAGGGGTTTTGGTATTGTGCATGCTGGCTCACTGGTATGTCTTAATAGCCTTAATCTTTTGAGATGAGACAGGCCTGCGCAGAATCCAACTCCGCCCAATGCATATGATGCCTGGCTCTCACCTGATCTAACAGCTGATTGGTTCAGAAATAACTCAACGCTATGACGTTTTATATAGACTTTTCGACTTTTCATTTCTGTTGAATTGGAGAGATTTAGATTGATATTTGCCTGGGTTGAAGGTGTGGCTGTTGCTGACGTTTACTGGAGTATTCAGAGAGACCAAAACCATTCAGATTACAGATGACATGATAAAGATAAAATAGATTTTAAACCTGTAGTGAACACACACAGTTCTGCGTATCATCGGCTCTGCTGAGAAGGTGATTGGCTGCAATCTGTCGTCCCTCTAGAGGAGAATTCAACACAGCATAGTGCATACATACATACATAAATTACACAGACCAGACTGCTGCATCACTCTGCATGGACATGCTCATGTTGCATGCAGAGACTGCCACTAGCCAACAAAATTGCACACTGCCCGTTGTACCAGCTCATCATAATAGTCGTCATAATATGTGCAGTAAGGGTAAGCCGCCTTATCAACATAAAATCCTGGTGAAAAGGAAAAATGTACATGTGTGTGTTTGAAATAAAAGCAGCATTTTAGGGGTTAGGCTGGCTTGCCATTCAGGGCTTTGATGGACAGGCAATGAGAACATTTGAATCAATCAGAATCTGATCTTACAGGAGTGTTTCTGTGACTTCCTGTTCAGACTGAAGGCTGCTTGAAATGGCTGGAAACTGTTCAACTCGACAGCAGTTTTTTGTCACCGCTCCCTGCTGCCCCCTTGCCCCCCTTCACTTTACAGGCCAAACGTAACTCATCTCGAATGAGCCTATTGGAACTGAGCCATCATTAATGTTATTGGTTACAGCTGTGTTTTTTTCTGCTATGAGTGAAACAACTGAAAAATGTCCATTATCGCCGTGCACATGGCTCTGGATTATCACATCACTGGTTTCACAGGTCTAAGTTTAAAAGTGCACTATGAGTTCCTGCATGGTTTCAGAGCCATTTTATTTTTGTCTCAAATCGTAGGCATCTCTCCTTGATCCGTTAGCTGCCGGGAGACAACACAAGGGTCGTAAACATCAAACAAACACTAGGGGCACAGGCTGTGCACCAAAATACAACAAACCACTCCAGCCAATCACCGACAAGAAGGTTGGGGGAGGGGGTGGGGGTTAGCCTGGATTTATAGCGTGCGAGCAGAGGTCGCACACCACTCGTTTTTTTTCAGCGGCGCGCGACAAAGCAGAAACAGGAAGCATGAACGAGCTCCTGGGCAACCGGATGCCAGGACTCTCAGAGTGACTGCAAGGCTCTCTTGTCAACTTACTGGGTTATGGTGAATGAAAGGCTTGATCCGACCAAGTAGGTCATCGAATCAAATCGAAGCATTGACGTCAATGCTGCTGCCAGTTCTGCCGTTGTTTACCTTTTTATCCTTCTTCTAGTCCGTAGAAACAGCAAAGTTGGTAGCATTTCCTCATTAGCGCCACCTCTGTTCAGGAGAAGACTGCAACTAGTGTCGCGACCACCAGCGCGGGTATAAACAGTTAAGGCGATTCCATGATGGCACATTTGTGCGCACCTGCTGGGCTGCGGCTACTGTATAATGCCCTCTAGTCAGTTATTCATGACAGTTACGGAAACATGGGGGGAGGGGCGAGCTTGCTGTGTTTTGTTTGGAATTTACTTGGAACGTCAACAGAAGTGTCGTCATGCAGGAACTCATAGCGCACCTTTAAATCCTCTGGTTTTAGACCATGGAACACAAAAACCTTCGAATTAAGTTGAAATGATCTTGTTATGACAATCAGACTTGAGTAATATGTTGCTGTAATGTATAATACAATACATCAGTCAAACTGTATCTGCCATCATTTTGAAGGTGGAACACACTGTCTCTCTGGAAACTGATTTTTTAAAAACCAACTACTGTAGAATATTTGCCGAGACCAATGGCCAAGTCTGAGACAAGTCCGAGTGCAAAAACCAACGAGAGAAAAACGCCTCGTGTCCAGACTGGAGTACCGCAGCAATAGTAGATGCCACATATCCTGTTCCATATCTTCATTCACATCCAAATTGAATGCATTTATCTGAGCCTCACTGAATTTCATCTCCTCAATAGGAACCCAGCAGTAGGCAGATACATTGTGGCACCCTGTTAGTGCAGGAAGTGGCTGAGTGACAACAGCCTTCCATGATCATCCTCCATCACAGCTGACAGCTCAGATCAAGTGATGGATTTGCGAGTGTGTGTGTGTGTGTGTGCTTTGCATGTGCGTGTGTATTTGCAAACAGATGGAGGAGATTGTCTGTATGCGGGAAATAAGAGGGATCCCGGGGGACCGGAGTGAAGAGTGCACATCAGACAAGATCAGTGCATCCAAGCTAGAACAAAAGCAAGGGAGCTGAGTGGCCTGTACGTGACACCTAGCAAAGCTCTTCACAGAAACCATTGCTTAGTGAGTAACACCTGGCATATCAAAGCACCAAAGGGAAACGAGTTTCAAAGGAGCTGGGCTGCTCGAGAATGTTTTGTATCGGGGGCTCCATGGAGATCTGGGATTTTCTGAGTTATTAGATGCCAAATGTTAAGAAAATAATGCCACTCAATGATTAGCCATAAACAGTAAAATGTTTCCGTTGCAGTACTGAATGCAATACATACGTAATCAATCAAACTACATGAACAGAGTGGGACCACACTGTGTTGCTTAAAATGGGGTCAGCCCTATGTTCCCAGAGCCTTATGGTCCCACATTTCTAAGACATTTTTTTTTTTATTGAAAATTAGGCCCTATGTTCCCACATTTCTAAGATTTTTCTTAAAATTAGGCCATATGTTTGGGGGGCCTCTAGCTCACCCAGTAAGAGCATTTGCCCCATGTTGGCTCGAATCCAGCCTGTTGCCCTTTGCTGTAATCTAATCTAATAATCTTTAAAATTAGGCCCTATGTTAGGGTTAAGGCTGTTTTATGCTTCTGCGTCAACTCCACGCAGTAGCTACAGCGTCGGAGTTCTGCGTCGGGGTTGCTTTGCATCACGGTGCATTTCACCGCCATAAGGCTAGGGGGTGATAAGTCTGAGGTTATTTGCGAGGTGTCTGCCAGTTTATATTATGTTAGCAAGCAAACTTCAGCACAACTGCCCACAAAGTACTGCTTGCTGGCGAAGTGCTAATTTCAAAATGTTGCTGACATATAGACACTTTACAAACAGATAACCCCGTTATTGTAACAAAATATGTCTGAGTTTATTTGCAAAGCTTATGTCAGTGAACTAGCATGTTGCTGCTCCCCACAGTAGGCTGCTTGAAACATCGACTATCAACACACAGGACCAGTTGACCAATCACAGTCCTTGCGCTCTGCGTCGCCTCGACGCAAAGTTACAAATTTTTGGAGTTGCACGTCGAGCTACGGCGGAGTGCTCGGAGGGGGATTCGCGGCGACGTAGAGGGGTCTGCACGGGGTACGCCGTCAATTCGATGCAGAAGCATAAATCAGCCTTTAGGGTTACATTCCATCTGTAGTCAATTGCTACTGGATAATAGGTTGGGTGTAATTGGCTACCAAATTGGGAGAAAGGGGGATAAAATCTGATACAAATTTATGAAAAAGGAAATGTGGGAACATAGGGCCTAATTTTGGAAAAAAAATCTTAGAACTGTGGGAACATAGGGCTGTGGGAACATAGGCACGCTCCCCTTAAAACCTAGCTCAGACTCATTCTGGTTGTTGTGCTGCAGTTGAACAGCTTTAAGTGTACTAGCCGCCATGTGGAATAGTGTTTACAAGTCTATTAGATGGAACCACAGTGAGGATAGAGTGGCTGTGCTGGCAGCAGCAGTGGTTGGTACAGCAGCAGAAGAAAGGTTAGAATAACAGGCTGGTGAAGAGAAGGCATGTTTGAATTCCAGCGGGGAAGGTGCGGACATGGTAAATAAATAATATTCTAATATTCTTTCCCCACCCTCAGCTCATTGTATTATTACAGCATGCAGTGTGAGGGACTTAGGATGTATTTCACATGGAGTTCTAATGTTTTATTTTGACATTTAGGTTAACATCATTAATCACTTCTTTTTTTAGATGAGAGTTAGATGAGATGTCTGTACGCTAGATACAGTATGAAGCTAAAGCCAGCAACTCCTTAGTTTAGCATGAAGACTAGATAGTGGGGGAAACAGCTGCATAGGCTCTGTCCAAAGCACCTTTAAAGCTCACTTTTTATTCATTACATATTCATTATATCTGGCTTAATTAAAAAAAAAATGTAAAAGTGTAATAAGTTGTTGTTTTGCAAGCATTTCGTGATGGACTGTTTCTTGATGAGAAGCAGCGGTCCCTGGTGGTGTAGTGGTCAGGATTTGGCGCTCTTTTTGGGAGTAGCAGTAGTTCAGTCTGTAGGGACTTAGCCAAGGATATGGGAACCAGAGGGTCGCCGGTTCAAATCCACATACAGACTAAGTACAAGAGTGTGGACAGTTCCCCCTCCTGGACTCTGCCAAGGTGTCCTTGAGCAAGGCACTGATCCCTAGAGGGGCGACAGATTGCAGCCATTCACCTTCTCAGCAGAGCCGATGATATGCGGAACTGTAGTATTGTTCACTAAAGGTTTTCTCTTATTTCAAGTAACAATCATATTGCTAATTTCCCTATTAGTTTTTTTTACATCTGTAATAAAACACTTGAATGATGACTCTGTTCCATTTGAGTGCCCCAGTAAGCCATGCTAGTGAACCAGTATGCACAACAAAAAGGGCCCTGAATCTGACTGAAATAAATGGAATGCAGCCATTGTTAGTCTGTGCTTTACCTACAATGACATGTCAAAATGTCTGCTGTTAAAAAATGGTTATTACCTTGGATTGCTCTTTGTGTCTTTGTGTTTTTCTCCTCATTACACTGATGGATACTATATGTTAGAGGTTGCTTTTATTTCACCCAGTCCACCATTTGCCATTACCACTAACCCTTAAAGCTTCCTTTCTGTTTCTGCTGGGAGAAGAGCGCCCTCTTCCTGTTTTTTTGTTGTAAAACAACACAGCATATTTCCTCTGACATCCAACTAGTGGCACTGTCTGCATGGAAAAAGGCAATGCAGGGACTGCTCAAGGCTGCCAGCTGTGGTCTTGTTTGTTTACAGTCATTACACTGTCGTCAGAGTATTGATGTGGCTAAAACACTGCACATTGCACATCTACACTGAACTGGAAGTCTGTATGATTCTGCAGTAAACCCAGCAGTTCTCTATTACAGCTGATGAGATACATGAGTTGACTGAGTGAATGAGGATTTGATGGCATGTATCACTTTACTGAGTGATATGATGCTTTCAGTAGAATCAATTCAATAAAGGTGGCGTCTGTCCTGTTACTGTGCTGTTTGGTAACTATAAGGGGGGTTGAGCCAGACATATAATGATAGAAATCAGACAGTTCTGACTACCTGTCATTTCCTGCTGAGTCACTGGCACCATCCCTCTTAAACAGGCCCTTTTGTTTCCAGAGACTCAAAATGGCTGGTATCTCTCGTTCACACACACACACACACACACACACACACACACACACACACACACACACACACACACACACACACACACACACACACACACACACACACAGTCTCTGCATCAGGGATGCTTTCTCAGTCTTGATGAGCTGACCTGTAATCTTGTGTGTGCTCCACTGAGTTTTTCCGCTTCACTGTGAAGCTGAGACCTGAGGTGTGTGGAGCTGCATTAGACATCATGTGGTGTGTTTGCACATCTTCAGTGGTGCCCTGCAGCTTTACATCCTAGAAACTGACCAATACCTCCCAGTCTTCTTTGTATAGACCTGGAGGCCGCTGCCTGCTAGGCTCAAATGCATGATTACATGTCCACATTATACTGTATGTCCACAGTCATTTGCACAATTCTACACTAAGAGAGGTGTTTGTTATTTAGCCTACCATCAATTCCATTCAATTTTATTTATCAAATCATATTTCTGTCGAATCAAAACAGGAGTTTACATGTTAACCACTAGGGGATGCTAACGCATCAATGTTACTTCACCTGTGCAACAGAGCTGATGCTGAGCACTAAAGGCCTCTTTACAGTCGCCGTTCTCGACCTGTCGCGCGACAATGTGACGTCAAAATGACGTAGATCTCGCTGCCGCGCCAGGATTTAAAGTGCGCGACCTAAGGTCTTTTTCTTTGTTTCTTTGCAAGCAGGCTCAAAAGCAGCTGTTCTTCCTCATCCATTGACTCCAATATCATCTTAGCCACTATTGACATTGACGTCAATGCTGCTGCCAGTTCTGCCATTGTTTACCTTTTTCTTCTTCTTCTAGTCCGCAGAAATAAGTCGGTAGCCTTCCTCAGTTGCGACACCTCTGTTCAGGAGAAGACTGCAACTAGTGTCGCGACCACCACGCGCAAGTATATATAGTTACGGCGCTCCCATGACATAAAACTGTCGCGCAACAGGTCGGGAATGGCGAGTATACCGCTCGCTTAAGGTCATTGTCTTCACTTGCATATAGACTTAGTTTATTAGTTACACCTAGCTAAAACTAATTCAATTCAATTTTATTTAGTCTCAAATCATAACAGAAGTTATTTCAGGACACTTTACAGATAGAGTAGGTCTAGACCACACTCTATAACCCAACAACGCCCTCCTAAGAGCAAGCATTTGGTGCGACAGTGGCGAGGAAAAACCTTTTTACAGGCAGAAGATTCTGGCAGACCTTGACTCTTGGTGGGCGGCAATCTGCCACTGCTGGGTGGGACACAGATACAGATATACAGAAATAAGATTCATAATAATCATAGCAATTGGTATGATGAACAGCGACGATTATAGACCCTTTGCAAACACGTGACCACCACCATGTGACGACACCATGATGGACGGCAAAATCACCAGGAATAACAAGCTAAACAGTGTAGTAGACGAGTGGAAAAGTTTCATAGTTTCAATCAGTTTGAAATACATACAGTAAATAAACTGTTTTTATGGCTTTATGGCTTATTCTATTGAACAACAAGTTGTTGTGCCGTTATCGGTCGAGGTAGGGCATCTGGTAATATGCCAAAGAGCAGTATTTGGAGAAGTTGGAGATAGCAGGATTGGATACCGACCCTTAATTCTTCCTCACTCCATTTTCATGGACCTCATTAAATCGCAGAGTCTACCCGACTTCAGTACACACGGTCTGTAACACTATGTGGTAAACGGGGTATCCCCATATACTGGTGCTGATCTCAAAGCTTTTAAAAGTCTGGATGCTTACCAGTTCTTTGTAGCTGGCTGGGTTACAGGTACGCGATGCTACGCTAACGGCGGGGGGAGGTACCTCATAATGGCAAAGATAAGACATCAATCTAGGGTTTATTTTGTATTAACATCTATTCTTTACTTACGTAAAGATTTATATAACACGTAGCCCATGTTTTTAGAGGACATGGTTGGTCGTGGCTACCCACATACTGTTGTTCACTGGGTATGCCAATGCAACTTTCTAATGGATGCCTGAACACATCCCAACTCTGGAAAGTGCAGTCATTAATTATCTATCACACGTTATTCCATGAAGTAAATCACAGAGTGTCTATGATCAGTAGTAACCGTACCTAATTGTAACATCTAGCCATGTTCTTATCTGTGATTATATTCGCTGTGTCGCCTATGTTAAGATTTGACTGGTGGATATTACGGCGCGATGGGCAGCAGCTAGCGAGCAGTCCAAAGCTAGCTGCAGCTAGCTCATCAGCTAGCCGGGGTAGGAGCTCCGCAGACCTGCATTTAACTCGTTTTTTTTGGCCTTTTAGAAGCTAGTTTCCATGCCATGTCATCTTTAATTTAACCAATATTTTTTGTATGTGTGTTAAGTTAAATGATAAAGGGAACGGCTTTCTTTTTTGGATATGTAGCTAGCTAGGTCAGTGAATAACCAATGTTATGTGGGTCATCATCGGGTTGGACCTGTTAGCAGTCCAACTGGTTAGCACGGCAGCTAGCTAGCTGGTTGAGGATCATTTTATTTATCACTCATTTAAAACAGAAAGGCAATACATACGCATGCTTGTGTTGGTGAGGATTACTCTGCAGATTGTGAATGTGAGAACACAAACAAGAACAAAAACGTATGCGTTTAGCTTGCCGTCCGTCTACAGCTTAGCCCTTCCGCCGTCCGTCATGGCGTTCATAATTCGCGCGAGTGGAGCGTGACGTCACGTGCAAAGGGGGGGAATTGTTGGGTGTTTGTAAATAATAGAGCATGATCTAGACCTACTCTATCTGTAAAGTGTCCTGATATAACTTCTGTTAAGATTTGAGACTATAAATAAAATTGAATTGAATTAGTTTTAGCTAGGTGTAACTAATAAACTGGCTACTGAGTCTATATGCAAGTGAAGGAAATGACATTTCCACCAACTGCAGAACGGCTGCGGATCTGCTCTGGAACGGTGGCGGAGTCAATAGGTTTCCATTAAAGTCAATGTGTGTATTTTCACTGACTGTTATGGTTTTGGTGTTTTGTCTTGTCTGTTTGTAGCCTGTTTTCTGTCATGTCTTGTCTCCTTATGATTTTGTGATTTTTGGTCTTGTTTTATGTTCTGTTTCCTGTTTTATTTTGGTAGTCTGGTTTTCTGTCTTGTTGTGTCTAGTTTTACTCCCTGTGTTTTCCCGCTCCTGTGATTGCCTGATGTTTTCCACCTGTTTCCCAGCCCTTGTGTCACCTGCCTCTCGTTACCTCGTTACCCTCTGTATTTAGTCTTTGTGTTCCCCTTCTCCTGTGTCAGATCATTGTATGTATGTTTGAGTTTGTTCCCGTCAGTGTTGTTAGTTTGCCTGCTTTTATTCTGGACCCTTCTGGTATGTACCCTGGTTTTCTTTTATTTAATAAATCCCCAAGCAACTAAACGCCTGCCTGCCACTCTCTGCATTTTGGGTCCACCTATTTACCCCGGAACACAACACTGACTGCGGAACGGCTGCGGAATGGCTGCGTTCCGACTCTGTCCCAGCTCCGACGATCTGCGCAGCCCTCCGGAGCAGATAAGCAGAGCTTCTATTTTTGACGGACGCCGGAGAGCTCCGCAGCAATCAGCACATGGCAGATTGTGCAGGACAGGAAGTCGAGCACAGAAACAAAATAAAATATCCGGTTAATTTTCAAAATACAATACACCGTGCTCACGGCAGATATGAGAACCTGTCATCAGCGGATCATATTTCCCTGCACTACACCTTGAAGATATACACCTTGAAACTGTTGTTGGTTTTGTGGTTCTATTACATCCTGTTATATTGCACGATCATAGGCTACGTGAATTCGCGAGATCTCGTGGGTCCTAGTAACTTCAGCTGTCAGTCATGGCCGCAGCCGTTCCGCAACAAATACGGACCTGGTGGGTATTGAAGGACGGCGGAGCACGGAGCCGATCCGCAGCCGTTCCGCATTTGGTGGAAATTGGGGGTTAGTGCTCAGCATCAGCTCTGCGGCACAGGGGACTGATGCGTTAGCATCCCCTAGTGGTTAACATGTATAAGTAAAAATAAAGACTTTCCAGTGTCATCTATCTACCATGTTGACATTATTTACATTGCTTATTGACTTCTAAAACAAATAGATACAAGAACAATTTCATATATTATACATATTGACATGGTTTTTCTGATGAGTAACCCTGACTGTGTGCAATAAAAGAAGCAAGAGATTGGATCACCTTAAAAATTACAGCCCACTTGATGAAGGTAAATGATGTGGTTAAACAAGAATTCAAGACTGATGTATTTGTATTTATTAAGGATCCACATTAGCTGACGCCTAGACGACCAGCTAGTCTTCCTGGGGTCCAGCACTACATTTAGTCAAACAATATTAAAACATTTCAGTGATTAGTAATATGATGTTGCTGTGTAAATACTTTCTCCTAATAGGTTACTACTTGTATCAAGAACAAATATTTTCCACTTTCCCCCTAAAAAAAAAAAAAAAAAAAAAAGCAGCATTAGGCTATAGTGTAAAGATGAAATATAAAATAGTTATGAGCTTGACCACTTTTTTTTTTTTTTTTTTTTTTTTTTTGGGTTATTTCTTGTTTGACAGTTGTATTAGTTTTTGGTTGATCTTTTTTAGATTATTTTGTTTTTGTCCAAACGGGTTGATTTAACACTGTGGAGTCTTTCTGCTTCCTGGGATCTATCATCTCCCAGGACCTCAAGTGGGAGCTGAACATCAGCTCCCTCATCAAGAAAGCACAACAGGATGTACTTCCTGGGGCAGCTGAAGAAATTCAACCTGCCAAAGACAATGATGCAGTTCTACACAGCCATCATCGAGTCCATCCTCACATCCTCCATCACTATCTGGTACGCTGCTATCACTGCTAAGGACAAGGGCAGACTGCAGCATGTCATTTGGTCAGCAGAGAAGGTGATTGGCTGCAATATGCCGCCGCTCCAGGACCTTTACGCCACCAGGACTCTGAAGCGTGCTGGAAAGATTGTGGCCGATCCCTCCCACCCTGGCCGCAAACTCTTTGAGTCACTCCCCTCTGGCAGGAGGCTGAGGTCCATCAGGACCAAAACCACACGCCACAAGAACGGTTTTCTCTCCACCTCTGGCTCTACATGCCACTGTACTTACTCTGCTGTACTGCTCTTTCTAGTTTCATTTTTCATACATAGTATTAAAAATGAAACTAGAAAGGTGTGTGTGTGTGTGTGTGTGTGTGTGTGTGTGTGTGTGTGTGTGTGTGTGTGTGTGTGTGTGTGATTTTCTTAACCTTATATTTAGAGAATGTAGAATGTGTTTACAACACTAAACAAATTCCTTGTATGTGTAAAACAAAAAAAAACTTACTTGGCAATAAAGCTTTTTCTGATTCTAGTAAGTAATAAAATAATAAAGGGGGGGGGGGAGTTATTTGAGTTGCTTATATGTTGCGAAGGATCCAGTTTTTTTTATTGCTTATAAGTTTTACTTTGTATTTTTAACATGTTCAATACATTGACTAAATAAAAAAATATATATAAGAAAATGATGGCTTTTATTGAGTTCTTTCTTTGTAGCCATTGTAAAAGTAGCATCATCAGAAAAGGTCCGAGGTGATTTAGAATGACTTGGCAGTGGCTGTGTTGCACATTTTTAACTGTTTGGGCTGTTTTCCAGACTGGCAGTGCGAACAGAAAGAGCACTATGAGACGCCTGGTGTAGTGTTTGGAGGTGGTGAGGCTGCAGTCTTGTGGAGGTGTGTGTTGGGGGGAGGGGGGGGGTTCTCTCCTTTGCATTGGGCGTGGTCCTTCTCCTGCCTCCAGCCTAGATCAGGACCAAGGCCAGCGACAGCTCTGCGCAGCACAACACCACAGACATGACTTTTAACCAACAGAGACTGATTGTATGGCGATAGCTCTGGGTTTTCACTCTGATTGTATACATCTCATACATTGGGATATAATGTTATCAATCATCCAGAAAATCAACTTCTATCCAACCTTTGGTTGTCTGGGAAATCAGCTTTACACACATTTGAAGGGAATGTGCACATAGGGCCTATAGTTCAAGTGATCTAAGTTATATAGGGAAAGCAAAGTAAATATACAGGCTGTTGGAGGTTGTATTGACTTATAAGTCACTACAGTCATTATGTGTGGAAAAAATAACCTAATATGGTTCTCATTTATAGACTATAATTACATGTTTTTTTTTATCGTGGTGCAATATGACCGTGAACGACAGGAGGTCACGGTTGCAACTTACAAATGACCAATCCATCACTGATGTTTCCAAGTGCCAGGGCTGCAGATGAGACTGCGATGATGTGAGAGTGCAAGAACCAGGCCACTATAATGAGTCTCATCCCGTATTCCGATATTGCGGAGGACGGGACGATAAGGGCGGCTGGATGCAGACTGCAGCACCAAAATACACACCCTGGCGCACAGATCTATGCATCGATCCCATTTGCCATTCTGCTGGCACAGCAAATAAAAACTGCAATGACAGTGGACAGTATAGACCAAGGTAACACGACACAGTCCAGTGGGATAATACATATAGGCCTACACGAAAAAATGAGATTACACGTGACTTAAATATGATGTGATTGCATTTGCATGTCATCAACAACTTAATGAAAGTGTAGTGCAATAAGCTCTCGGGTCAAACAGGCTACAATAAAGCCCCCTATACAAAACGTAAATCTTCATTTAGAGTTGTTGACGCCTGAGCAGAAAAGAGGAGCTGCATGAGTGACTTCGTGTCTCCCCAGAGGGTGGAGGCTTTCTGCAAAAGCTCGCAGGTTTCCCCTCAACTTCCGTTGTCCCTGCGTCAAATGACGCGCCGGCGCCTTCATTATAAAAGCATCTGTCCGGGCCACACATCACTCGCATCTCACTTTTTCTCTCTCTCGCTCACACACTCACCCTCACACACTCCTAAAACTCCACACACTCTCTCTCTCCCGTACTGAACAGTTGGACCGGGCACCGCCAAGGCAAAGGAAACATGAGTTACTCCAGCGACATTTACAGCAGCAGCTCCTATAGGAAGATCTTCGGAGATGCCCCCCGGTCCGGCCGAGTGGGTCTGGGCAGCAGCAGCAGCCCGTCCCGCCTGCACTCTGCCTCTGCGGGATACCGCAGCAGCCACCGCAACTACGGCTCCCCCTCCGTGATGTCCTCCACCAGCTACCGCAGGACAGCGGCTCCCGGCCGCGTCTTCTCCTCCATGCCGGACTCCGCGATGGACCTGACCCAGTCCACCGCGGTCACCAACGAGCTCAAGATCATCCGCACCAACGAGAAGGAGCAGCTGCAGGGCCTCAACGACCGCTTCGTGTCCTTCATCGAGAAGGTGCACAACCTGGAGCAGCAGAACAAAGTGCTGGAGGCGGAGGTGAACATGCTGAGGCAGCGCCACAACGAGCCCTCGCGCCTCCACGAGCTCTACGAGCAGGAGATCCGCGAGCTGCGGGCGCGCGTGGAGGAGCTCACGCACGAGAGGAGCCAGATGCACGTGGACTGCGTTCAGATGAACGACACGCTGGAGCGCGTGCGGGAGAAGCTGGAGGAGGAGACCAAGCTGCGCGAGGAGGCCGATAACACCTTGAAGGGCTACCGAAAAGACGTGGACGACGCCACGCTGTCGCGCCTGGAGCTGGAGAAGAAAGTGGAGTCGCTGCTGGACGAGATCGCCTTCCTCAGGAAAGTTCATGAGGAGGAGCTGCAGGAGCTGCAGGCGTCTCTTCAGGCCACTCAGGTAGCCCACACATCCCACTGGGGTCTGAGGTCCATGCACTGACAGGTGGTGCTTTTGGGCCACTTTTTTTTTTTTTTATCAATCACTAGTTTTCAATGTCACACTGCCACACACACTGAAATACTCCTCAATCCTCATGGCTTTCAGTTGTTCAATGTCACATCCATACATGTTTTACCATAAGCCAACATATCACTATAATATTGCTACAGGAACTGAGGCTTGTGGACTGACTTTACGTGACCGTATCAAACTTCATGGGAGGTTATTACCTATATACCGCATAACGTATCATAGAATCACCAGTTAAAATATTGATTTGTTAGAAATGAGTCATATACACCGGTAATAGGCTATAGTCAAATACGCAGACCCACAGTTGCAACTGTTTATGTAAGCTATATATGTCCCACAGTTGCCTAGGAATTGAATAACCTGCTACTACAATAGTATTAGAATGTTAAAGTATAAGAGCAGTCAGGAACCGGTTTTTTTTCTGTAATCATATGCACGACATTCTGTGTCCTACTCAAACTGAACATTGCGCACTGGATAATTTATGGCACTGCAGTTCCGTTTCAGCACCACGCGCTGTCCCTCCCTCCTCCCTCCTCCCTCGAGCGTCCTGCAGCGTCCCGCGCGCTCCGGCACGCCCCCGCGCAAACTTTAAGATGTTTTGTGCTAAAGACTATAGTGTCTCTTTCGCAAGTAGGTAACGTTACCGGTCGTAGAAAGTATGTCGCAGAACTGTATTCTCTGTGGGGATATTATGTGAGTATCATGTTACAGGGGGTACCACTTCAAATATAAATACGCTTAGTGCAACGAGGTCATTACGAACTTTGAGTACGCTGTTAGCTAGCGAATATTTTGCCTGCTAAATATTAGCTAGCGAATATTTCGGGGATAATGGCGACGTTTGATTAAAGGGGGCAGAGGGGGGAGGGAGGGAGGGAGAAAAATGCGGAGAAATAGCGCATAATTCAGGGGTGTGGCTGTCCCAAAGGGGTAGCAGAAAGGATAAACCCTGTGAGAGACACTAGCAGTTGTGTTTTGTGTACATTTCAAGCTAAACTGCTTTTAACAGTAGCACAACAGCGGAAATACTGTCACGATTTGACAAAAAAAAGTTTTGGTATGTCTTGCCTTGTATGCACGTAGAAGTTGGAGTTGCTTTAATGAACAAACCCATCACTGTAGATTCGTGTAATATATATATATATATATATATATATATATATATATATATATATATTAAAGCTCCTTTTATGTATGGGACAGTATTAGAGCTCATTATGTTGCAGGTGGAGAAAACGAAAAAGAAGAAAAGCATAGACATAGAACTGAATGAGGGCAGCAGCAGCAAACGCTCACTGCAACTTTGAGCAGAAAAATCTATCCAATGAATGTGCAGTAGTATTAAGTCATGCAGTGGAGTGATGGTTGCTGGGTAGATTTCTCCAGGGTATTATTGCATGTAAGCTATTGACAGCACAGCTTTCTCCAGCAGAGAAGCCCAGAGTCAGCAGTCCTGCAGCAGCGCATCAATCCACTGCTCACCTTATACATATACTATATGTAGGCTGAATGTCATTAGAAGAAATGCAGTCTAACTATATTACAGAAAAAATGTGTGAAATAGCATTTATCTGCAGGCAGTTTATACATTACATTGTTTTATACAGTAAGAAGTTTATTTCTGAGTTTGCATTGTATAAAAAGCGCATTAAGAAATATTACAGAGATTCCGACATCATCATTGTTTTTATCAGGCTGGTCAGTTCATTAGCTACAGGTAGTCCAGTGTGGCTGGAAAGCTTTTTTTGTCATCCATGGTGAAATTTAGCAAACCAGTGTGTTACAGTATCTAAAAAAGACTCCTGTTCAAGGAACAGACACAGATAAAGTCAACTGCCCAATATGGTTTATCATGATAAAAACGTAACATAATACCTAAACAGAATTTGAACAATTATAGTGTTTTCTAAATGTATACTCACATACGTATTGTGTGTATGCCTTAAAAATACAAAGATTATTGATACAGTAACTAAAGTGGTACTGCATTCATTTACAGATGGAACTCCGACATTTAAACCTACTAATAATGAGCACTCGTATAATAATAAAACGCCTTTCTGTTTTCCCCCCACTCCTACAACCAGGTGTCAGTGGAGATGGACATGAGCAAACCGGACCTGACTAACGCCCTGAAGGACATCCGGGCTCAGTATGAGCACCTGTCATCCAGGAACCAGGCCCAGGCAGAAGACTGGTACCGCTCCAAGTTTGCTAGCGTGACTGAAGCGGCTGCCCGCAACCAGGACGCCATCAAGCACTCAAAGGAGGAGCTGAGCGAGTACCGCAGGCAGGTGCAGTCCCGCACCCTGGAGATCGAGTCCCTCAGGGGCCACAACGAGGCCCTGGAGAGGCAGATTGCTGAGATGGAAGAGCGCCATAGCAATGAAATTGGAGAGATGCAGGTACGTTGATGACACAGGGTAGTGAGATGTTTCAATGTGTTTTATGACTTATTAACCTTTTTTTAAGCAGGGTAAGGGAGACCTTCTCTGGGGGGACCTGGCCCAGATGGTAGCATAAAAGGTTACAGACAAAAATCAGGCAACAGATAGATCAATACAAAAAACTGCTAATGCCGGTAATAGTAATGCGTTTCATAAGACTAAAAGTAGGCTAGTAACAGAGACAATTAACAATGCGGACACTTACCACATCATTTACAATAGTCTTAAATTCATATCAGACTCATCAATTTAAGTCTCAAGGCACATATGATTACACAACTGTCTTTTATAAATCACTTTAATATTAAAAATGAACGCACTCCTTGTTAAGTGTGACAAGACAAAAGTGAGAATCCTACTTAGATGTTTATCAGCACATTTTCAATCTATCTCTATTCACAAGAGCATGAATTGTTTCATAATATGACTTTGTGTGTGTGTGTGTGTGTGTGTGTGTGTGTGTGTGTGTGTGTAGGATACCATTCAGGAACTGGAGGCCGCCCTGCGCAGCACCAAAGGAGAAATGTCCCGTCACCTGCATGAATACCAGGACCTGCTGAACGTCAAGATGGCGCTGGACATTGAGATCGCTGCCTACAGGTTGGCTACATCACAAACATGTTAGCTTTTACCATTGTGCAATACATGCCCTCAAAGCTTGCTTATTTCAAATATGTATTATGTAGAAAAACAATAGTTATTATTGTGTTTTGCATTTTTCTTTTCTCGCCTTCATATTTTTCGAAGTTCAAGTAGATACATGCAAAATGTTCACTTCTTTGGCTTACAGAAACCTGACAGGTCAACAAGGCAGGGCAGTCAGCTTGATATTATCTTTAGTGTCTCGCTCACACACACACTTACACAGTGTCTTACAAAATACAGTCAATAATACAAAAAGTTTCACTTCCACTCCAACATTTATTTTAAGAATTAAACTCTTGCAGCGTCTGGCCTCGTTCTTTAAGATGCATGTGTATAACTGCAATGTCCCCAGTTTGAATCTGACCATTGTTGCGTGCCGTACCCCTCTCTCTTTCCCCACAATTCCTGATTAATTCTACACAGTAAACTTGCTTGCATTAACAATAGTATCTTTCATGCAAATGGTTCAGTTCTTCTCCTGCTGTAATAAGATAGGTGAATGGAAGTGATACAAAGTGAAAGCTTACAATAATCTAACTCAGCAAACATAATGTTTAGGAAAAAAATACCAAAACAGACAGCAGAGGTGTTGCCACTGATACTCCAGTGACATTAGATCCCTCAGGAGAGATACACTGAGATAATTATAGCAACAAAACCAGACCAGACGTGACGTCATCTCTCTCTCTCTCTCTCTGTCTGTCTCTCTCTCTCTGTCTGTCTGTGAAGGAAGCTGCTGGAAGGCGAGGAGTGCCGCCTCAGCTCCGTCGGCGGAGCCATGGTCCAGTCCGGCTACCAGGGCTTCTCCTACATGTCGGCCCGCAGCTACACCCTCGGAGCCTACAGGAAGGCCGAAGCCAAGCCCGAGGAGGCGGAAGAGGAGGAGGCCGCGGAGGAGGACGAGGATGCGGAGGGAGAGGAGGGAGAGGAGGGAGAAGAGGGAGAGGAGGGAGAGGAGGGAGATGACCAGGAGGAGGGAGAGGGAGAGGGAGAGGAGGATGAAGAGGAGGAGGAGAAGCAGAAAGAGAAGGAGAAGGAGAAGAAGAAGGAGAGCCCCACCGACAAGACCAGCAAGAGCTAAACTGCTTGTTTCGACATCATCATCTTCAATATCATTATCAATAACACATTCCTCATCCCACCAATCACGTCTATGGATCCGGTCATTGGTCACATCATCTCCGTCACACACAGATGCCTCACACCTACTGTCTCTGTCTGCACTGTAATGCAGAAGTGATTAGTTCAAACTTTAGTAGATGGAGAAGGAGCTTTAGAAGGAAATAGATGTATTACACTGGCAGAAGAGTTTAAGTCATTCACATACTCTGCAGAGGTCGTCATGGTTTTACATCACGCAAGCGCGGAGGGACGTGCAGAAAGCTAGCATGATGCCACAAAGTCATTTAAGTTTAAAACGGGATGATTTTTTCCCTCACGTGAGCAACAGTAAATGTGCCATTGATGATCAATACTTAGAGTGACACCGATCAAAACCTTGAAAATAACCATTGTATCAGCACACAGATCTTAGATAAACGCACAGAGTCCAACTTTTACGGTGCTATTTGATTTTTACATAGAAAAGTTGGGGAGTACTATAGGTTAAAGATTGTATCATAGACCCGAAGCTCTACCAGCTCATTCCTGATTGCACAAAAGATTAAGAGGAAAAACTGCTTCTATTTAAACTGTAAGTCCAACCCCACACTCCCCACAACCGGTGAACGATTTTCACTCCCGTCTTTCTTCCACACCTTTCTATGACTCTCTAGTTCTGCATCTCATCCCACCACGACAAACGGAAATGTACCACTAACCATTTAAGCCCTTTTTCATTCTCTATAGTACACTGCAGTGTCACAGCACGGCAATAATGGCAACTTGGAGTTCAGAAAAACTGTATATATAAATGTGTTGGGGTATGCTGCTATTTCCAGTAGCTGGAAAGTAGGAGTGCTGCAGCTTCTCCATGAGGAAGTGCATCTTTGGGAATGAAAAATGTAGAGTTTAAATTGCCGCTATATATATATATATATATATATATATATATATATATATATATATATATATATATATATATATATATATATATATATATATATATATATATATATTTTTTTTTTTTTTTGAATCTTTGATTGATTCATTTGTCAATACATGTATCAGCCATTTCACCAGTCAGTCAGTTTGACATTAAGTCTTCTTCCTTAATTTCTTTCCCAAAATTTTGCATAGTACGTCAGAGAAAACCAACCCTTTTACTTTCTCCTCATACAAGTGTAGTGGTGCTTTTGTTTAATTTAGCTGGATGAAGGAAATAAGGAAGCGGGTAATGGCTGTCAGTGTCAGGCAGCTGATGATGACACCGACAGCCCTCAGCTCCGACTGATAGTGGCAGGTGGGGCAGATGCCACAGGGGTCTTGGCTATATTGTATAGATAAGGGCTATTTCATCATAAACCCATTCTATCACTTTGTTCTGAAGTGTTTTACTTCACTGATGTTCATCACTTCATCCTCTGGGATTTTCTTTTTTGACAAATGAATCAACCAACGGGCATGAATGCATGGCCTGACTCTTCGAGCTTGAATATCTGCTGGATGGGATAGATTTTTGCTTGTTGTGTGTTCAATAAAACAAAAACAAAAAAAACTTGCCTTAACCATGACTGAAAGTTAAAAGAAAACATGTTTTCACATCCATCTCACTTGTTTCTGGCGAGGCTGAGGAGTACTGACATGTTCCCGACCTCTGCTATACAACTGTGACTTTACATGCTGCTATCTCATGCAGTGATATTCCTCTCAAAGCCAAATAAAGACATTTATTAACCAAACATTCACTTCATCTCTGTCTTTAATGTCGTATTAGGCAAGGCAAGGCAGCTTTATTTGTATAGCACATTTCAGCAACAGGGCAATTCAAAGTGCTTTACAGAAAACATTAAAGAGCAGTTAAAAAACGATTAAAAAAAAACTAATTAAAACATTAAACAGCAGGTAAAAATGATTAAAAAAAATTAAAAAAACCTCACCGACCACAGGTCCTTTTGGCTACCACTAGATAAAAGACAAGAATAAAATTGGCAGTGCAGTATAAGAAATTATTAGGATGGAAATTTGTAAAGGAAATTATATATAATATTCTTCCACTGCTAGAATGTAGCCTACATATTATTTAAAAAAAACACGCAAGAGAGACAATTCTCACAAATTTCTTATTTGACAAATGTTAATGTGTAATGATATGCATTTAATAAGAAGTAGCATGACACTGTGATAAACATAATTAGATGTGAATGACATTTTACAACATGGAGTTACAATAATTTGAGTGTTGAGCAAGTGTTAAGTCAAAATTAATAAAATAAAGGGTAAAGTATGTAGTAGTGGAATCTATTTGTATGCAGTGTTGTACACATTAAGCAGTTGTAAAGGTTGCTAAAAGTGATGAAATATAATGTTGGTCTTTACATAAAAAGGTGACTGTCATGATGATTAAGCGCCCAGAAAATGAAAGCCTGTATTTATGCTTGATGTGGCATTCCCGTCATATTTATATATGGTCATACCTGCAATGGCATTAAGCAGCTGGAGTCTTTCCCAGCATGCCTTTGGGTGAAAGGCAGTTGACAAACATTTTTTTTTACATTCTGGAAATCTAAGCTTCCAGTTCAGCTGTTTTCCATTTCAACAGGAAACCTGAGCTTATTTCAGGGTGTGCGTTTGTAGTGACATGTCAGCTGCTTTCATCACTTCAACTGATAAGTTAACTGTTTCATTGTTTCATAGCTGACACTTAAGTGCACTCACTTCTAGGACTTGACTTGAACTGACATGTAAATTCCAATGCTAGTAATAGCAATGCGCTTCATAAGACTCAAAGTAGGCTAGTAACAGAGACAACTGACAATGGGGGACACTTACCACATCATTTACAATAGTCTTAAATTCATATCAGACTCATCAATTTAAGTCTCAAGGCACATATGATTACACAACTGTCTTTTATAAATCACTTTAATATTAAAAATGAACGCACTCCTTGTTAAGTGTGACAAGACAAAAGTGAAAATCCTACTTAGATGTTTATCAGCACATTTTCAGTCTATCTCTATTCACAAGAGCATGAATTGTTTCAATTCAGCTGCACGGCTTCTGGGAAGGCTGCTCTTGTGTATCCTCACCTATGGCTTCTCAATGATCCCGCCTCGGTGCTCACTCCTCGATCCTCAGGTAGAAATAAGGGCTTTGAGATGGCCTTCACTGAGGAGGGACAGAACAATTTCCGGTTCAGCCAAGGACTGAGGAGTCGAGGAGCTTTAAAATAAGAGACATGAGACGCAGCCCAGGTAGGGATGGGTAGGTAGGGATGGGTGGGGCAGCTGAGGCACCACAGAAGGTGGAGCCTACTGGGGTTGGGGCTTGCAACTCTGGCTGGCACGGCTGATGGCAATGCTAAAGCCACATCAACAGGCAGGGTTGGAACACTAATGGGGATGGGGCCATGAACATGCATGCTGAAAGTCATCAGGCGACAGATCCAAATATTCGATAAAAGAACCGTTTGACAGAAACATTTTGAAGGAATCCTTCAATGTGGTTTAGTGGCTTTAGTGCGTAATTTTTTGATATTAATGAACATCTGTTACATTCAAGCCATTGCCAAATGAGTTGCTACAAAGCTATTAAGACTATCAGCTCCACACTACTCTGTATATCTCAGTATGGCTGTGTTCAGAAGATTGTGGCATCCGGCGGCTTTGCCGCGCAGAAGCTCAAGTGAAGATAATTACCTCCTCTGAAGAGTCCATCATGTTTTTTTAATCCTCCGTGTCCTCCTTGGCTACTAGCAACTGTGTGGAGGTATGTGTGTGTGTGTGTGTGGGGGGCCGCAATCATGTAAAGCTTGTATCATGTGGACGTGCCAACAGTGTTGTTGTCATTACTTAGAATTCCTCATGGGGGCGACAGAAACTATGTACTGTAACTTTAACTAGAAGTTATGAATATTCATAATTGATATAATGTTGTATTTTAGAGTTTAGATTGATACAGGTCTGTTTCAATTCGTCAAAACTTAATAGAGTTAAATGAATGAAGAAACATGTCAGCTTGACTGCATTTTCATTTTTTCTGTAACGTTTTCTCATTTATCAAGGACGGTTGTATTATGTGATTCTTCCCTTGTTACCTTCTTAAAGTACACATAGTCAAGCTAGCAAGACTACCGAAAAGTAGTCCACAGACGTCTTTGTGTGTTGGTAGGTCTGAAACTGCTGAATGGAATTTAGCCATTTTTATTTATTTTTTTATTTGCGCCTTTGCTTTTCCTGCTGCATGATGTCAAAATGGCTTATGTGGAATTGATACATCAGTAGGCACGTCGGTCTGGATCAGTTGTGCTTTGTTCAAAGGCACCTTGACAGTATTTCATATTGGAAGAGGTGTCTACTTATTTACTTTAATAACTCACACAGAAGTAATACAAACTGCCTTCAGCCTTCAAGCTTCAGGCTGTAGTCGACAGCTTTTCGTTAATGGGTGGGGCTGCATAATGTCTGCTGGGTGTTGCTATCTGCTCATCTCAGCTTCTGCCTGCCTGCACCCAGAGGTGAAAGATGGGGTCGGCTAAGATGGATGGCAGTTGCCAACGCTGGCCCACCAGCACAGCTGTCACCAGCAAGAACTTCATCACAGCCTTGGTTTCCCTGCTCACACGCGGTGTGAGTGTGTGTGTGTGTGTGTGTGTGTGTGTGTGTGTGTGTGTGTGTATGTGTGTGGGAGGGAGAATCAGTTCAGTGGCAAAAACATCAAATCAATAAAACTGCTAGAAAAGCATTGGGAAAGTAGCAAGGACAAATGTTTTTAACTAGAGTATTAGATGAAAGGGAATAATCTTGAGTTTCAGGAAAGAAAATGCAATTTGATACAACACAGTAAAGGAAATGCTTATCTGGAGGGGCTTGGGGCAATCAGTAAGAAGTTAGATGTTATTTAAGACAGATCACTATAATACTGCACAGAGATAGGGATATGGATTAGCACTGTGTGTAAGCGATACTTTATTGATCCTGCAAGGGGAAATATTGAGTCTACCTGCACATTTGCATCTTTTAGTATATTTCTATCTAAAGATCATGTTGCCAGATCTACACCACTCTTAAATCTGTCTGTGTTATTATGACCATCTCGCTGGTCACAACAAAGCAGGAGATTCACGCCAAGCTGACATTGTTAACAAGGTGACATTTAATAAACTAAAATGCAAACATGAGGACAATGTGGTGTGGAAGTAAGGATCAGTGTATGGGGGTGCATGAATGCATCGAACAATGTGAGGTGCATGTTGTCAATGTTAACAAAAGAAGCAACGCAATGGAAACAAACTGAGGTTGGTATAGGGTGAAGGTGAAGACACACAGGCCTCTGGGCAGGTGGAGTTAAGCAGCTTGTGAACACTGGCCAGGTGGTCCCAGTTACTTCGCAACCCAACAGGATCTGGTCTTGGGACATTGTTTCTCCCACTGTGGAAAAGCTAAAACAGGAGCATTACAAATAAGGGCTTTAACATTCTCAAAAGCCTCCTGGCGCTCTGAAGACCAAACATATTTTGCTTTAGCCTTTAACAGATCTGTGAGGGGTGCAAGTAGTCCTAGACTTCTTAGTCCTAGGTAAAGCATAATCATCAATAGCCTGCACTTTTGCACGCTCGAGACACAGTCTTCCTTGCCCCACCACACGGCACAAATAACAGTGGCCTCTGCAATTTTGCACTTGGTTAACAGTCAAATGTGCATAAGTCAAAAGATGAAACAGCTTCCCAACACAGTCCAGATGAACATCCCAATCGTCAGAATAGATGACCACATCATCCAGATACGCCAAGCAACCTTCCAGATCTCCAACAACCCGATTTATCAGGCGCTGAAAGGTTGCTTCCCCATACCCAAAGGGCTTTACATTATAAGAATACAACCCTGTGAGCGTGATGAATGCAGCAATCTCTCGCGCTCTCTCCGACAAGGGAACCTGTCAGTAGCCTTTCAGCAAGTCACACTTGCTGATAAATTTAGCTGACCCCACTTGGTCAATACAGTCATCCATATGAGGGAGTATGGCGGAATTCTGAACAAAATCTGGCATTGTTGTCGGACTTCGGCACAAGCAGAGATGGTGACGCCCAGCTAGAACATGATGGCTCTGCAATACCATTATCCAGGATACACTTGACCCCTGCATCAAGAAATTTGTGTTTCTCTAGATGGACACAATAAAACTTCTGCTTAATAGAGTTAGAATCTCCCACATCTATATTGTGCTCAATCAAATATGTGCAAGTGTATCACCAAAACACATGGATATTATTAAACTCAGCTAGTTGATTGAGCTTAACAGCCTCCCAGTGGTTAAGTGGTCTGAATTGCCCTGCCACAGCAGGAGGAGACACAAACACTGACAAACAAGCAGGATGGGCGGACAACAACTCTTCTTCCTGATCGGCTGACTGATGTGCACATGTGTAATAAGGCTTAAATACATTAACGTGTCAGAGCTAAGTAGAGGACCTACGATTGGGTGTAGGAATCACGTAATTCTGATCTGACACCGTCTTTGCAACTGAATGTGGACCAGGAAACTTTGCCTGAAATGAAAAGGTCACGATTGGCAACAGAGCAAGCACCTGATCTCC
Source organism: Zingel zingel (assembly GCA_023566125.1). Lineage (NCBI taxonomy): Eukaryota > Metazoa > Chordata > Actinopteri > Perciformes > Percidae > Zingel > Zingel zingel. The sequence goes on from CM042314.1 coordinate 32,341,978, forward strand.
TGGAAGAAAAACAGGAATCTCAACCTGGCAATCATAACGTTTTTTTCATCTTGCCCTGTGCAGATGCCAATTTGCTCCTAGGCTCCTCTTGGGTATCATAAAGCCTATACCTAAAGCCACTGACATACTCAGCAAGGTTTTTTAGTGGTTTTGTCTCTTTTTAATTGTCCTGCAAAAATGCCAAGGGACACCCACCAAGACCAAACACAAGATCGTTGGGACTAAACCCTGTGCTGTCCTAGACCACCTCCCTAGTAGCCAGCAACAGCCAGGGTAAACCCTCTTTCCGATCCCACTCCATTTTGATACAATACACACACAACATTGACTTGCGTCTGATGGAAAGGCTCTAAGGTGCCCTGGCTCTGCATGTGGTAAGCGGATGCCTGATTGTGCTAAATGTGTAGTTTCTTTAAAATCTGTGCAAACAAATGGGATGAGAAGTTTGACCCATGATCAGACTGGATGACTCTGGGAACACCAAAGAAGGAAAATGACAAAGCATGCACCACAGGCAGCCCCAGAGCCTCTAGCCTTGCTTCTGTGTACTGTGTGTGTTTGTTTGGCCGGGTGGAGCCAAGGTGCTAACTTAGTGACTGGGACCACCTGGCCAGTGTTCACAAGCTACTTCACCCCACCTGCCCAGAGGCCTGTGTGTCTGTCAACCCCACCCTTCACCAACCGGAGTTTGCTTTGGTTGTGTTGCTTCTTTTGTTAACATTGACAACATGCACCTCACATTGTTGATTGCACTCAAACACCCTCATACACCACTGATTCTGACTTCCACACCACATTGTCCCATTGTTTGCATTTTAGTTAATAAATGTCACTTTGTTAACACTAAGTTTGGCTTGCAACTTCCTTTTTGTGGCCTGCGAGCCGATCACAACATATTGGGGGCTCTTCCGTGATTGAGATTGGTTTCATGACCAGCTCGAAAGGCCACAACACGGGAGGGAGATGCCACCAAACTGAGTGTTACCAAACAGGTGCCAGGTGTTTCCAGTTACCTCGTTAGCGCCTTGGCTCCACCCAGCCACAGACCTAAAAAACACACACTAACACAAACATTACACAACAAGTAACAAGTCTGTTAAATATGAAGCTACAGCCAGCAGAACAGGTGGCCTGGCTCTGTCCAAGCGTCAGTGTTGTAGTACTCAAGACCGGTCTTGGTCTCAAGACCACTTTTCGAAGATCTTGGTCTTGTCTTGGAATCGACTACATTTTTACTCAAGATTCAGCAACACTATTTCCTGACATCTTGTTGTTACCATTAGGTTGCCAGGCAAGGGATAGGGCAAGGGTTAGCTGACCAAGAAATAGTTCAGCACATAACAACCTGTCAAACCACATGTGGTTTATTTTCAATGTAAAAAAAGAAAGAAAAAAAAGTATGAATTAAACAAACTAAATGTGCTCATAAATGCCACGGTTATATTCCAAAACAATCTTTCATTTGAACTCATAATTTGTCCATAACTGTGAATCAATACACTTAATGCTTCTTGAAAGTATATTGTGTAAAAGTCCCTGGTGCTGCTCAAGCCCTCCCTGGACTCACTGTGATCGATGCTCTGATCTTTTGGCCGTGACTCCAGGAGAGTTATGCATGCAGAGCAATCTCACAGCTCTGCTGGTCTGTGGCCCCGCCGCTGTCCGCACTGTAGAGTTGTCCTTGAATTTGCCGTGCCGCTGCTGTGTTCGTGCTGAGCTCTGATGTCAGCACATTCTGTTGTTGTGGAGGTGCATACATAATTGACCTGCTCTCCTCCTCCACTGCCCTCCCAAGACCATTCAAGATAAAGCAATAAATACTGAACCTCAGCATTTAACACACCCCTTCCCTGTTACTGTTGCTGGGAGTCCACAAGCATGTAATGACATTTTCTCCTGTAAGTGAGTTAAACACAGAGATACGGGCAAACTCACTCTACTATGCCCTTGTTATAGCAAATGCTGACATCCTGAGTGGACACTTAGTTTGGCTTGGTGGTTCTGGGGTTTTCTGGAACTACTAAGTTATTACTTTAACTTTAGCATTGGAGAAAGCTGCATTCTGTCGGGCCTTATATTAGTCCCCATCACATTTTCAGTTCAATGTTCACTCTTTTCATTCTCTGTCTTGTCCTTCCTCTCTGTGTCTCTTTTCATCCTCCTGTCTCTCTGTCTGTGTCTCTGTGGCTCCCTCTCTCCCCCCTCTCTCTCTCCCTGTAACTCCATGGCTATATATAGACTTCTGCATTGCAGATGTCCCAGAGCCCTGCAGTTCTGGAGGAGCCGCTGAGGAGTCCCAGCCAAAATTTTGGCTGGCTGCCTGACACACACACACACACACACACACACACACACACACACACACACACACACACACACACATACACATAGAGCCCGCCCAGGTGACCAAAAACAGCAGAGTAACTGTGCACCACAGGATGGGACAGTTACAGCATGACAGGACTCTACACAGTAGCACTGTGCGTGCAGCATGCTGTGTAGCATGGCTCAGCAACGTCCAAGGCATCACACTGCAGCAAGGATGAAGTGCCCCCACAGAATAGAGTCAAAAGCACTGCAGTCATAATCCTTGGGTGGGTGGGTGGGTGGGAGTGTATTCTTGTTTTTCATGCTAATGTTTCTGAAACCATTTCCTCGCATTCTTATGTTCTTTTTTGTGCTGAGTCATGGCTGTTATTAATATTAATGTTAGTGATTAAAAACACACCTTCAATAACAGCATTAATCATACTGAATGTTTATTCCAAGACATATTTTTTTCCGACGATGCAAGTCATGCAGACAGATGACTTAATAATACAGTTGTTGTAGGAACACAATTAGAGCAATGCCAGTTATTAAAGAATAGAATACTGATAGAATACGAGGGAAAATGAATGTCTTTCAAACATTAACAGCAACGCGCAGTAGTAATGACCTACAACAACATTTCTTACAGAAATGACAGCAATACTGACAACAATTCTGCATTGTTCTCTGGTAATTAATCAAAAAAACAACAGCATTACAAGGACAACGCTGGAAAAGTGAATTGTGTGAAGTTAGACATCATTGGTACTGACAAATAACTTTCATAAAGTAATTTGCTCTGTAGTCTCTTCTCCATGATGCTGTAAAGACCTGCTCGGTCATGATTCAATGTGCACTTGCTGTGTAATATTAGCAATGAATAATGAAAAGAAAAAAACGTATTCAGAAAATTACAGAAAGTCAGGTGGTGGTGCAATATTATAAAACCTATTTTTCATGAATGTAACCTTAAGATTAAGTCTCAGATTTTGCAGATTGCTATGCTAAATAACCATGTTCTCTTTCATTGGTACTTGTTCCAGTGATCCAGCCCTGTTAATAGCCTATCATTAAATACCATTAATACCAGCAAACACCCTACAGTATGATGTGAGAACCTATTGAACTGTTGTATTTGGGCTGCAATGCTTTCCCCACTTTCACTTCTGCTGAAACAGTGGTATGACATTAAATATTTATAACTGCTGACTGCTGTCAGGCCACACACACACACACACACACACACACACACACACACACACACACACACACACACACACACACACACACACACATGCACACACACACACACACACACACACACACACACACACACACACAAACACACACACACACACACATAGTGCGTCTCACTATCTTTGTGGGGACCCATCATTGACATAATGGATTCTCTAGCCCCCTACCCTAACCTTAACCATCACAACTAAATGCCTAACCTTAACCCTTACCCTCACCCTAACCATAACCTAATTCTAACCCTAATCCTAAAACCAAGTCTTAACCCTCAAACAGCCCTTTAAAATTGTGGGGTCCAGCATTTTGGCCCCGCAAAGCTCTCGGGACCCCACAAGTATACTGTATTCCCTGTTTTTGGACCCCACGACTATAGTTAAACAAGAACACACACACACACACACACACACACACACACACACACACACACACACACACACACACGGTGTGGCACTATCTTTGTGGGGATCCGTCATTAACATAATGCATTCCCTAGCCCCTTACCCTAACCTTAACCATCACAACTAAATGCCTAACCTTAACCCTTACCCTCACCCTAACCATGACCTAATTCTAACCCTAATCCTAAACCAAGTCGTAACCCTCAAACAGCCCTCTAAACTTGTGGGGTCCAGCAGTTTGGCTCCACAAAGCTGTATGGACCCCACAAGTATATTGTATTCCCGGTTTTTGGACCCCACAAATATAGTTAAACAAGAACACACACACACACACACACACACACACACACACACACACACACACACACACACGCACGCACACTCACCCAACCCTATAGTGAATGTTTGCTGCCACATGGTGTTAAAGGGTGCAAATTACAGACACTTTTACAAGCAGGAGACTGGCAAACATACATTAGAGCCTACACCGAACTGAAAATTTCATACGCGTGTCTAATAAATGGTCCCCTAAGATATTAAGATGTATGTATTAAAGACACAGATACTATTTTTAAAGTCCTGAAGAGGAAGGAGAACTTCTGTTGTTTGAAGATTTTAAGAAATGTAACTTGTATTGTAGTTGGTGAGGTTTGCGGATAAGGGAAGTTGTCACTGTTACTGTATACACTCTGCCATAATATTTATTAGGATATAGGATCAAATTTATATAGGGGGTGGCAGTAGCTCAGTCAGTAGGGAGTTGAGTTGGGATCCAGAGGGTTGTGGTTCAAGTCCCCATACGGACCAAAGTATGGTGGTGGACTGGTAGCTGGAGAGGTGCCAGTTCACCTCCTGGTCACTGCCAAGGTGCTCTTGAGCAAGGCACCAAACCCCCAATTGCTCGGGGTCCCTTTCCATGGGCAGCTCCCTCTCTCTGACATCTCTCCATTTAGTGCATGTGTAATTCAGGCCTGTGTGTAATAACAGAGTGAAAACATTGTAATTTCCCCTTGCAGGAATAATAAAGTACACATTATTATTATTATTACAGTGTTAGTGACTGAGTGTAAAACATAATATTTGAGAAGATGTGTGTATTAAGAGCAATAACAAAAACATCAGAAGGCCTCATTTGACCGCCACTGTTATATAAGCTATTGTAATGGAGAAATACACATAGTTATAGCTAATGCTGTATTGATTATCTACAATTGTAGCACTCCAAACATGTCTTAAATATAGCCCCATAGATATAAAAAAACACACCTCCCATGACGTCAGAGGACGACGTCAAGCTCGTCAGAATACAACGAAACATTAGGAAAATATACCTTAAAATATAAAAGCACACATTTACCACTTGGCGAACTTGCATAGCTATGTATATGATAAATACAATTTATGTTTCAATGTATTACAAATAACATCACACCGACAAACATTTAAAACAAGAACACCCTACAGAAAAACAAACGAACAATAAACAGTCTATAATTAGTTATAAGTAATAAAGCTTCTTTCTTTTTCTGTTCACACTTTTAACAAAATAAATTACAAATCCCTGGCAGATTTTCCTCGGCAGATTACATGTTGCTAAGTCGCTGCATCCATTGTTGTTTTTCTCTTTCTCTTAATAAAATAAAGATTAGGTGAATAATTGTGTTCGAGGCTTTAAAGTGTTTTTTTTTTCTCGTTCAAATTTGATTTTACATAACGATTAGATACTGGCACACATATTAGTGCCATCTGCTTTTGGAGAAAAGTCTTGGGTACAGTTTAAAAAAAAAACTTTTTATGTACTGGTTCTTTGTGTAATAAAAGCATTGTTGCCTATTATAAACTGTAAAACAAAATTATAACATGATTGTTACGCTTAAATGCCATCAATGTGGACTTTATTTTGAAAACCGGAAGTTGTTTTTTATGTTTTATTCCTGCGGACTTGACACAGATTGGGTTTATCGAGTTAAAGTGTTGCTGTGCAAAATCTAGCTAAAAGCTAGATCTGTCAAATAACAAATTAGTGTCTCGGAGACACAGGACCTTCGCCGTAGTCATTAGGCTACGATCTGCTAAGATGACAGAGCTAAGGCATCGTGGAGCCAAAGACACCGATCCAACGTTACAGCAGCAGCCGTCAGAGGACAAGGTAACGTTAGCCAGGCTAGCTAGCTATTCGATAGTCCTAATGTGATATCCTATGGCTCGTGTAGCTAGAGGAAGAGTAATGTCAAAATCGATTAAAATCCGGCATTTTGACGTTGGTTTTCCTCTGTGCCCCGTTGCTTACGTAGCAACATTACAATTGTTACTTAAAAGCTATTAAAAGCCACTGAAATGCGCTATAGCAGGTAACGTTATACAGGTCATCCGCCAAACTACTCAAAATGTAGCTAGCTAGACTTGATTGGTTGCTGCTAACGTTACCCACGGTCTTCCTGTGTGCGTTAGTCGTGAAAACAACGGGCAAGCCAAATGCACAAGTTAAAATGTTAACGAAATAAACTCTGCTTTCTTTATCATGTAGCTATATGCCGACGTATAGATTGACTCTCATTGTATAGAAGAAAAAAAACTCGTTATATTTGAACCGCTGGTTTTATTTTATGTAAACAATTTGACTGATGTGTGGGGAGACGTTTTGCTGCTAGCCACATACATGGTCTGAGATGTACAGAAGCCTTTAAAAAAGCCTCAAGCGAAAAGTGGTGAACACTGTCCAATTGTTCTAGCTAGCTAATGTTTTTCTAACAACGTTAGCTAAAGTCAACTGTTTACTGTAATGTTAACGTTAGCTCGCTTACTGATGACTGCTAAACGGCCAGGGCTCGCAGACATCATATCATCCCTGCCAGTATAACATAGCTTAGCTGGCCTGACTGCTACAACGATAATAATAACTGCTTCAGGCATTCTGCTGTCTAGCAATGTATTATAATTACTCGTGTTGTGTTCACACTGAAAGGGAAAATAAACGCTTTAGTGGTGTATCGAAGTTCCCAGTGAATAATCGGAGCCAACAAAGGGGCGTGGTGTGATGGATGTGGGGATCTATCAAGGACAAGAGGACATCATTACAGATAATTGAAGACCAGCTAAAAGCAGATGGGGGAAGTAGCCGAGGCATTAGCTAGCTACATCCATACTTCAAACCACATAGGGCATCTCAGGGGAATTTAGCCCACAAAGTGCTATGACTTTTTCTTTCTGTTATTTATTCTTGTATGTCTTTTGGCTGTGAGCAGTACTTACTAACTGACTTTGTGGTACTAATGTGAAGTGTTGTCAGGTTATTTACTCCTAATTGTAAAGAGGTGTTTACTATCAATCTGATTATTATTTTTTTTTTTTGTCTATGTCTCTGTTATCAAATGCACAGACACTGATAACATCATTTATATTCTCAAAATGATCTGGTTTATTCAATTTGTAGTAGGCTATCTATCTACCAATATAGAAAAAAATCCATCCAGTATTTTTTTTGTCAGTAGTTGTTTGTGAAATAAAGCTCAAAATGCAGGCGTCTGAACCCTACGTATAATCGAAAGCAGTTTTTCCTTGTAAAATGAATACCATGGTTTAAGCAAACATCTGGCCAGCTAAATCCTGTGTGAAGACAACATCGTGGCTGACACTGACCCACCCCTCCACCTAGTATAAAGGTTAGAGCAGAGCTAGGATTAATTAGGGCTAGGGTATCGTTAAATGTTTTTCGGTACCAATACCGTAACTTCGACCGGTTCCTAAACAATACTTTTTTTCGATACAATCGTATAAAACAAAAATAACTTACAACATTATGACACAACTCTTTTTATTTATTTTTCAGCTCCTACCATCTCTTTGTGCTTAACCCTTGTGTTGTCTTCCCTTCAACCTTTTTTCTGACATTCGTGAGGCCTTTTTTTCACAATTTGTTTTTGCGTTTTCCAACGTTTAGATCTTGGTAGAAGCATGCTGCATGCTTATTGGCTCACTGACGCTGATGAGATTTACTCCTTAGTTATTGAAATTGTAGGGGTGGGAAAAATAATATATTTTTTTTATGTGTATTTTTATTTAAGTTACTGTCTCCAGACAAGTACAAATCAGAAAACAGTGACTGAAAGAGGATGGGATAATGGACAACAACTTAGAGTTTAGGCAAGAGTGCAGAAAAAAAAACCACACAAAAATGTTGTGTGTATATATATATATATATATATACCCACACACATGATCTAATAAGACATACATAAAATAATTAGGCAAAACACATATAGGCTGTTCATCTACTTTATCACATTACATTTGACCACCTTCATGTTTCATGTTCTAAGAAGCCAATTCTCCACCTTTAAACATGACTGAGCCTCTGACATGGAAGATTACTGAGAGAGGTGACTTTCACAAGCATGTTTAAGGCTTAAGCATGGAATGACTCCAAAATAAAAACCTCAGTAGACAAAATATGTCATTAAAACTTGTGTGTGACAAATACTGTAAGCCTATATGTCAAAATCTAAGCTTTGTCTAGGAAGTGATTAGCAAACTCAGATTTATACATATATTTTTAAAAATCACGCATGGAAATGTACATAAAAAAAATTGTTGCATCGATAATCGGTTTAGAATCGAATCGTTGGCCTCTGAATCGGAATCGAATCGTGAGGTGCCAAGAGATAGCCACCCATTTATGGTATTGAATGACGAGGCATTTTTCGATACTCTCGGCAAATTCGGTCGGTGCCTATAAAGTACACCTAGTATACCTATATCGGTACCCAGCCCTAGGATTCATTTAGTGTGGGGGTAAACTGGGCGAAATGCAAATGTGCAGATGTGGAAACCATGGATGTTGTGTGCCACAAGTGTCCGATGTTGAAATTTCGGCAAATAGTTAATTGTCATGCGTTTTAAGATGACCACAAGCAATATCGCTCAACAATCATCCACAAGACAAAGTGTATTACTGCAGGACATGCAGCTGATTGTGGTGGATCCCCTTCCAGAAAAAACCTGATCAAGTAAAAGGTGGGGCGGGGAAGTGGGGAAAAAAAAAAAAAAAAGTTCAATCTACTCAGGCCCTGTTATGACCTTTTTATCTGGATAAGCTTAAGAAGAACAACTCTAGAGATAAAATGACATTGTTTATGAAATGAGTAGGACATTAGTTTTAGGTAAGGTACTTTTATGGTGCTTTGCACTAATAGGAGTAAAGTGAAATTCAGTTTACATATTTACGAATGAGTCATACTGGGATCAAACTATGTAAACATATAAGATTCCCCAAAATCCAGCTGCAACACCATTTATGGATATGTGTGTGGTGCATTATCTGGTGGTGTGTGTTTCTAATTATAGACCTTGTGTGTTCTTTCAGGCAACGTCAGAAAGTTCTGAATGACCATCTGAACACACGTGTGGTCTATAGCTATTTCAAACATTTTCAAGAAGTTTGCTCTTAAATATTTGAGCCTAATAAACTAACCACACAACTCATCTGAAAACCTCAATCTCCAACTCCCTCTTTTCCTTTTTCCTTTATTTCTGAAGGACCCCCCCCAACTCCTCTGGCTTTAGATGGCTGAAAACGTCTAAAATCCCACTAAAGATGGCCTTTTTCTATTGGAGACACTTCATGTTGATGCTGACTACCAGAAAGCCTGGTAAAGGGGAGGAGTCTTTTTGTGAAATGAGCGCCTATTTTTAACTCGAGCATCCTGAGTGACGGAAATTGTCTCCATAGAAACCAGCAGGCGGAGAATGGGTCTGTAGGTGCGTGTCTTCTTGTGCCTGCTTCTGCATTCACTTGAACTATTGACAGTGCATTTTGGAAGAGTGCTTCATATGATTTGAGCAAAGTAAAGGACATTTTACAAATATTGGAAAATGTACAGTTTTTTTTAAATATTTCTTTAGCTAAGTTGATCCCGAGAGAAGGGGCGGTCCGTGTTTTGCTTAGGGACACTGTAACAAACGGACTGTTGCAGCTGTTAGAATGTGATCCTCAGCAAGGTCAACATAAAATGTGAATGACAAAACAATTAAGTTGAATTTGGATATAATTTGGTATTGGGGTTTCTTATTTAACGGATTTGTCACACCATATGTGGGTTTCAACTAACTTAAGCCGCAGATTGACGCTCTACTCATTCCCTTCGTCTTAATCCACACCAATAAAAATCCACCGGGCCATTCAGTAAAAGTTGAACTATTTACTTTTGCGCTTTTGCAAGAAAAATGAGTACAGAGCAATATTCATTTTCAGAATTATGAAGGGAGCGAGAGAATGTGTGGCTCCACTCTCCGCTTAAAGGATAATTCTGGCGTAAAATGAACCTAGGGGTTAATAACACATGTGTATCGAGTCGCCCATTCTCTGGGATATGTTTTCATGCTAATCGCATGTGACCAGGTTTAGCGTGAACCGCTAATTGGCTTGTAACAGTAGTAGTCGGGGCACGCATGAAGTAAAAAGAAATGGCTATTTCTATACCACTAACAAGGCTCAAAATAGCACCACACTTCCACGGTTGCATAATGAGGGTCCCTACATGTAAACCGAAGCATTGAGAACTTTGTAAGACAGACAGTTTATTAAAAAGATTTAAAGATATAAAGACAGTACCGTTCTCGTATACAGGCAGGTGCCATCTTGGAAAAACAAGTCATGACCAGTCGAAGGACGAACGCCTACTTGAGCTATGTTACTGGTTGCACGGTGTTCATGGTTCGACTGGTCATGACTTGTTTTCCTAAGATGACTCCCCGCCAGTATACGAGAACGGTACTGTCTTTATAAACTATCTTTTTAATAAACTGTCTGTCTTACAAAGTTCTCAATGCTCAATGAGTAGATAAATGTAATGTTTGGCGTTACGTCGGTGTTTAACATGAACGTGTTTACTACTGTTTCCTTTGGCGAGGCGGCTTATGGGTGAATCAGTCCTGCCTTGGACAGGCTTTGTGAAAGGGGCTTTAAGGTGCTCTAAGCGATGTTGGGTGACGTCACTTCTTGTTGACGTTCGAAGTATTGTCAAACAAAACGAGGCTAGCTCGCCCCTCCCTCCTCCTCTTCATCCCGTCCCCTCCCCCTCCCTTCCGTGCTTCTGCGCACTAACCCCCCAACCCCCACCCCCAACTCCTTCTTGTCGGTTATTGGCTGGAACGCTGGAAGACTGTTTGTTATGTTTGGTGGTGCAGGTTGGCACAGATTGTTTTTTGTTGGTGTTTGTGGAGCCTGGGCTGTCTACAGAGACCGCGTTTTTTACAGTGTGTTCAGGGGACAGGCAGCTAGCGGATAGTGAGGAGATGTTTGCTGTATGTGACAAAAAATGTTGTAGCCTAAAAAACGCGTGACATCACTTCAAGCGCCTTTTAAGCGGGCCGTCACAAAAAAGCGGGCCGACCATCTGCAGTGTGAATGTGAGGTGAGAGCTCCGAGCCTAATTTGGTCAGCAGCAGAGAGGTCTGTTGGAGGGTTTAAAATGTGAAAGGACATACTGACTTGAAGAAACCTCTTGTTTTCATCAGACGAGCTGTAACTGCCACCATCTGATGACATCCATCCTTTGATTGTTGTTACCATGGAGATCAGTGTGTTTTAAACAGGGCTCCGTCAATGAACAGATGGTTCTGGGAAATCAACAATATGGATGGCGATGATTTGGTGCAGTGTTTAGCCACCCACACATACTTCGGCACTGGCAGTCCTGCTGCTGGTTTCTTAACGCTGCATGTCCACCCTGATGTGATGGAGCCTGCTGCTGTTTGATCAGTCACATATAAATTCACAGAACACAGAATATTGTGAATGAAGTTGTATAACAGCAGGGCCTTCAAGGCACATATTATCATAATGATAAACTGATAAATTAGCTGTATCCAGCTCAGAAAGTCGGATGACAGTTTATTACGACAGAAAATTAAGGAAAAATGGCATTTGAGGAAATTTCTCAGCTACGGCGGCTGACATTTTATTTCTTTGGGGAGCTGTTTTTTTAAGTGATGGGGGAAATGGTGCAAGACGTGTGTGTGTGTGTGTGTGTGTGTGTGTGTGTGTGTGTGTGTGTGTGTGTGTGTGTGTGTGTGTGTGTGTGTGTGTGTGTGTGTGTGTGTGTGTGTGTGTGTGTGTGTGTGTGTGTGTGTGTGTGTGTGTGTGTGTTTTCTATAAAGGGCAAAAAATACCAAGAGCCATCTAACCTAGATACCATATCATGTGATTTAGTTTGAGGCCATCCCCATGGCAGTCGCCATGTAATGAATATTTACACTCTGACATAAAGAGCTTCACTTACATTCCTTTATGTGCACTGGCCCTGTGTTGCTACATATGTGTAAAATACAGTCATGTGTCATATTCTTGGATAGTTTCTAACAGAAAAAGCAAACATTTTGGTGCGTAGTCAGGGTTTCCCCCAGGAAAGTTGTTTAGCCCTGTGGCAAGTGTCTTTTTTTTTTTTTTCCGATGAGAGCCCGGCTGGGGCTAGTCACAGAAAACTCAGATTGGACAGATAGTCTAGCTAGCTGTCTGGATTTACCCTGCAGAGATCTGAGGAGCAGTTAACCATTAGTCCTCAGAAATCCACCAGAGGTTAGAACGCCAACACAAAGAAAGAGGAAGGTAACGGACATTGGCGAAAAGACTAGGGCTGCAACTAACGATTATTTTCATAGTCAATTAATCTGTCGATTATTTTCTCGATTAATCGATTAGTTGTTTGATCTATAAAAATGTCAAAACATGGTGAAAATGTGGATCAGTGTTTCCCAAAGCCTAAGATGACGTCCTCAAATGTCTTGTTTTGTCCACAACTCAAAGATATTCAGTTTACTGTCACAGAGGAGAGAAGAAACTAGACGATATTCACATTTAACAAGCTGGAATCAGAGAAATCTTATTTTTTTTAATAAAAAAAAGACTCAAACGATTAATCGATTATCAAAATAGTTGCCGATTAATTTAATAGTTGACAGCTAATCGATTCGTCGTTGCACCTCTACATAGGACAGATGAAGGCATGAAAGGGGAGAGAGAGGGGGGAATGACGTGCAGCAAAGGGCCGCAGGTCAGAGTCAACCTGGGGCCCGCTGCATCGAGGAGTAAACCTCTATATATGTGCACCTGCTCTACCAACTGAGCTAAATTGGCCACACCCAACCCTACTTTTAATGTGATTAAAAAGACTAAACAATAATTTTGACTATGTACTGGTATGTAATTTAGGTAAGGTGCTGGGAAAAGCTTTAAAATGGACCTTGAAAGTGCTTGAAAAGTGCTTGAATTTGACCTTGGAAAAGGTGTAAGAACCCTGATTGAAGAGAGGGAACGAATAGTGCAATATAAGTATAGTCTGAGATTTTTAGATTTAAATATAAATATAGTGCAATGGTAATATATTAATAACAATATTGTAATTGTACGATTGAAGAGCCACTTGTTTCTTTTGATTTTGCGGTTGCACCTGTTTGTTTTGTTTGTTTGTTTTTTAATCGCTACAGTACCATATCTTTGCTAAATGTCAGGGTCTTATTTCTCCTCTGTGTTTTTTTCTGTTTGTCAGGGTTCAGACAGTGAGCTGAAGGTGGAAAAAGATGGGGCATCAGACGCCGAGTCCAAGGTGGACTCAGGCGTCCCAGAGGTGCCGGCCCCTGCTGATGACACCCCCGAGGTTCTAAACAAGGCCCTGTCTGGACTCTCTTCAAGGTACCATCACCTTTGAAGAGCAAAACCACATTGCTGATTTTTGTCTGTAGTAATAAAAGGTCTTTACAGCAGAGATCTGAACTCTGAGGGATCCCCTGCTGAAGATCTCTGAGACCCCCTTGAGTTTTTTTTTTTTTTGTTTAAAAAAAAGAGTCCAAAATATTATTAGCAAATATAAATCAGCCTTTTTGTGAAAAACAACAAACATTGATAGTTAGGTAGTCACTAAGAGAGCCATCTGCAGACACACTCACATTCTGCATGTTTAACATTAAAACATGATTCATAAAAACATTACAAACAAAACAATTATTATTTTAATAGCTTTGAATCCTATGCACTAAAAAGGTATGCATAAAGGCTTTAGGCCGCCCTACATGGTATTGTTGGCCCAGTTTACTTCATTTTATGTAATATATGCAGGCGTGCAATTTGAATGGGGCATCCTTCCTCAAGAAAATGTGACCTATTTCAATTAAAAAAAATGCTATTTCCCCTTTAGATTTTTTTCTCTTTTGTGGTGATTTTGTATCTTTTTGTCTCTTTGTGGGATTCTGTGTCTCTTTTTAGTCGTGTTGTGTCTCTTTTTGGTCATTTTTCTTTTTGTTGGGGTTCTTTTCTGCTTCGTCTGTCTTTCAGTTAAGGGGTCCTTGGCTTAAAAAAACGTTGAAGGCCCCTGCTTTACAGTATTGAGCATGCTCAGTAAGCTTTCTCTGAATAGATGATGGCCAGCGTAAAATATGAAAATAGTTATGGAAGTTTGCTACCCTTTTTTTAAATTTTTTTTTTTTTTTTTAATCTACGGACCCGCTCTGTATTCTGAGTTGTTCCGTGAGTCATTGTTCTGTATAGAGCTACAGGCTCCTGTTTTTCCTGGACTTTACAGCACTGCTACGCATGTGGAGGTGGCATGAATCATACACAGGAATCCCTCCTCATACATAGTTTCCTTTGAACAGCAGATGTAAATCACTGAACTCTTGAACCTGTATTCCTGGCAGAAAGTTAATAATTTCAAACTCTGGATGTCCCTGTATGAGACACAGTGGCACAGGGCTTTCAACAAGGATATGGACTAGGCAGCCGGAGGGAAGAAGTAGCAACCTACGGGGGGCCAGGGACATGAGTATTAAGGCTCACACACCAACCTGACGGCCGACCTTCGGCAGAAAAGGCAGTCGGACTGACTGCCTCCCCGAGTTGGTCAAAAAAGGGCCTCGGAACACACCAAAGCGACGGCGACTTGAGCGTACGTTCTGCGCGTGCTGAACAGCAGGCGGCGCTAATCTGTATTGTCGCCCAAAAAATGAAAACCGGCAGCTGATTGGACGAACGCATCACGTGGGTCTGGCTGCTCCTGGATTTTACAACAGAGCATAATGGCGGCTCGTTCGGAATACGATCTCGTATTTTACGAAGATAGTTCACCAAAATGTTTTCACTGAAAACATTTTAAGCGAGAAATAGGCTGTGCAGTTGCTGAATCTGTCTTGACCCTCAGCTTCCTACTTTTTTGTGTGTGCGTGTGTGTGTGTGTGTGTGTGTGTGTGCGCGTGTGTGTGTGCGCGTGTGTGTGTGTGCGCTTGTCCTTCAGATGGAAGAACTGGTGGGTCCGAGGCATCCTCACACTAGCCATGATCTCCTTCTTCTTCCTCATCATCTACCTGGGCCCCATGGTGCTTATGATGATCGTGAGTACCAACCACGCTGATGGCGCTGTGCAAAAGCTCGGACACTGTGTCGCTTCAACGGAGCGGAACACAGTTTAAACATTAACAAAATTCCTAGTTTAAAACGTAATGGATATAATAAGCCCTGGTCTCTCACATGTTTACATAGTTATACAGTGTAATAGGGTTCGTACAGTCATTTCTCTGTGCGGCACGTTGAAAATGTAATCTCATCTGGATTAATGGGATCCAGGCTCCTGTCATCTGGGAGCTCCCTGGAAATAGGCCTGTCAGCCATTTTGTGTCACTAGGACACCAGGACGTAGGACATATTTACACACACACACACACACACACACACACACACACACACACACACACACACACACACACACACACACACACACACACACACACATTGAAGCTGTACAATATTTCTCTGTGCAGGTCCTCTGTGTTCAGATCAAGTGCTTCCAGGAAATCATCACCATTGGCTACAGTGTGTACCACTCCTACCACCTGCCCTGGTTCAGGACGTTGAGCTGGTGAAGACACACACACACACACACACACACACACACACACACACACACACACACACACACACACACACACACACACACACACACACACACACACACACACACACACACAATATCACACATTTTATAATAATTACAATAATTTAGGTGTTGTGAAAATATCCTTGCATGCTCTGTTCTTATCGTTTTGTCTCGTGTTTTATTTTGTTGCAGACTTCCCGAGGTTTGTTTTCTGACCTGATTACATTTTGAGTAGGTTGTAGATTATTAAGCCAATCAGCAAAAATGGCAAAAAATTGTGAATCATTGGTGCTGTTTTGATTTTAGCAATAGTGGTGTACAGTTAGTGTGATAGATGGCAGATAGAGTCCTGACATTCACTATGCCATAAGCCTGAAAAATCTGAAATCTAAACTGTATTCCATGTACAGCAATTTGGACTAAAAACATTTGGCCTTCTAACTTTTGCCATGCAGGGAAGTGAGTCAGTGAGGTTTCTTCACATGGCCTCGCTGTTTTTTTTTTTTTGTTTTCTGCAGGCATACTGAATGCAGAGTCTGATGAGCTGCTGTTCTAAAGATGTGAGACTTGTACATTTGCTCCACCC
Organism: Zingel zingel; assembly: GCA_023566125.1. NCBI lineage: Eukaryota > Metazoa > Chordata > Actinopteri > Perciformes > Percidae > Zingel > Zingel zingel. The sequence continues at coordinate 32,358,450 of CM042314.1, forward strand.
CACAGGTACTTCCTGCTGTGTGTGAACTACTTCTTCTATGGTGAGACTGTGACAGATTCCTTCTTCGCACTGGTGCAAAGGGAGGAGCCGCTCCGCATCCTCAGCAAATACCACCGAATTATCTCCTTCGCCCTCTATCTCACAGGTACAAACACTGAGGCCCTCATGTACATACATTTGCAAATGTAGCGTTATCAGCGCCATGGCCAACCCGCGGAAAGCACACGCTGTGATACTGTTACGTTGTATTCACCAAACCTGCAGTTCATCGGGTAATCAGTGCCTTTCTCCACCCACTATACCGTAAATTGCGCTGTAGCAAAGCGTTAAGTACTGGTGCTATGATACAGCCGAGTGCAGACTGCGATATTCCCACTGCTGATGCTATGACTGTTTGAAATGATCCTGATGCCAACATTTGTGATGTAGCGAGGAATTTAACAACTGCTGGAATGGAATGTGAACGCTGAGTCGGAGATTCAATGTTATCTTTGATTTCTTCCAGTAACTGTAATGACTGTAACGCTTAATGATTTTGTGTTCACTCAACTGAAAAAGTGTGATCCTTGTGGCAAAAATCCTTTCAGCTCGTTTCCTTGGCCTATGTCTTCGTCTTGCTCGGTAAATAGAGGCGCGCATTCACGGGCGGTTTTTGTACATGCTGCGGAATACATAATTAGGCGCACTTTACGCTTCCCCTCCCATCTCTTTATGGGAAACTCCCACTTTCCCCTTGACCCTCCCGTGAATTCATATGCATGACACGGAAAAGTGCAATTTGCCATTTTCAGTTCACCCAAATGACGTGAGCAATGTGCATCATATGGATGGGTGCCCTGCATATGGTTAACTGTGCAAGGGTAAAATGCTTTCATCAACATCTACAACACAGCCTTGATGATGCATTGCTTGCTGACATATTAAAGACAGATATAATCAGGTCATCACAAAATGTCCTTTGTCAACACATTTAAATAATTTAAGAAAACAATAAACCTGAAAAGTAGCCATTGAAATAAAGTGCTTGATTTGGAATTTAAGACTGCCAGCCAGACTCTCCAGCAACACAGAGCTGCCTGTGGACGCCGGTCTGTAAATAATGCCGGGGGGAAAAAAACTATCGGCGAACGCAGCAGCCGCGTATCGGCCAATGCCGATACAAGTAAAAACGCAAATATCGGGCCGATAAAATCGGTCTATCACTAATTATTAGTATCAATTTGATTGTGGTGGCTTTTCAACTCATGTGATCCAAACATTTCCAGTAACTCCAGAGCATTGTTTCATAATGTCGCTATAGCAGTTCTATTCATTATAGAAAGTTGATTTAACAAAAAGAAAGAGACTTTTAATCCGATGAATCACTTTTGTAATATGGTTCTAAGATTTTGTATTTATTTATTAGGTTGATGATGTCATATGTGAGGGCATGCAATTAAAGCTTCATTCAAAAACCTCAATAGAAGCTTTTAATGTAAAAACACATACGGTACAGCCCTACTTACCACCAAACCAAACTCCAGCCACACAACTTTCTAAAGACAACTTTACTAGAAAGATGCAACGGGGTGACCTAGTAGTGAGTGAATGTCCTCGGGGCCAAAGGAATTATGCATTTACATTAGGGGTGCATGATATATCGACTCAATATCGTTATCGCGATCTCACGATGCGCAATATTATATCGAAAGTGTCGCGATAAGTATGCATTATTTAGTTTATTTTGTGGTGCGCTGCGTTTTTGATTTGACGTATGTTTAAAAATATTGAAATTAATATTGATATCGCAGTATACATAATCGATATCGCAATATCACATTTTGTCAATATCGTGCAACGCTAATTTACATTTTGTCAAATGAAAACATTAAACTTAAAGGTGCAGTAAGTGATGCTGGGCAAAGACTGTTGATATTTGAACTCAACTGCTAAACAAATACAACCCCACCCCCCTCCCGAAGCTTTGTCCCCCCAGATTTAAGGACAGATAACTACTGGCTGGCTGGCACATTCACATCTCTCACCCACCCCCAATGTGTACATTATTAGATACTTCCAAAGAAGGTTATTTCAGGCCCCATGCAAACTGGAGAAGTCCCACTTCCTGTGCTGCAGCTCGTCGGTTAGTAATTCAGTTCTAAAGTAGCTGCTGGCTGATGCCAAACAGGATGCGGGGGGGGAGGGAAGGAAGCACCCTGACTCTTTCTGCCTCATGCCTACTAGATTCAAGGTGAAACTGAGTGGCCGGGCTTTCTCACGTCTTCTCTTGTCTTCCAGCGGAAAGGCTTTGAAGATAAATTATCATACCTTGAAGTGCCAGAAAATCCTCAAATCTGCAGTGTTTTTGTCATGACATATATTTTTAGATGCTGTGGACTTTGCATCTAAACTTTTAAAACGGCCAGCTTCCCTGGGTCTACAGTATGTCTGTCTGGTTTGACTTCCCAGTAATATCACACATTCTCTGCTGTGCAGTGGTGGGATGTAACCCAGTACGTTTACTCCAGCACTGTACTTTAATCTATTTTCATGTTCCTCTGTTCTGTTGTGACAATAAAACAAACATTTTTAAACTGCATTATCATATTATTTTAGTGAGGACTCATAAATAACTAATGTTACATAAATCTGTTTATGTTTTGTTACGCGTTTCTGTTTTTTTTTTTTTTTTTTTTTTTAAATATATCGGCCGATATATCGGAATATCGGATTTTTAAATCACCAAATATATTTATATCGGTATCGGCCTCAAAAATCCAGTCGGGCTCTAGTCCCAAGCATGACCCAGTGCAAAAATAGCAATATACTTATGTAGGGAATTGTAAAGAATGTGTTAAAGATATATGATATAGATATGAAGCCATTCATTATTATTATTATTATTATTATTATTATTATTATTATTATTATTATTATTATTATTATTATTATTATATAGTAGTGGAAAAGGGGTAGGATTTAATAAGCTTCTGCTTCTTTCTTATTCTTTTTCGGACAAAAGAATATTCTGTGTTTAATCTTGTTTGTCTTTTGTCCTTTGTAGCTTTTATTGTATTATTTTATTTTTACATGTTTAAAATAAAGTCTTCATTCCTTCATCCTCACCTACTCATTGCACATTAACTCTGGGCTTAGTCTGAAATAGGTCAAGCTAAATGTAGTTGAGTTTGACCAAAGATGAGCAGGATTCTGACCTCATTAATCTCCCTCTTCTTCACAGCCCTCAATATGTCCCTGTTAAGTATTTCACACAGCATATTGTCATGTTGTTGCAGGTTTCTGCATGTTTGTGCTGAGTTTGGTGAAGAAGCACTACCGTCTTCAGTTCTACATGGTAAGTGGCACCCCCCCCCCCCCATCCTCAAGGCTACTGGCTTATTGATGAGGCCAGCTAAAATACGGGCCCTCCAGTGTATGGAGAAGTGGGCCGGGGATTCGAAAATATCTGGCACGCAGTCATTCCAACTGTGTTGCGTTGGTTGTGTTGAAAAGAAAAACCAATGGTGTGGTAAAATAGTTGCTTGGTCAACGGGCATCCAATCATCTAAAGCCTACCCCACAGCTAAATAGTTTTTTTTAATTTTTTTTTAACATGGCTTTTTCTATGCGTTTTGGCCTTTCGTCCACACGCCAACTGTGTTTTAGGTCCCAGGTCAGTGAAAACAAATCTTTTTTTTGAAGAACAGTGCAATGGCGGATGTGGCCAAAAAAATGCTGGTTCTAACCTTGCTAAGCAGACTTTATTTTTTGTTGAACATGCTTTGGTAACACTTCATTTGAAGCTATCTACATAAGAGTGACATGACACTGTCATCAACACATAACCCATAGCATAGATTTTCTTTAGGCCTTAATTACGTGGTATCAGATCGGTGCATAAACTCCAGTTCTTCCCGATACCGATACCAGCGTTTTAGGCAGTATCTGAGGCGATACAGATACTGGTATTGGTATCGGAGCATCTCTACTCACAGTCATGAATAGGAAGGGTTTGATTTCAGGCAAATTTCAACTTATCCTAGTGTAAACATACTTGGCTAACAGTGATGGAATAACGCAATTACAGTAATGTATTCCCGAATAACTGACAGATAACATGTCAGGAGTTAATGTTTAGGCTTGCTACATGTAATATCATTACATTTTATCAGCTGTGAAAAGTTACTATACCGTAGGCTACTTCGATTCAATTGTAAGGTGCTTTTGATTGAGTATTTTCTATTTTTCCTACTTATTAGGCTACTTCTACTCCACCACAATTCAGAGCCAAGTACGCTATTGTACGATTTACTTAACTATTTCTTTTATAGCTTTAGTTACTTTGCAGATTCAGATTACGAATACAAAATAATATGAATAAATTATGATGTATATAGTGGATAAAGATGAGACTTTGTTGATCCCGTGATGAAATGCACAAGCTACCTGTCAAGTCATACTTCCACTTTTATTTTGGTGAAAGTAACGCAAAAGTAGGGTAAAGCATCACAATTCAGAGACAGTAATATTGTAATGTAACTAATTACTCTCAAATGACAGTAACTAGTAATCAACAATGTATTACATTTTGGATGTCACTTGCCCAACACTGTTGGCTAATGTTGTATTGTGTCCACAGTTTGGTTGGACCCATGTGACTCTGCTGATTGTGGTCACTCAGTCTCACCTTATTATTCACAACCTGTTTGAGGGGATGATCTGGTAAGTCAACTTTATTTCCTTTACATATACCGTATAATATATATTCTAGCAGTAAAATGGCTTCTTCTCTCTGGTGTCTACTCCAGAAGAGAACATGACTTTGAAATCCAATTATGTTAATTTTGTATGTTGGTTTGTAGGAGAAACTGCAAGTTAAAATGAATTACTGTTTCTAATGACCTTACCACACACGTAGGGCTGGGTATCGTTCAACAAATATTCAATGCCGGTACCAATACCATGACTTGGATACCGGTTGCTAAACCATTCATTTTTTTTCGATACCAATTTTATAAAACAAAAAGAAATGACAACATTACTGCACAAATCTTTTTATTTCTTTTTCAAATCTTACTGCGTGAGCCCAGTCTCTGTGCGTAACGTAGAGTTTTTCCTGCGTTCCTGTACGATCTGGGTAGAAGCATGCTGTGTGCTTATTGACTCACTGACGCTGATGAGATCTCCTCCTCGGTATTGAAATTGGGTATTGAATGACGAGGCATTTTTCGATACTCGATACTTTAGAGGCAATTCGGTCGGTGCTTAAAAAGTATTAAAGTCGGTACCCAGCCCTACACGTCTTGTTTTATAAAACATATTTTCACCTAGTCTCGTACATGAGGCTCGTGTAAACTCTTCTCGTCTGAACAGGTTCATTGTGCCAATTTCCTGCGTGATCTGTAACGACATTATGGCCTACATGTTTGGTTTCTTCTTCGGCCGCACCCCTCTCATCAAGGTTGGTTTATATCACTGTTGTTCTTAGCTTTTAGAAACCATTAATGCAGGGTTTCCACAGGGTCTTAAAAAGTCTAACATTTTTACATCAAAATTTGAGACCTTAAAAAGTCTTACATTTGCTGAAGTATTGTGTTCTAGGTCTTAAATAATTTTAAACGGGTCTTAATTTTCCTACGCTCATTGAAATGTTCCCGCAGCACTTTAGAATTCTGTAGTGTTGTAGTTCTTTCTGTCGCTAGTCCAAATATAATTCACTGTATTACAACTACAAAGGAGACCAACAAGCAACTTATATTGCAGCCAATCTAGACATTAGTCCTATAATGCCAAATTGGGGAATAGTTTCAGACAATGTTTCCGGACTCTGACATCTGACTTTGTTTTTGATGTCGTGATATAGGTCTTACATTTCATTCAAAATGGCCTTAAAAAGGTCTTAAAAAGTCTTAAATTGAACTTGCTGAAACCTGTAGAAACCCTGTAATGCAAGCACCTGATGTGCACACTATTTTTCACTAATCAGTCTCTAGTAAATTACTACCTGATATTTGAAGAGGATTCTCCTTTCCAGTTTTGGTTGTACTGCCAGGGCAGGTCAAACATAATCCATGTTTAAGAGCTCTGGGTATTGACTTATGTGATGGGCACATAAGAAATTGTGTGCGACGTGGTGATATATTAACCTGGTATCAACACCTTGACTGTGTCCTCTGCAGCTGTCACCTAAGAAGACATGGGAGGGATTTATCGGTGGACTGTTCTCCACCATTGTGTTTGGCATCATGGTAAGATGGGACTTTTGGCTCATGCCTTTTATAGCGAATTCTACAGTTTGTCTGTTTTGATCCCCACTATAGCCTTGACCTTTTTAACAAGTTTGAGGTATATTTTTTGGCAGACACATTTGGTTGAAAAGTTAAATTTACTACACTAGGCTGTTTACAATCTAGAGATTGTTCAAAGCTACACTTAATAAGCATTAGGCTTTGATTGTTGACTTTCTAATATAAAAGTTAGCTACACCTATAGCCAATACATTTGTCTTGCTTGTTGTCACTTCCCATTTGGTGCAGACATGCACACTGGCCACAGTTGCACACACATCGAAATGAGAGTAAAGAAAAAGCAACAGGCTGAGATATATAAGCCTGTGTTACCGTTAAGAACTAATCTTAGTTCATTATTAAGATGTGTTCATTTCCCTCAAGATCTCAGAAACATGTAGATGGACACTGGGAGAGCGCAGACCTCCGCCAAGGCATGCCCTATCTCACATTGTTAATGCATTACCCTTGGACCTCGGAGGGTTAACGAAGTGGAATAATAATTTGTGTATCCGCCCCTGTGATTCGGATCTGCTCCAAAATAGAAATGGGTTCTTCCTTGGCCCATGCTACACCCTTCCACCTAGAACATAGAGCAGAGAATGTGAAGATGGTAAAATTATTAAAGCTAGAGTAAATAGTAAAATAGCAAAATGGTAAAATAAATTGAGGCGTGCAACAAATTAATAAAGCATTCATACAATCTCCGAATTATGATAAACATAAACTAAAACGCTGCCAAATACAACTACTCTAGTTTTTGGCAGCAGGGTTGCAGCTTCTCTTCCTCTTTAGTCTTTAGTCATCATTGGACTGAAGTAAGAGCCAGCAGGCCAGTGGTGTGACTGCAGAGTAACTGAAGCCTCTTCTCCTCCCAGCTCTCCTACGTGATGGCTGGCTGCAGCTACTTTGTGTGCCCGGTGGAATTCAACACCAACTCCAATAGTTTCCAGGTGGAATGTGAGCCGTCTGAGCTTTTCCAGCTCCAGGACTACGCGCTGCCCAGCGTCCTGGAGTCTGTCACTGGATGGGTAAGACTCGCCTGCACACACTCACTCACTACTCACTCACTTACTCACTCACTCACTCACACACTCTCTCTCTCTCTCTCTCTCTCTCTCTCTCTCTCTCTCTCTCTCTCTCACCCATCTTTTTGGCTTTAGGGCAGGGGTGTTCAATGTTTTTCAAGCTAAGGACCCCTTAACTGTGAGAGAGACAGAGCAGGGACCCCCAACTAAAACTATCGTATAAAATGAAGTTGCATATTAAACTGTGCCTACAATAACGTGTGGGCAGCCTAAAGCCTTTATACATACATTTTAAGTGCATAGAATGCTAAGCTATTAAAATAACTATTGGTATGATATTATAAATCATGTTTTTATGCGGCACAGTGACTCTGTGGATGGCTACCCTATCGACTACCTTACCTACTGTATAGGCCAGTAACCCCATCATCAGTGTGTTTTTTTCACAAATAGGCTGATTTTGCTAACAATTTGTTGTTCCTATTAAGACATTTTCATTTTTGAACAAACTTTCAAAAGTTGCAAAGAAACAAGTTAGACAGTGTGCAGGAGCTTCTTTGCAACTTTACTCTCTCTCTCCCCCCCCCCCCCCTCCGACGCACCTGTCTCATGTTATAGATGCGCAAAGTATTTTTCTGTAATAAGAAAAACTTTCAAAAAATTAACAATAACTTGCAGTAACTCAGAGGACCCCCTAGTTGAAGATCCCTGCTTTAGTGGTCTCTTTGCGTCACGGCTTCACAAGTCACACACAAACTAATGTGAATATTAAAGAATAAAATATGAACTATATTGCAAAAGCTAGTATGTTGTATAAGTTATTGATAGCATAATGTATTTGTGCAGCATCCTTTTCAACAATTCGTAGGTGGACAATGCCTAACTGATATAATACAGCATCTCTGTAAATATGTAGCTAGATAAACTGTAATATGTAATATTTTTTTTGGCAAAATTTAATTTTTTTTTAAATATTTTATTCATGTCAGGACCTAGCTGGTAGTTTCAGCTCACATATGGACAACACATTTCCAAAATCCAGATGAGAAATGCACAATTAAAGAACGGAAGTGGTGGGAAATGTGTAAAAAGTGTAGAGTAACCCATTTTTCTAGGCAGTCCCATGTTTAAACGCTGGTTGATGGTGGATAATTGCTGGTGTCTGTTTTTGCTCTAACACTCTCTTCTGGTCTCCACAGACCACAGTGCGTCTCTATCCGTTCCAGATCCACAGCATCGCTCTCTCCTCCTTCGCCTCCATCATGGGACCTTTCGGCGGCTTCTTTGCCAGCGGCTTCAAAAGAGCCTTCAAGATCAAGGTAGGGATGACGGACACCTGTCAGTCTGCTCACAGGGCTTATTTTCTTGTTCATGGTTGCATAATCGATCTGCTCAATCAATGTTATTTATGGAATAAATGTCAGACTAACTATGACTCACATGTGAAGACATTTTTTTTTTTTTTTTTAAGAAAACCATTCACTTTTAGAAATGTCTCATGATATCTTGTCTCTAGAATGTGTATTATTCGACTTTTTTTTGTTAAAGAAGGAAGTGAAAATCGCAATACTCAATACTATCGAATTGCAACACTTCTAGAATTGTGACAAATGAAAACCACAGTACAAGTCCAGTCGGCACCCACGTATCGCGAAAGAATCGAATCGGGACAAAAGCATATATATCCCAGCTCTACTGCTCATGTTTGTCAAGTCAACTGCTGAAAGTTTTAGATTTCAGTAAGCTGTGTGCTTAATTACATATAAAACAAACTGCAAATGTCTGTCAACTTTGCTCTAATTATTCATGATGTTCAGAGGAGCAGTCCGAGCACACGTACTGTCCTTTGTCCTTTCAGGATTTTGCCAACACCATCCCGGGTCATGGTGGCATCATGGACAGATTTGACTGCCAGTACCTCATGGCCACATTTGTGAATGTCTACATTGCTAGCTTCATCAGGTAAACTCCTCCTCAGTTCTGTTGAGTTGACTTTAGAACTTTAGACTTCTGATGATGTACGATGACCTTCTCCCTCATCTCAGGGGCCCCAACCCCAGCAAGGTGATCCAGCAGCTCCTGGCCCTCCGCGTCGATCAGCAGCTACACATCTTCAACTCGCTGAAGGCTCACCTGACAGAGAAGGGCCTGCTGCCGGCGCTCCAGGAGGCCGCCGCCTAGAGCCCCACCCCCCACCCCCACGCACCCACACCAGCTGGCCCTGAGAGGGAGACCAGAGAGGAGGGCAGCAACCCAAGGGCCCAGTGCAGCCCAGGAGCTCGGGGAGACTCGCAGTGCTGTGTGTGTGTGTGTGTGTGTGTGTGTGTGTGTGTGTGTGTGTGTGTGTGTGTGTGTGTGTGTGTGTGTGTGTGTGTGTGTGTGTGTGTGAGCCAAAACACATCCAAGAAAACAAAAGTACAGCCTTGGGTCATTCCATTTCATTTGGGTATGAGAGTGTGTTTGTATTCATTCAGTCTGTGAATCATGTTTCTGAGCACCATTGTTTTTCAGGTTGCGTTAGTGAATTACTCTACCTTTTGTTACACATTTCCATTACAGCACACTGTACGTATCCACACTGTTGAACAACACGTCGGTCAGCTGTTTATTTCTATGTATATATAGGATATCCTTTATATACCTATTAATGTGTGTTAATATTTTATTGTACTTTTTTTGTTTTAATGTACTGCTCTGAACCCCTGTTACTTACTGTATTGTTACCCCAGCTGCACCCCCCCCCCCACCACCCCCTGCCCAAATTTGACTTTTAATTTTCGTTGTTGTGATTGTTTCTATTTATACATAGATTTTATATTTGGTATGTTCTATTATATTTCAGTGTTGTGTCTGTTTTATTCAGACTGAATTCAACTTTACCATCTGCCCCCGTGCATTTAATGTGTGTTTTCCCCTTGTTTTTGCTGCCATTCACCGTTTTAAAAAAAGAAAAAATAGCCTCTCGCTCTGCCAAACCATTGCTACATCATGGTATCTATTATCGAGCGGTAAAGCCCTAAGATGATTGGCTAAGTTCCAAGGGGTGCGACTCTTCACTGGTCTCACAATTCGATTACGATTATTCCGTCAACGATTCAAATCGATTCAATATCACGATGCGTCGCCTTCTCAATATTATTATATATTGCTACACATTGTTTTCATCAACAAATTCAAGCAGTCCGATACATATGAACTTTTTTTATTGTATCTGTTCTTAAAATAGACACTTCCTGAATGTAGCGGAGTCTGAACACGGGAGACAACAGACAAAAGGCAACAACAAAAAAATCACTAAGCAATAATTGATTATGGTCTGTCGTTGTATCGATGCAGAATCATCCAGGTCTGCATTGCGACGCATCGATGCAATGATTCATTTCAACACCCCTATAAGTTAAAGGTGCCGTAGGTAGGATTGGGAAGATCCAGGACTTAGCCAAAAAAAATTTAACATCGACAACTTCTCAGTCCCTCCCCCCTTTCTGCTAAAGCCCAAAACGGTCTCCTAAGCCCCTCCCCCCACAAGGGAGAATGAATGCGTGTGCATGAGCAGTGATTGACACGCAGTTAGACACCCCCCCGGCCCTGATTGGTGCATCTGAACAGGGAGCTGTGGATTTTTGCAAATCGCACAACAGGCTGTAGGTGGAGCCAGAGGAGGCAGATTATTTTTTAAAGTACCTGCTTCATGTAGTTCTACTGGAACATAGGGTCAGTTTCAGCAAATATGACAGAAAGTTAGTTTTATAAGGCATACCTACTGCACCTTTAACCCTCTAGTGTTTGACATGATCAGTACTGTACATCTTACAAATACACAGTCCAGTCTGTAAATTGGTAATTCCCAAACTGCAATTAGAAATGCTAAAGTGTTTTATTATGAAGGCCAGTGCGATGGATACCAGCACTCCTCTCATCATATTGGGCCCCAACTGTCCCCTCACCTGGTTGCTATTTCATGGCAGAAGCCGAATGGCCCACAGAGATGCAACACGTTTTATTTTTATTTTTTTGGTTTAATGGACTCGTTCTGTTTGAATACATTTTTAATCTCCAACAAAAGAGCTGTTCTAGGTTGTTTTTTTTTTTTACACGTTCACTAAAGTGGTGGGGATTGTTGCTTTATGGCTTGTGTTTGTGACATTGTTGGGATGGGGACCGTACACAAAAAGCAACAATGTGTGTGCTGCCAATATCTGCTTCTGTGTGTTGTAACCTCGCTATGTCCACTTCTTCAGAGCAGAAAGACCGACTATATATACGTATGCGTGCGTGCGTCTGTGCGTCTATCACTGGTTGTGTGACAGCCAGCAGATGTGCCAGTTGGGATCTCTTGCATCTGATGCTCAGGTTGTTTGCCAATACAGTCAGCTGCTGTGTACACCACAGTCTGTGCCCAAGGGGTTTGACAGCAGGATTCTGTAATATTTCTACCACTGGCAGTTGTTTTCTTCATTTAGTGGTAACATATAAAAGTTTCTCCAGTGTTGAGTTCACTTCTGGTTTTTTTCTGTCTGTAGTTGTGTTCCCATCTGTTAAAGGGCCACTCCACCGATTTTTACGAATGAAGATGAGTTTATTTGTTGTTTAATATCTTCTGTGGCGGAGGGGGATTTAAGTCTAAGAAAATCGAAAAATAACCGTGATGTCATTAGGGTTACCTTGTAGTGTTTCCTCTATAATTTTTTTCAGCAGCATGGGGTGGGGGTGTTGAACGTCCAAAAGTAACAATGCTATTTTCCAATAAACTGTAGCTGTCATATTTCACGGGACCCGCGTGACTGCGGATTTCATGTCGCGGCTTTCGCAGCTGTTTGTCACTTTGCCTAAGATTGAGTGACAAGTAGTACTCGCCCTGTTTTTTATTTGGTTGCAATGACTTTTGCGAGTGATGACGTCCTGTCACTGTTCCAGTTGCTCACCCTAAAGGGGAGAGAGAGCGGGTGACAGTTCGCTTGAGTTCAGTAGAGCACACGGCTCTGCAGAGTCGTGTAATTACGACTTTATGACTTTTCATAAACAGCTGAAGGAGCGGCGGTGCAGAAAGCCTGTTGTGCGTCTGCCCTATTTCTCATACCGTGGTGGCAGAGATTTTCATAGAGCACACACTGCCTTGGGTTGCGCTTGGAGACTTCACATTTTACCTGAAAGCCTGTGTTAAGAATTTTTTTTTTTCGACTTTTAACATTCGGGGAGGATCTAATAAAAGATGTGGTCGTGTTGCATGATGGGGAAATGTGGGATCAAGTGGTTATACCCATACTAGGGACTAGTAGTCATGATACCTCGGCCTCTGACTCATCAATTTTGACGATTTTGTCTTTTTAATCTGCCCCTAGCAACGTTGGGGGACTTCACTAAAACACTAACTTGCTCCTTTAAAACTGCCAACACAATCTGCTCTGTTAATTTGCATAGTTATGTTTTTTTATTGACTTTTTATTTTATTCAAAAAATATTATTAGTCTGACCAAGACCTTGACTCCATTTAAACCGAGACTGATATATATCTAATATATCAATAACTTATAAGGAACCGTTGGACAATAAATGTACTCACATTTAAAGACTGTAGGAAGATTTGTAAGACTAAAGGTGGATATTGTCTAGGAAGGGTAATGTCAGTTTGGCTTGTACTTTTAAATTTCCTACTAATGACAAAATTCTTAGATTGTTAAAGGTCCCATGACATGATGCTCTTTGGATGCTTTTATATAGACCTTAGTGGCCCCCCAATACTGTATCTGAAGTCTCTTTCATATAGACCTTAGTGGCCCCCCAATACTGTATCTGAAGTCTCTTTTATATAGACCTTAGTGGCCCCCCAATACTGTATCTGAAGTCTCTTTTATATAGACCTTAGTGGCCCCCCAATACTGTATCTGAAGTCTCTTTCATATAGACCTTAGTGGCCCCCCAATACTGTATCTGAAGTCTCTTTTATATAGACCTTAGTGGCCCCCCAATACTGTATCTGAAGTCTCTTTTATATAGACCTTAGTGGCCCCCCAATACTGTATCTGAAGTCTCTTTCATATAGGCCTTAGTGGTCCCCTAATACTGTATCTGAAGTCTCTTTTATATAGACCTTAGTGGTCCCCTAATACTGTATCTGAAGTCTCTTTTATATAGACCTTAGTGGTCCCCTAATACTGTATCTGAAGTCTCTTTTATATAGACCTTAGTGGTCCCCTAATACTGTATCTGAAGTCTCATTCCCGAAATTCAGCCTTGGTGCAGAATTACAGCCACTAGAGCCAGTCCCACAATGAGCTTTCCTTATGATGTGCTATTTCTGTGTCTGTAGCTATTCAGGAGTAGAGGAGGGGGGCCTTGACCTACTGCCACTTTGCTCGTTTGAAAGCCATGATGTCTCTCTTTCTCATGGGTGGGCCAAATTCTCTGGGCGGGCAAAGCAGAGAAAGGGGAGGTAACCTTTCCCCTTGTGACGTCATAAAGGGAAGATTCCAGATTGGCCCATCTGAGCTTTCATTTTCTCAAAGGCAGAGCAGGATACCCAGGGCTCGGTTTACACCTATCACCATTTCTAGCCACTGGGGGACCATAGGCAGGCTGGGGGAACTCACATTAATGTTAAAAAAACTCATAAAGTGAAATCTTCATGCCATGGGACCTTTTAAAAGTGATGATGAATCACGGTGGTGCTAGAGTGGCTTAGCAAACATAACTGTGTGTTCAGTGTATGTGGGTCCAACTCTGGTTAGGACAATGATTAGGCTCTAATTGGCCTGCCATGCTCATTAACCAATCGCCTCAGACTGTCCATCTTGTTTATGCACACTCCTCATTTTGTTTCTCAGAGACGAGAATTGATTGATCCCTCATCCGCGCAAGCCAAACCAACTCTGGAGGTTTAATGAAAGCGCTCTAGGTGTTAACGTGACCCAGGCAGAGCTTTTTCTGTGCTCATTGTTAAAGGACAAAACAGCAATATGAACAATCATACAGTAGTCGGTGTAGCAGCGATGTGAAGCTCAGTATCCAGGTGTCGGCTTGTAAATCATCTGTGTACAGTAAATGACTGCTTCATATGGAAGAGGATTAGGGCCACGTGTGAAAAATGTATTTGAGTTTAAAAGTCAGAATCCTGACATTTTTTCTTCTGACTTTAAACTCGGAACTCAAATGTTTCCACACGTGGCCCTAATTAAGCTTTACTTAATCAGGGTCATTTTGGAAACAGTATGCCACCTTAAATATCCCCTTATCAGATTCTGTTCTGAAAAATCTATATTTTTAAGCAAAAGGACTCAACTTTTTTGTAACCCCAAATTAGCGTATGCTTCCTTTTTATAGCAACCAATTTCTAAGATTTTTCAGATGGAATGAACGTATTTTTTTCTTTTTTTTTTCTACCCCTATTTGAACGTCACTCCATATTTGTGTTGATGCCATTTAAATGTCTCTGGTTTGAGAAGTCTTACGCTTAACTTCTTAAAGTATTTATTTTATTTACTGTAAGAAAACCTTTTCAAAGTCACTATATTGTACATTTAAGAAGATGTTTAGAGTTGAGTGTGTTTCAATATTTTTTGGTTAGAGGAATATTTAAAGTATTATTATTGCCATATTGGAGAGAGGACGGCGATGGCAGACACGTGACTTTTCTTTGTCTTTTCTTTGTCTTTTCTTGCTGTGATTTCAGTGCAGTTGGGTGTTTTCTAGGCTTTTCCTTGGTAGCTGTCGTGTGTCATCTCCCGTGTCGCAGTGCAAGTGGAAGCAGCACAGATAGCCTCTATACCTGTTGTAGCACTGTGTTGCGACGTCTCCCTCCAACAAAAGTGAAGCTAGATCTCTTATATTTCTCTGGCTTCACTGCCTGCTGTACAGTACGTGGTGGCTTTGATGTTTTTTTTTTAGTTTTTTTAGTTTTTTTTTTGGAGCTTTTAGCCCTGCAGCTCTGTACTGCCGTTCCTCTGTCTGGGTGTTACAGTCGGCCACTAGAGAGAGCCGGAGCTCCTGTGGTCGGTTGATCCAAGTGTAACACTGATTGCTGCGTCCCAGCAGAAAGGTTTGACCTTTTTTGTTTCTGCTGTTTGATACATTCCAGTAGGGCTGGGTATGGCCACTGACTTCCTAAATCGATTCCAGTCCGATTCGAAAGGTCCCGATTTTATTTCCCTATTTGATTCGATTAGGGATAGACCACTCAGAAAACCAATTTGGCTTGGGATATGAAAGAGATTTTCTGAGAACTAATGCTGTACAGTGTACAAGGAATCCTCTAACCTGGTGCATTATTAAAAATATGAATGTTGTCGTTAAGAATTGACCCCAAAGCAGTTCCATGGAGACAGAAACAAATGGGTTACACTTTACTTGAAGGTATCTACATAAGAGTGACATGACACTGTCATGAACGTGTCATAACCATTAGAAACTTTATGACATAACGCTTCTTTTAGTAAGTGTCATTCGGTTTTTGCCATGACAAGTTCTGGTTAGGGTTCATGTGTTCATGACATTGTCATGTCACTCTTATGTAGATACCTTCAAGTAAAGTGTTACCAACAAATGTGCTTACTTTAGTGCAGATGACCTGATTCAGAGACGGTTTACCTAAAGCCGTACGTCTGTGAAAATTCTTTGGAGTTTAACTTTAGAGCATTATTTAGTATGACACGGATTCCTTAGGTTGTCTAGTTTCACTTGATGCCAGTATCAATCACTCTAGCTTTAAAACAGAGCCTCTGAAAAGGTCGATCTCAAGGTTTTATGAATCAATATCGGATCATTCAAATAAAGATCGTTTAGAGTCGGGAAATCAAATTTTTATTTTTAAGCCCAGACCTACATTCCCCTAAAGTTAAAGGAACACGCCGACTTATTGGGACTTTGTCTTATTCCCCGTATTCCCCAGAGTTAGATAAGTCCATACCCTTCTCATCTCCGTGCGTGTTGTAACTCTGTCTGACGCACCCACCGCTAGCCTTGCTTAGCACAGATCCTGGAGGTAACCGGCTCCAACTAGCCTACTGCTCCCAATAAGTGACTAAATAACACATAACAAAGTCCCAATAAGTCGGCGTGTTCCTTTTAAGACTTGCGCACAGGGAGGTAGAATATAAAGAATAAACATACCACTATTAAAAGAATATATTTTGTATGCTTCCATGGCACCCAGGAAACCCCTCTGTGCCATATTGAATCAACACAGTGACAGTCTTTGAGGACAGCCTGTCTGTGACTGTCTGTCCCACATGCTTAGGCTCCCCTTTGATGACATTTGATTTTGTGGTTATAGAAAAAAAAAAGCTGTATGATTTCAGTATATTATTCTTAAACTGTGCAATGGTTTGTGTTGAGTTGTACATTTGTCTAGAGAAAAGCTGTACTCTTTGATGCTGAAATGTGCTTTGCCTTGGTTTAAAGAAAAATAAAGGTGTGTATATATAAAGAAAAAAAAATAGTGGTGTGCTGTGTGTGACTGGTTTCTTTTCTCTTGGTCTCCTTCCCCATTTTTTAAATAGATATCCAGTCGATTTCACCTACTGAGCAATTTTATAACTTTATTTCTTTTAAGGATGGGAGGAAACAATCCTGTATTCAAGGGTTAGTAGATGATGTTCTCAAGCTTTTAAGATACACCTTTGTACGTCCTGACTCCACTGTAACGGCAGCCTTGAGCTGTGAAACCAAATGCTCGTTGAAGGAGTCAAACCAATAGGTTAAAAACCTATTTCCTTTAGAAGACAGCCGGGTTTGTGTGTGTGACACCAGTAAACGTTAGTCATTTGAAAAGTCCTCACTAGTGTTACATACAGTCCTGGAGCCCTGGAAGTCATTTATATCAGCAACAAGTATGAACATGGAAGTAAAGGCAACGTGAGGGGACGCGTTTAGAAGGGCTGAAAAAAAAAAGAAGAAGAAAGATTAACACACAGGAAGTAGGAAGTGTGATCTGCGATATCTCCAGTTTGTTTGTATGAGTGTGTGTGTTTGAGTGTGTATATCAAATTGTGTTTGTGTGTGCGTGTGTGTGTGTGTGTGTGTGTGTGTGTGTGTGTGTGTGTACGCGCGCTCCAGCGAGGTGTATGTGTGAAATGAAACGCTGACCTGTGTAATGAGCTAAGGACAATGTCTCTCAAACTACCTCGCAACTGGGACTTCAGCACCTTCAAGGCTGAGACAGCTCGCATAGGTAAGCCATTGGCCGGGCTGCGTTCACTGTCAGCAGTGGGGATGCAGCGCTTTCACACTTCACTTTTTAGGCACTTTACAGTGTGGATGTTTCACTGTCCTTTTTACTCTTCAACATTTTGCCATCAAACCAGAGATGGTAGTAAAGTAGAGTAAAGCACATCCACGTAACAGAATCAAATTAAAAAATGATGTTTCTCTTTATTTTCAAGAATATTATTTTTGTTGCATATTAACTCACGGTATATACAGCCTGATTGAAGTACCATCCTAAAATGGGTGTTTTATTATAGGAAAGTAAAATCAGATATTAAGGAGGAAGTGAATCTGCATTTTGTTTTATCAGTGTGGGTTTTTGGGCAAGTTGTTGCTTGCAGTGTGGTGATGGTAACCCAAATTATTATTGCTCCATTTTCCTTTACACAATTCACTGTCATATAATATTAGACTGAACAAAATAAGAAAAAGATCTGCTCTTGATACAGCATCACCGTTTATTAAAGTTCAATTAAAGTTAATTCAAAGTTTCTCCATTCAATCTCTTATTTCTTATTCTTCCAAAAAATGGTGATGCTGTAGCAAGAGCAGATCTTCCTCTTTCACGTCCAATGTGATATTTTCCAAAGCACCTTCGTCGAAGACTTGCAGAATGTGTTGAATTGTTTCTTCGTAAAGTTTACTTTCATCTAACGGGAAAAAGATTGTTTCTATATTAAAACATAGCTTGACAATTAAAATCGAAAAGCGTAAGCTTTTCTTAAGTCACCTGAAAGTGACATTGCAATATCTTGTTGACCATCTGTGCATGCAGAAATGTGCACTCATGTACCTTAAAGTGACGGTACAGCAGTCTAGACTCACTAATACCGTGCCAACCTCTTGTTTGCATAGGGTGGAATCAGTGCACCGACATGCCTTGTTTCCTCTGAGACTCGGATGGCACGACAGTTGCAACATTCAAATTAAAGTGGTTTGCACACACAAGCAGTGACTGCAGAACTGCAGTGCTGCTGTTGTTCACACCGTGCATCATGTTTTGGCTCCTGCTCTAATCATTTTCACAATCAGTGATACTGGTTGTTCAGCACTGTGGAAGGAAGTTGCTGCCTGTAAGCAACATTTGGTTTATCTGCTTCATGTTGACTGAATATCAGATGCTATTATGAGCTTTCTTTAGTATGAAAACAGAACTTTCTGAAAGTTGGAGAGTCCCCCTCTCATGATTCTTTCACCTTGAGATGTTTTGTGGACCATGACTGTGACAGGTTTTACACTCGGGAAACTGGAGTGACGCAGGTTTTCAGCAGGAAACTGATGCAAGAGCTGAGTTTCTGCAGAGCTCTGACTTTGTAGCTGTCTGTATGTAACTCTGCCTACATACAGTATGTGTGTGTGTGTGTGTGTGTGTGTGTGTGTGTGTGTGTGTGCGTGCGTGCGTGTGTGTGTGTGTGTGCGCGTGTGTGTGTGTGCAATGCATGTGTGTCATACTGCTTCTGGTCTTTCAGAAGGATTTCAAGGGACAACCACAATTCTGCCAGTTCGCGGGAGTAAATGTTGATTTAAATTAACTTCCAATTTAATTAACTTCCAGATGCAGTAATCTGCTGTGTCACGCAGGACGTTTGACATCAGTTTAAGTGTACGATATGTTTAGAAAATGTTCACAGCTTTACATTTCTGTCAAACAACCCTGTTTAGGTTTATCTGGGAGGAACTGAAGCCCCTCGTTGTTCTTGTCTAAGATACCAGACTCCCTTGACAAAAATAGTAATTTTACATCGCGGAGCACGGGAGTTGATGGTCTATTGCTGCCTCGACCGGTTAGTTTGTTTGCGTTTTTATGTGTTGTTATTAATTTTGTGTTTTAAAAGGATTAGGAACTAACAAAACTAACAAACTAACTAACCAACCGAGGCAGTGGTAGACCATCAACTCCTGTGTTCTGCAAGGTAAAATTACAGTTTTTGTCAATGGAGTCTGGTGGCTTTGACGAGAGCATAAATAACAGCTTCAGTTCCCCCCATGTAAACTTAAACAGGTCTGTTTGATGGCAAGGTAAAGCAGTAAAAACATATTCTAAATATAGTGTTAGGCTTACACTTACACTGATATTTGATTTTTAGGTGGCTAAAATACATTTAACTGCTATCAGACCTATGTTCCCACAGCCCTATGGTCCCACATTTCTAAGAATTTTCTTAAAATTAGGCCCTATGTTAGGGTTAGGGTTACATTCCATCTGGAGTCCATTGCTACTGGATAATAGGTTGGATGTAATTGGCTACCAAATTGGGAGAAAGGGGGATCAAATCTGATACAAATTTATGAAAAAGGAAATGTGGGAACATAGGGCCTAATTTTGGAAAGAAATCTTAGAAATGTGGGAACTGTGTGAACATAGGGCCTAATTTTGGAAACATTTTTAGAAATGTGGGAACATAGGGCCTAATTTTCAGTGAAAACAAAAAATATTACGAATGTGGGAACATTGGGCTGTGGGAACATAGGGCTGTGGGAACATTGGGCTGTAGGAACATAGGGCTGTGGGAACATAGGGCTGTGGGAACATAGGCACGCTCCCCTGCTTAGCACTGTTTACAGCAGTGCAATGCTTAGCTTCCGTGTCTGCTTCTCTAAACTGGGGCTCCATCTACTCTAGCTAATACACTGACTATGGAGAAGTATATCATACAATCCCACTTCAATATATCTGAACTGATCTCTTTAACATAAAGGCAGGGAACAGGGAGAAACAGGTGGACAGGTGTGCCTGTGCACCAACTTTTACATTTCTCCATTGAATGTTTAACCATGAAACCTGATGACATGACAGTTGTCTTTAGTTGTTGTTCTATATTTCAAAAATAAGCCTCCACACAGTCAGTGGGAAACTGAATGTAATCTCCCCTGTACCCATCTTGATGTGAAAGTTTTGCACTGGAAGTCAATTCCTTTTGATGGCGGAAGCCAGTTTAAAGGAACTATGTGTTTGTCAGCTATGGGTGTGGTGTGACATCGGCCTCTGTGTGTGGGCTCAGGGTTCCTCAACAGCACTTTAACTTTCCTCTAATCGAGGGAGGGTGACGCTTAGATCAAACCTCTAGGTGGAGACCTTCAAAGTGCCGCTGGCCCTCCAGCGATGATGTGGTTGCTTCCTGTTTACCCCGGTGCTGCCCTGCTTCTTCTCTTCTCCTCTATCATCTTGCTTAAGAAGACACGCTGAATTTAAGAACAACTGAGCAAGTGGGCTCAATCTCAATCCAGCTATCTCTGCAGTCCACAGTCCTGCGTGTGGCTCAGACCGTCTCCATTGGACTCTGTCTTCTCTGAGCCACGTAGACCTCTGCCTCTGTCCTTTCATCACTCCATTAAACCATCACATCTTGGCCGCCCACAGTCACACAACTCAAGGGTGACAAGCATCAGTCAAGGGTGACATTCTTAAAAAAAAACCTTAAAATAGGATTTTGGTGTCAGTTTCAGTTCAAGTTAAGTCGGTGACACTTGATTTGAAAGGGTGTGACATTTTGATGACTGGAAATACAGTACCAAGATGGTTTTTCTTTCCGGGTTTGGCTCCTTGCATCCCCGGGGCTGAGTCAGTTGTACAGCTAACCAAGCTAACTAGCTAACGACAGCTAACTACAGTTAGCTTTTACTTTAGCATCAACTAAAACAAACTGCAAAACTCATTAAATCATCTCGGTATACTGCCTTCACTGTTGTCACACTGGTATTATAACTTTCATGACAACTCCAAATGGTTCCACTTTACTTGAAGCCAAGGAAAAATATTCATGACACAATTGTGATGGTATCAAGACAGCTAATGTAAAAACAAACCACTTAATAACAGTAATGTGAACACGTAAAGCGAAATAGTTTCTTAAAGTTTGATAATTAGGCCTGCTATGACGTATTTATGACTTATGTTTATGTTATGTTGTTTAGGTTAATGTCAAGTTGTTATAACAAAGACATTGACAGGTTAATATTGGCTTGCTTAATGTCAAGTTGTAATAACACAAACATCTGAAACAATGCTAACTTTGCATTAAAAGTGTCATTATTTACCAAATAACACTTAATGACAACAGTCATAAACATTAATGTTCATTACAGGTGTCATGTCATAGTTATGACGGTGTTATGTCCGTCTTATGCACACTCTTCAAATAAAGTGTTACTGTTAAGTCTATACAGCACATAATCTCCGATCTTTCTAGCCCAGAGATCTTCAACAGGGGGTCCGGGACCCCCTAGGGGGTCCTCAGAGTCAATGCAGGGGGGCCTCCAAATTATTGTTAATGTAAAAAAAAAAAAAAAGTAAAAGTCTTAACATGAATCCAACATATTATTAGCAAATATAAATCCCCACCGCTTACTGGCCTAAAGGCTCTGACACACCAACCCGACGGCCGACCGTCGGCAAAAAAGGCAGTCGGACTGATCAGTCGGCTCCCCGAGGTCCAAAAAGTGCCTCGGAACGACGCCGACTTGAGCATACGTTCTGCGCGTGCGCGAGACGTAATACATCTCCATAACAGCAGCAAAGCGAATCTGTATTGTCGCCCAAAAAATTAAATCCGGAAAGGACGGAACATCTCTCTAGACCTACTAAACACAGAGCACGCTGTCGTCAGTCATTGTTTTCATCAGAGAGTGTTGATAGTAGTCAAGAAGGATCGTTGTTGTCATTACTCGCTGAACAGAAGAAAATAAGATGGCTAGTAATAAGAAGATACTGCCGTTGTCAGCTCCGGTTTTCTCGCATACTGATTCGCTAGTCAAGGGCTAGCACTCCACCAATCAGATTGGTCATTGAGTCCGACTGCCCACTGGCCGATTCAAGTCAAATCGGCCAAAATGAACACCAACGGCTCCTCCGACTGACGACGGCAAGGAACACACACGCCTATTAACTTGATAATAAAGCCGTAAAGTAGGCTATTTTTCAACTCAGGACAGCACCACTTCTCACAAATACAGATAGGATTGGAGATGAGAAGTTTAACTGACACGTAACCGTGATCAGCTTCGTGGGAAATTAAGAATCAATTCCACCTGTCTAGGCTCCACTTAGCACCAACTGCAATGTTTCATTTTAAATGAATGTAGCCTACTGGCACAAGTGGGTGCTCAGTATTTTCCGTGGGTGCTCGAGCTCCGGAGCACCCACGGTATCGGCGCCTATGCTTAAAGATAAGGTAGTCACTAAGATAGCCACCCACGGATACAGTTAATCCTAAAGATTCACTGTGCCACATGTATGTTTAACATTAAAACATGATTTATAAAATCATGGCAACAATTATTAGGCTATTTGAATAGCTTAGTATTCTATGCAAAATAGGTATTTATAAATGCCTTAAGCCTGGTTCACACGGGACAATTGTCGGCCGATTTTCCAATCCTGAGAGACCCCACACTCTGCGATAAAAAAACATGGGTCTAACAGTTTTGGTCGTACAGTATGTGGTGCGCAGCACACGGCAAAATCAACACATCACACATAAACCGATTTAACTCCCGCTGTTTTGATTTTGTTTCCCGATGCTTTCTTTGCCGCCTCGTCACCTTGCTGATTGGCTATGGTCCACAGGCTGCGTGCTCGTTTGTCCCCGGGGGACACCACACACAAGGAGAAATTGGGCCAAAAAAATCCAATATGTTGGCTTTCCCCGATTTGAGATCGGAGCGGTCCCGACGTCCTTCCGAGCAGACGAGACCAGTCTTAACACATCACACACGGCAGGAATATCTGATCAGATTATTTTACGATAATCGGAGCATCCTTAAGATTGTCGGAAGGGGTGAATCGGGGCTAAAATCGGCCTAATTATCCTGCCGTGCGAACCAGGCTTTAGGCTGCCCTACACGTTATTGTAGGCCCAGTTTAATATGCAACTTCATTTTATACAATATATGTAGTAGGGGTCCCTGCTTCATCTCTCTTTCAGTTAAGGGGACCTTGGCTTAAGAAACATTTAAGACCCCTGTTCTGGCCTATTGTTTGTTGGCTTGGCTCCTTCAGAGCGCTTTGTTATTTATGTAGAACAATCACAGTTGCATTGGTGCACCTTCCACAGGAAACTGGTCAGCTCAGACCAGCAGTTTCCATTCAGCCTGAAACTGTTTAAGTGGGGAACAAAAGCAGGCTACAGTTAGCAGGTCTCTTAAACGTGATAGGCTGATGCATATTGATATCAAAAAGAGGAAGTGCTCTCTTCCAGTTGAGTAGAGCTCTGATGTTTTGGTAATGTTTCGCTGCTCCGGCTGTGACACAGCACGTTGGGGATTGTTCTTCATGACACTTTTACCAACAGCTTTCTTGTGGTGTTTGTCAGCTCGATCCAGGAGTGTCATACCCGGTGAGGGAGGCCCCGGCCCGGGCTCGCCGCGCTCCTCCAGGTCCATGGAGAGGCCGCTGAAGGCCGGCTGGCTCAAGAAACAGCAGAGGTCTTTAGTCAAGAACTGGCAGCAGCGTTACTTTGTGCTGAGAGGAACCACACTGACATACTACAAAGATGACAAGGAGAACACTGTCCAGGTGAGACACTGTGAATTTACTTTATTTTAGCCCGGACTAATACTTTTATATTTTGATGTAATCCTATGTCTCATAAAACACAGTTGCACATTATGTCCAAAGCAATTCAAAATGTAATCACCATTAAATGACTATAATAACATTTTCGAATTTGGTGCATGCAATAACTCGTGAGGATAAGGACTGTTATCAAAATAATTTCTTTCTCTATTAAATGTTCTACTTCTTTTACATTCAGTAATGTTATTTAAAAAAAAAAGCAAACCAGCATCATTTCACCATTTAGTAATCTCCCTGTCAGTACTTTTTTTGTATTAAATATCTTGTATTCTTAATTCATAGGTTAATCATAAATGTGCCCTTTATCATTTCCAACCAACACCACAAACACTCTAGCATGTGTGGCTAACTTTGCACACTTCCTGTAAACAAAACAAATGGTGCTTGAACACTTACAAAAGATGCCTGCTGCCATTGGAAGTCTTTTTTGGTACACTTTTACCTAATTCACTGGTTTACGCTCATTTCTTTAACATTTAAACAACCATCCAGCCAAGACCCTGCAGTATTGTTGTCATGCTGTAGATCTGTCAATGTGGGACACAAAATGTTGATTCTCTCCTTACGTGTTGTGCAAAATGTGGACCAACAAAAGGTGGTGTAGAGACGATTAGACTATTATACTCCCATAGTCTAGTTACTAGCTGGAATTTCCAAGGATGGCCACACAAAAACCCTTAACTGCACTACAACCATCTACAGTGCCTTGCGAAAGTATTCGGCCCCCTTGAAATTTTCGACCTTTTGCCACATTTCATGTTTCAAACATAAAGATATAAAACTGTAATTTTTTGTGAAGAATCAACAACAAGTGGGACTCAATCATGAAGTGGAACGAAATTTATTGGATCTTTCAAACTGTTTTAACAGATAAAAAAAAAATTGGGCGTGCAAAATGATTCAGCCCCCTTAAGTTAATACTTTGTAGCGCCACCTTTTGCTGCGATTACAGCTGTAAGTCCCTTGGGGTATGTCTCTATCAGTTTTGCACATCGAGAGACTGAAATTTTTGCCCATTCCTCCTTGCAATACAGCTGGAGCTCAGTGAGGTTGGATGGAGAGCGTTTGTGAACAGCAGTTTTCAGTTCTTTCCACAGATTCTCGATTGGATTCAGGTCTGGACTTTGACTTGGCCATTCTAACACCTGGATATGTTTATTTGTGAACCATTCCATTGTAGATTTTGCTTTATGTTTTGGATCATTGTCTTGTTGGAAGACAAATCTCCGTCCCAGTCTCAGGTCTTTTGCAGACTCCATCAGGTTTTCTTCCAGAATGGTCCTGTATTTGGCTCCATCCATCTTTCCATCAATTTGAACCATCTTCCCTGTCCCTGCTGAAGAAAAGCAGGCCCAAACCATGATGCTGCCACCACCATGTTTGACAGTGGGGATGGTGTGTTCAGGGTGATGAGCTGTGTTGCTTTTACGCCAAACATAACGTTTTGCATTGCTGCCAAAAAGTTAGATTTTGGTTTCATCTGACCAGAGCACCTTCTTCCACATGTTTGGTGTGTCTCCCAGGTGGCTTGTGGCAAACTTTAAACGACACTTTTCATGGATATCTTTAAGAAATGGCTTTCTTCTTGCTACTCTTCCATAAAGGCCAGATTTGTGCAGTATACGACTGATTGTTGTCCTATGGACAGAGTCTCCCACCTCAGCTGTAGATCTCTGCAGTTCATCCAGAGTGATCATGGACCTCTTGGCTGCATCTCTGATCAGTCTTCTCCTTGTATGAGCTGAAAGTTTTCGGTCTTCGTAGATTTGCAGTGGTCTGATACTCCTTCCATTTCAATATTATCGCTTGCACAGTGCTCCTTGGGATGTTTAAAGCTTGGGAAATCTTTTTGTATCCAAATCCGGCTTTAAACTTCTCCACAACAGTATCTGGGACCTGCCTGGTGTGTTCCTTGTTCTTCATGATGCTCTCTGCTCTTTAAACGGACCTCTGAGACTATCACAGAGCAGGTGCATTTATACGGAGACTTGATTACACACAGGTGGATTCTATTTTTCATCATTAGTCATTTAGGTCAACATTGGATCATTCAGAGATCCTCACTGAACTTCTGGAGAGAGTTTGCTGCACTGAAAGTAAAGGGGCTGAATCATTTTGCACGCCCAATTTTTCAGTTTTTTATCTGTTAAAAAAGTTTGAAATATCCAATAAATTTTGTTCCACTTTATAAGTGTATCCCACTTGTTGATTCTTCACAAAAAATTACAGTTTTATATCTTTATGTTTGAAGCCTGAAATGTGGCAAAAGGTCGAAAAGTTCAAGGGGGCCGAATACTTTCGCAAGGCACTGTACCTGCTGAGGCCTTAACTACATTAACAAGACATACATGTAACCAAAAGTGTGTTGGAAAGGTGCTGACAACAACAAAAGTTCAGGCGTGAGAAAAGAAAGTTGCACACTTGTAGCCACGACGCAAATATAATTTACCAACATTTCAGTATGTCACGTCCAGTTGCTGGCAAATAGTTAATATTGATGGTAGATTATGTTGCTATTTGAATGAATTATAAACATGAGTAGAAATATCAGTGGTTGGTTCTTGACATTTTTGGACATGACACTAATGTACTGTTTTCTTTGTTTTAAGTTCAACTTTTTATTATTTTTATATTTTTGAACATATAGAACAGACAAATACAATTGAACAAGAACAAAAACCCTCACCCTCTGTGGTCTCGAGGAAAACTACATAAACAAAACAAGCCAAAAAAATAAATAAATAAATAAATAATCACACCTTGCCTAGTCACTCTCCTCTATTTCCTGTAATGTTGAGGTCATTAGGACTGATACTTGTGCTGCTGCGCTTTTCCATAGGTCTATAGTCGGTGATTTGGCTTTGTTAATCCTTGCTGTAGAGAGCTCAAGCATAACTGTCTAGAAAATACGCCAACCACTGTTGACACAAAGCAAGTGGGGGGGGGGGGTCTAGCGTTGAGCTATCATTTTCTTGAGCCGGCTTGCCAAACTTTCCTCTGTCTCTCAAGCAGGTGTAATTTAGAGTCGTCATTAAGTAACAAAACAATCGGGTCAGTAGGAATTGGACATCCTATCACATCAGATATTATTGATGTTGTTTTATTCTAGAAATCATGCACCTGTTCACATTCCCAGAATATGTGCATGAAAGTTCCAGTTTGTTCAGGTTGACAGAACGTGCAGTAGGGCGTGGGAATGACTTTAGAGACGTATCTCTTCTGAGGAGTCCAATATGTCCTATGACATATGTTGAAGTGGATCTGCTGGTGATTTGGGTTCTTGGAACAAACTGTCTCCCAATTAATTGCGTTCCCCTTAGGGCTCAGTTCTCGCTCCAATTTCCTTGCTATTGGGAGTTCTCCTATGGATGCTTGCAGCAGTTTAGCATAGATCTAATGTTTTCTGTGTGTGTTTGTGCTCCTGCTTTTTGGTCTCCAGGGAGTGATCCAGCTGCGGTTCAGTAAAGTTAATGAACTCCCTCCGAACCCAGATGATCCTGGGAAGTACCTCTTCGAGATCATACCACGTAAGCATATAATTGACCCCTAAAAGGGAGCAAAACTGCCTTTCAGCCGTTGTAGACAGGTTTTTTTGTGCATGCAGCAGTAATGCATCACATACAGTTCATTAATATTTATTGCCTTGTGTCATATTTGTCTTCTTTATAAGTTACATAATTGTTTTTCCTTGTATGCCAGTGTTTTTAAATGATTACTATTACCTATAACTATATTCAATCAGGTTACATGTCCCTTTTGGGTATCTGTCTGTATGAGTCAGCACTTATCTGCATAGTAGAAAGTCAGAAACTACCATAAACTGATTGCAATCTCAATCTTCTCTGGGAATCTAATAGTCATATCTGTCCTACTAAAGGTTTTGTTGTACTAAGAAGCCTTTTTCCAACAATACCCATCCTTTCACAGGTCCAACTGGAGACAGAGAGCGATGTTCCTATGTGTTCTTGGCAAACTCCCAGAGTGACATGGAGGAGTGGGTCCGCACTCTGCGCAGGGTCATTGGAGTACCAACAAGTGGAGGTTCAGTAAAACCTTATATTGTTATGGAAACTGAGGTTATGTATGACTCTGCAACTATCTTTTTTGACAAGACTTTTCTAGAAATTAGACATTTTGGAAAGTAAATTTTCTCACTTTCTTGCCGAGAGTCAGATGAGAAAATGTGTACCAGCTTTCATGTCAATACATTGAATATGTAGCTGGAGCCAGCTGCAGGTTAACTTAGCTTAGCATTAAGACTGGAAATGGGGAAACAGCTAGCTTGACTCTGTCCAAACGTAAAAATAAATAAAAAATCTGCCTCACAGAGACTGTCTTCCCCCGAAAAACAACCCCATAGGTCGTTTTTACAAGCAGCAATTACGACCTATATTGCCTTTATTGTTAAGCAGCGCCCTCTGGTGGTTGTAGTAATTATGACAAGAAAAAAGCAGGAAGTCATGTAACATGGTATTTATACAGAGAACGTCAGTTAAAGGAGGGTGGGAAGGGAGATGGATGGGTCAAACAAGCACGCCACTTTCACCCAGGAGACCATGTTCAGATTCCTTTTTTTAAAGTGTAAACGCAGAGTTATTTTAACTTTACCTATCACACAAAACTACGTCACATGCATAATTACCTCATGTACGTATGTATGGGAATAGAGTAACGTAACAAATGTAATAATTTTAACCCAAACCACAATCTTGTTCTAAACTTAACTAAGTTATTTTGAGCGTAAACCTAACCAAACTGTGACACAGCGTTAACATCCATCCATCTCCATCCATCTTCGTCCGCTTATCCGGTATCGGGTCGCGGGGGTAGCAGCTCCAGCAGGGGACCCCAAACTTCCCTTTCCCGAGCCACATTAACCAGCTCCGACTGGGGGATCCCGAGGCGTTCCCAGGCGAGGTTAGAGATATAATCCCTCCACCTAGTCCTGGGTCTTCCCCGAGGCCTCCTCCCAGCTGGACGTGCCTGGAACACCTCCCTAGGGAGGCGCCCAGGGGGCATCCTTACCAGATGCCCGAACCACCTCAACTGGCTCCTTTCAATGCAAAGGAGCAGCGGCTCTACTCTGAGCTCCTCACGGATGACTGAGCTTCTCACCCTATCTCTAAGGGAGACGCCAGCCACCCTCCTGAGGAAACCCATTTCGGCCGCTTGTACCCTGGATCTTGTTCTTTCGGTCATGACCCAGCCTTCATGACTATAGGTGAGGGTAGGAAGGAAAACTAACCGGTAGATTGAGAGCTTTGCCTTCTGGCTCAGCTCTCTTTTCGTCACAACGGTGCGATAAATTGAATGCAATACCGCACCCGCTGCGCCGATTCTCCGGCCAATCTCCCGCTCCATTGTCCCCTCACTCGCGAACAAGACCCCAAGGTACTTGAACTCCTTCACTTGGGGTAAGGACTCATTCCCTACCTGGAGAAGGCACTCCTTCGGTTTCCTGCTGAGAACCATAGCCTCCAATTTAGAGGTGCTGATCCTCATCCCAGCCGCTTCACACTCGGCTGCGAACCGATCCAGTGAGTGCTGAAGGTCACAGGCCGATGATGCCATCAGGACCACATCATCTGCAAAAAGCAGCGATGAGATCCCCAGCCCACCGAACTGCAACCCCCCTCCACCCCGACTACGCCTCGATATCCTGTCCATAAATACTACGAACAGAATTGGTGACAAAGCGCAGCCCTGGCGG
This sequence comes from Zingel zingel, assembly GCA_023566125.1. Lineage (NCBI taxonomy): Eukaryota > Metazoa > Chordata > Actinopteri > Perciformes > Percidae > Zingel > Zingel zingel. The sequence goes on from CM042314.1 coordinate 32,388,228, forward strand.
AGGCCAACTTTCACTTGAAACGAGTCCGACTTACTGCCGAGAACCCGGACACAGCTCTCACTTTGGTCATACAGAGATTGGATGGCCCTGAGAAGGGACCCCCTCACCCCATACTCCCCCAGCACCTCCCACAGTATCTCCCGGGGTACCCGGTCATACGCCTTCTCCAGATCCACAAAGCACATGTAGACCGGTTGGGCATACTCCCAGGCTCCCTCCAGGATCCTTGCGAGAGTAAAGAGCTGGTCCGTTGTTCCACGACCAGGACGGAATCCGCATTGATCCTCTTCAACCTGAGGTTTGACTATCGACCGAACCCTCCTTTCCAGCACCTTGGAGTAGACTTTACCGGGGAGGCTGAGAAGTGTGATACCCCTGTAATTGGCACACACCCTCTGGTCCCCCTTTTTGAAAAGGGGAACCACCACCCCGGTCTGCCACTCCTTAGGCACCGTCCCAGACTTCCACGCAATGTTGAAGAGGCGTGTCAACCAAGACAACCCCTCCACACCCAGAGCTTTAAGCATTTCCGGACGGATCTCATCAATCCCTGGAGCTTTGCCACTGTGGAGTTGTTTAACCACATCAGCAACTTCCACCAGGGAAATTGACGACAATCCCCCATCATCCTCCAGCTCTGCCTCTACCATAGAGGGCGTATTAGTCGGATTTAGGAGTTCCTCAAAGTGCTCCTTCCACCGCCATATTACCTCCTCAGTTGAGGTCAACAGCGTCCCATCCTTACTGTACACAGCTTGGATGGTTCCCCGCTTCCCCCTCCTGAGGTGGCGAACGGTTTTCCAGAAGCACCTTGGTGCCGACCGAAAGTCCTTCTCCATGTCTTCTCCGAACTTCTCCCACACCCGCTGCTTTGCCTCTTTCACGGCAGAGGCTGCAGCCCTTCGGGCCCTTCGGTATCTTGCAACTGCCTCCGGAGCCCTCCGGGATAACATATCCCGGAAAGACTCCTTCTTCAGTCGGACGGCTTCCCTGACCACCGGTGTCCACCACGGTGTTCGTGGGTTACCGCCCCTTGAGGCACCCAAGACCCTAAGACCACAGCTCTTCGCCGCAGCTTCAGCAATGGAAACTTTGAACATTGTCCACTCGGGTTCAATGCCCCCAGCCTCCACAGGGATGCACGAAAAGCTCCGCCGGAGGTGTGAGTTGAAAGTCTGTCGGACAGGGGCCTCCTCCAGACGTTCCCAATTTACCCGCACTACCCGTTTGGGCTTACCAGGTCTGTCCAGAGTCTTCCCCCACCCTCTGACCCAACTCACCACCAGATGGTGATCGGTTGACAGCTCAGCCCCTCTCTTCACCCGAGTGTCCAAAACATACGGCCTCAGATCAGATGAAACGATTATAAAATCGATCATTGACCTTTGGCCTAGGGTGCTCTGGTACCAGGTACACTTATGAGCATCCCTATGTTCGAACATGGTGTTTGTTATAGACAATCCATGACTAGCACAGAAGTCCAACAACAAACAACCACTCTGGTTTAGATCAGGGAGGCCGTTCCTCCCAATCACGCCTCTCCATGTGTCTCCATCATTGCCCACGTGCGCGTTGAAGTCCCCCAGCAGAACGATGGAGTCTCCCACTGGAGCCCCATACAGGACTCCATTCAAGGTCTCCAAGAAGGCCGAATACTCCGAACTCTTGTTTGGTGCATATGCACAAACAAGAGTCAGAGTTTTCCCCCCCACCAGCCGCAGGCGTAGGGAGGCGACCCTCTCGTCCACCGGGGTAAACTCCAACATAGCGGCGCTCAACCGGGGGCTTGTGAGTATCCCCACACCCGCCCGGCGCCTCACACCCTGGGCAACTCCGGAGAAGAAAAGAGTCCAACCCCTATCCAGGAGTACGGTTCCAGAACCGAGACTGTGCGTAGAGGTAAGCCCCACCAGATCTAACCGGTAGCGCTCCACCTCCCGCACCAGTTCCGGTTCCTTCCCCCACAGAGAGGTGACATTCCACGTCCCCAGAGCCAGCGTCTGCTGCCCGGGTCTGGTCCGTCGAGGCCCCTGACCTTCACTGCCACCCATGTGGCAATGCACCCGACCCCAGCGGTTCCTCCCACAGGTGGTGGGCCCATGGGCTGGAGAGATGGATGCCACGTAGCTTTTTCGGGCTGTGCCCGACCGGGCTCCGTGGCAAACCCGGCCACCAGACGCTCGCCAACGAGCCCTCCGTCTGGGCCTGGCTCCAGACGGGGGCCCCGGGCTTCCTCCGGGCAGGGTCACTCCATCCCTTCCTCGATCTCTCATAGGGTTTTTGAACCATTCTTTGTCTGGCCCCTCACCTGAGACCACTTTGCCTTGGGAGACCCTACCAGGAGCACAAGGCTCCAGACAACACAGCCCTCAAGTTCATAGGGACACACAAACCTCTCCACCACGATAAGGTGATGGTTCCCGGAGAGGCGTTAACGACGTCTTTAAAACCGTGACCGTTACGTTTAGGTATGAGGATGGAAACTACCTGTGGGTCGTATTTCCTCCCAGCACTAGGAGCGCTAATTTATTAAATTTAAACGCTCCTATGGGTCATATTAGAGGGTAGGAACAAACAACCTATGTGGTTGTATGATTTGGAGGAATTGCACCTCTTAAAGCGTAACTCTTGGCAAAATGCAACCTAGGGTCTTTTTGTGAATGTACCTGAGTCAAACTTTAGTTTAAAAGCATATTTAGGATGGAATCGCCACTTTTAAGATTTACCGTATTTTCGTTTTTCGGTCAAATGGCCTTTTGAATGGGAGTGCTAGGGGCACTTTTATGCTAGCCTCAAAATCGCTATTTTTTAAACACTAAGAAGGCTCAACACAACATGAGACTTTGCTCCAAGTATCACCAGGGACTCTACACCTTAATGAAAGCATTGAGAACATTGTTTGTGTACCCAGAGTTTACTAAAAAGAGGTTTTGAACAACTCACCGTAAGTCTTGTTGTTTCCGGCCGCAGCCATTTTATCAGTCAAAAACAATCGATTTCCAAATGCAACATAACAGGGAGGAGAGAAAAGATGGAAAGCTCCTAAAGCTTAGTTCCATATAAATGCAGGGATTATTTATTGTTTTGTCGTTATTTAAAAACAATATTGACCTCGTAGTTGATAACGGAGCCTCATATGGAGTCCGTTCATTCGCATTCGGATATCGACTTGTTTTGACTGCCGAGGTGGTAACGGCCAGAAACAACAAGAGCTACGGTGAGTTGTTCAAAACCTTTCTTTTTAGTAAACTCTGTTGTCAATGCTTTCATTAAGGTGTAGAGACCCTGGTGATACTTGGAGCAAAGTCTCATGTTGTGTCGAGCCTTCTTAGTGTTTTAAAAATAGCTATTTTGATGCTAGCATAAAAGTACCCCTAGCACTCCCATTCAAAAGGCCATTTGACCGAAAAACGAAAATACTGTAAATCTTAAAAGTGGCGATTCCATCCTAAATATGCTTTTATATGAAAGTTTGACTCGGGTACATTCACAAAAAGACCCCAGGTTGCATTTTGGCGAGAGTTACGCTTTAAGCCAGCAGCTTGTTAGCTTAACTGCTATGCCCTGCAGCGCTGCTACGCCATGAACTACTACAACTACTATTTGTAGTCATAGTTCCATTATCTTTATTGTGACTATTATTGCCACTGACATCAGACATCGCCTACCAAGAGCCTGCGTCTGTCCGAGGTTTTCTCCCTAAAAGTAAGTTTTACTCACCATTGTTGCACTAAATGCTTGCTCTTGGGGAAATTACTGGAATTGTTGGGTCTTCTGGTAAAATATATAGTGTGGTCTAGACCTACTCTATCTGTAAAGTATCTTAAGCTAACTCTTGTTATGATTTAATACTATAAATAAAAATGAATTGAATGAACTCAGGATAAAAAGAAGGAAGCCAGTTTTTAAAATTAGTTTTACATACGGAGTAGAAGGATATGACATTTTAATTATAATTAAGTGACCTTTACAGGGGCTTGTAGGGGTTTCTTGTAACCTTTGGACAGAGCCAGGCTTGCTGTTGCTACTGTAAGCTAACCAGCTACCGGCTGTAGCTGTAACTCTCAGCAAGAGAAAAAAGCTATTTCTCAAAATGTCAAACTACTACGTTAAAGTGAATAAATAAGAATGTATTCACTCCAACAAATACAATGACAATGACAATGACTCATTCATTTGAATGAGTAAAATGGTGCTGATTCTACTGTATGAACATTACTGGTCCAAGATGTCATGTCTTGCCTCTCTACCTGTCTGCAGTGTTTGGAAAGAGTCTCATGGACACAGTAACATATGAGCAACGGTTCGGGCCTCACATGGTGCCAATCCTGGTGCAGAAGTGTGTGGAGTTCATCAAAGAGCATGGCCTGAATGAGGAGGGCATCTTTCGCCTCCCGGGTCAGGACAATGCTGTCAAACAGTTCAGAGATGCCTTTGATGCAGGAGAGAGACCCTCCTTCCCCAGGTAACATACATATTCCCTCTGTATAGACTGGAGTCAAATGAGCCATTACATTTTAAAAAAAAAAGTCATGAAGACCTCAATATTGCATTATAACTGATTCCAAAACATTTTGCTCTGATCCCACACAAGTATGTTTCAGTAGTAGTAGTTGTAGTAGTAATAGCGGTATTGTATAGCAAGCCATTTTAACATTTAATAGCTAGACTGGATATTTATTGCAGATATCCGTAATTCTATTCTTCCTTGTTAAAAAGAACATTTCAGATATTCAGAATTGCATTCGTCCTATCCACAATTGTCGTTTCAGATATCCACAACATTATTCTTCCTAGGACAAATAAAGTCACTTTTGCCATGCATATGTATTGGGCTTTCAATTTCAGATATTCACAACGTCATTCTTCCCATCCAGAATCCACATTCTATATTTCTGCAATAAGATTCTTCTTAGGAAGAACTCCAATTTCAGATATCTACAATCCAATTGTTACCAGTCATCATTTTGATTTCAACTTTCCAAACTGAAAAACCATTCCAGATATCCAAAATGCAATTTTGAATATCTAAAATACATTGTGACTAGTACAAATGTAATTATGGATATCCACAATTTGCATTATGTCTACTAAAAATGCAATTTCACATATCTTCAATTAGAATTATTACTAGATAAAATGAAATTGTTTTTCATTTTGGATATCTAAAATTAAAATTATGACTAGTAACAATTGGGTTGTAGATATCTGGAATCAGAGTTCTTCTTAGTAATAATAATATTGCAGATATCTAGAATACTGATTCTGGATAGGAAGAATGGCGTTGTGGATATCTGAAATTGAAAGCCCAACAATTTTATTTTTTATTTCGCAATAAATATCCAGTTTAGCTATTAAATGTTAAAACTGAAATTTTTTACCCACTTTTTAAGGATTGAAATTTAGTTTTGACTAGTACAGTCAAAGTCATAGATATCTTGAGTACAATTTCTACTAGTAAGAATGTTATTTTGGATATATTTAATTACCATTCCGACTTGTGAGAATATCATTTTGACTAGGAGAAATGCTATTATGGATATTTAAAATGTAATTACGGATAGTAGTGTGGTTTGATGAAATGTTCAGCTTTCCTTAGCTTTGTTTAAAAAGTGAAGAAAAGGTAGCAATCTCAACTTCCCAAGTTAAGGAGGAAAAAAATACTCTCATTTCACTAGTTATGCTCACATCACGAACGCTTATGAACGCTTCATAAATTGAATGAACGTGTTCATTAATTGTGATGTGAGCATAATTAAATAAGGGAAATTAGAGTATTGTGTCCTCCTTAACTTGGGAACTTGAGATGTGCTACCTTTTCTTCACTTTTGAACATATCTGTTGGATTTTGGGTTCAGCACTCCAACAAGAATCTCCATTGTTGAATCTCAAACTCTCTTTACAACTGAGGCTTGCCATAGAGATTGTGTATGTGGCATAAACTATATATGGAACAGGGTTATTCTGGTTATTTGAAATACACATAAGTATACAGTGGTTATAATGTAGCAGGGTCACACATCTCAAAAACACTTAACAGAACCAGCAATGTCCTTTTTAATCATTTTAAGCCCTCTTTAAACCAGATTGGTAAATGCATGAGCTTAAGAAGGTCACTGCTATATAAGGAGAAAAAAGTCCTCACCTCAATCAATCAGCATCAGCTTTCTTTTTTTTCTGAGAAAGCAAGGAGAGATGAGAGAGATGCAGAGTGCCTGATAGATTTCTGTCTGCTCAGAGCTGAAGGCGGTACCACATCCTGTTCTGGCAGACACACAGGAGGAAGCCTGTATTACTCAACATCACAAGCTCCTCTGACAGAGTATTGTTGATTCAAACATCCATTTCACCAAACTTGCTTGTCTGTAATCTAGTGTGAGCACAGTCAAGGAGCAGCCAGTGAGGGCTGCTAAAGGATGCTTTCAGGCCAAAATGAATAATGTTTTCCCCCTTTTAAATTTTTATCTTGGCAGAGTCAAAACAACCAAACTGAATCCAAACCTGCTGCGCCGCCAGCTAAATATACAAAACTAGGCCCAGAGGCCCAAAGTCTCCAAAAACAGCAAAATCTTAGAGGACTTTGTAAAGACCTTTTTTAAACTACAAGCCTATGTAAATGTTATTCATACATTTAGTTAAGATGGGAAAAAACTCTTTGATTATTTTATTTTTTCCTTTTGTATTTTACAAAAACAAACTAAGATCAGACAGAGCAGCAGTAGTTTGTATCTTAAGGCGCTGACGCACCAACCCGATTATCGGCCGTCAGACAGTCTGGCGAGGTCAGTGACTCGAGTCTGTTCGGTGTGTTCTGTGCCGGCGTAACTTTGGAAAAGAAAAGTAAATAGGGGTGTTAGTCTCTACATAGTCTTCTATTGCCAGCTCTATCTCCACAGCGCTGTGGATTATTCTCTGGGTCCGCCACACATACATTTTAGGATAGGAGAATTGCATTTCTTTAAACCAATCACAATTGTCTTGGGTGGTGTTAAACTACGGACGCAGCAATGGTGGCTCTATAAAAAAGCCTCAGGAAGGAACTTGTTTTGGCGTAACATTTGCACCCCGCAAAAAAAATGCCACATATAATATTAAATTAACTGTTCACACGATACAGTAACGTGAGCTATTTAAATTAGCTGGATACATGGTTCAACGTCATTTGCTCTTACCAGTGTATCGCCCGGTGTACTTCCTCCACAGCAATCCCACCAATCAGTCCCAAAACATCCCAGTTAGAGGGTACATGCCGTAAACATATTCTTTGTAAATCTTTATAATCATTCCCCCCAAAGAACCAAGCAGGCCTGCCTTGTTGCACGATCCAAATGTTCTTGCCATTTTCAGCGTGTAGCTCGCAAGTTCGAAGTTTGTTGTTGTTTCCCGAAGTGATTGGATTTTGAGAATGGCAACACAGAGAGAGAGAGAGAGAGAGAGAGCGGAAGTCAGGCAATTACTCTGGAAATGTACTTCCGTTGACCCAGATTAGTCTCTACAGGTCTTAAGCTTGCTATTGTTTGAGTCAACACTTGAAGTCCACATTTAATGAAAAAAAATACACCATGGTAAAACCATAACAGCAACTTGTGTGCATGCATCTATGTGTAGAATCCAGTGAAAAAACCTAGATATCCTTCTTAAAGAGCATGTAAATAAGCAAACTGTATGTCTATGATATAGTGAGCAGGTTGCAAGTTTTTTTCAAATACATGCCAACTCATGTACTGGCAAATTAATACGCTAGTCTAGCATTGCGTTCTGTGTTTGCGGTCTGAAAGTCAGTTGGACTTAGACTGGGTAAACCCAGCCCGATCTGCCGGTGATTTGATTTCTCAGGCTGGAAACCTGTACGTTTATCTATCCTGCTTCCGTTACAAATTTGCGGGGACCAATCACAAACTGGCTTATCTACCTGGTGCGCTATTGGCGGGTTTAACACGATGACGATAGAGAAGCGACCAAGCAGCTTTTTGTTTACATTCAACAAGCCGGCCACCGAAGCGCAGCACTCCATGGCAGCAACCCGTTGATGCCGCTGTTGCTGCTACATCACCCTGGTCTGATTGGTTGAAGGACTATCCAATTGCGTACAGATTCATTTGAACTATGCCCGTTGATCACGCCTCTTGTGCAGTAGAAAATACAGAGCAGACTCCCCAGACTAATGTTGAATCTTAAAAGATTGAGCTTGGTCTGGTGATAGCCAGACTAAGTTGTACTGTTAGTGGATGTTCATTGGATGATTTGTCATTGACTGCAGTGACACAGATGTCCACACGGTGGCGTCGCTGCTCAAGCTGTACCTGCGCGAGCTTCCTGAGCCTGTGGTGCCCTGGACTCAGTACCAAGACTTCCTGGACTGCACCAACAACATGCCAGACATCAGCACCACAGAGGTAGGCTTATCTAATAAAAAATAACAAAAATGCTAAAATATGTCTGAGTATCTGTATATATTGTGTATGTGTATACATGCAGGAGCGCGCCTGTGATATTTTGAGTGTGTGTGTGTGTGTGTGTGTGTGTGTGTGTGTCCTTTAATCTCTTGCTCATGTTTCCTCTCAGGGTTGGGAAAAGTTGGACAAACAAATCGCCCTTCTCCCCAAATCCAACTACAACCTTCTGAGTTATGTCTGCCGGTGAGTGGAAGCTGGAGCGCAAAGCATTACGTAAAGGGATACCGCGATGCCTTTGTGGTTACAGAGGACACACTATAATTGGAAAGATAACACAATGTCTTTCTCATGGTACTCATAATTGAAAATGGTCCATGCTTAATATCTTCACTGACCAAGACACTTCAGATCAGTTCCCATCCCCAACACATGCTGCCCTGGATCGGCAGAATTATTTATTTGTTTTAACTCAGAATGTTAACACATCTCCATCCCAAGCAGAAAAACAGTCTGCTAAATCCTGCAGATTTTCATTCTGGATCATCACCAGTGAAAACAGCAAAATCTGTTTGGTTCTGCTGATCATGTCTCTTTGCTAGGGGCGTTGAAATGAATCATTGCAATCGATGCAGTGACAGATACAATAAAAAGGGGAGTTCATATATATCTGACTGCTTGAATTTATTGATGAAAACCACGTGTAGCAATAAATAATAATATTGAGGAGGTGACGCATCGTGATGCATCGGGATATCGAATCGTTGATGGGATAATCGCAATCGAGACCAGTGAAGATTCACACCCCTACTCTTTGCTCTGCAGGTTTTTGTTTGAGGTGCAGCTGCACTCCAAGGTGAATAAGATGAATGTGGAGAACTTAGCTACAGTGATGGGGATCAACCTGCTCAAACCTCAGATAGAAGACCCCATCACTGTGATGAAGGGTAAGAACCATGTGTCCTGAAACAACATGTGTGCACATCTATGTTCAATTATGTGTATGTGTCTGATATTCTGGTCCAAAACAGGCTAATCCTATAATTTATTTTCTGTATTGGCTGTGAAATCAGTTTGCTCAACATCTGGGAAACACCCTGAATCCAAATGTGTGAAATGTGGTAATACTGTGCCATGACATCCTTCTGTTTTTTGTAAACTATATTTAGTGCAATAAAGCAGCCTTTTACAAGAATGCCTCAGTACCACTCAGACCTCAAGTAGCAAAAAAACATGTGCTACTTCACTACACAACACTTTACCTAGTATCTCCACTGACAAACAGTATATACATGCCTACAGTACATATCTGAACTGTACATTTGCAAAAAACAACAACAAAAAAGCTCAATAAAAATGTTCAGCTCAAGTGAATTTTCAAAAGAAAGTGAATCAAGAATTTGCACAAGAGCCTAAGGAGAAGACGTTTTGATCATAATCTTGTCACGTTTGTGTTTGTTTTTCTTCGCAGCGACTCCTCAGATCCAGAGGCTGATGACAGTGATGATCAGACAGCATGAGACTCTGTTTCCTCTCTCCAAAGACGTGCTTCCCTCCCCTCGCTCAAACAAGGCTGAAAGCCAGAAGAACACTCCCCGGAGCTTTGTGGGCTGGGAGTCTGCAGAGGTACCAGCATTTGACCACACATTAAGCCTCTGAAATATTTAGAACGTCATATTTTTAGGGAATGTTTTGAACACTAGACCATATCCTAAAAAACAGGACAAGGCCATAGCCAACGGGAAAAAGAACACATACCTGAACATCCATAACGATATGTAAAAGTTAGCTATTTGGCTAACAAGGCTAATTCCATAAAATGGGGCAATTTGTTGACAAAATCTATGGATTAAATACCCCCACAGTCAGAAACAATTCTTACATTCGTGATAAAGTTGCCAAGTTTTCAAAAGCGTCAACAATTGTCAAGTGGCTTGAAGACAGGGGTGGCAAAACTGAAATGAGCTCCTTCACTACCTTGCTTATCGCTACCACTCTCATGTCTGTACGGTAAATATGTAAGCTAGCTGGAGCCAACAAACGGTTAGCTTAGCATGAAGACTGGAAACAGGGGAAACAGCTAGCCTGGCTCTATAGCTCAATCATTAGCACATTATATCTTGTTTGTTCTCTTGACCAAGGTGTAGTCCAGCATATAAGCTAGCGGTGACCAGACGTCCCCGGTTTCTGGGGACAGTCCCCAGTTTCGGTGACCTGTCCCCGGCTGGAGCTGTCCCCGGAAACGTCCCCGGTTTTCCCTGTGACTGACACTTCGGTAAAGTTAGAAAGATATTAAATCACAAACGACGCATCTTTCCTACCGTAGTGAGGTAAACAACGAGCTACAAACTAACTTTCATCTAAACGAGCTGTCCTCCAACCTGGAGAAATAACATTTGTCTCTACGAGCAGCCGCTGGTGAGACGGCAGTAAGACGAGTACTTAGGGACCGTCTACAAACACCGAACAGAGATACAACAAACATATTTATTAATTAAATGATTAAATAAGGTAGTGTCTCCAAACATACCTCAATTATAACTTGTCTCCTGCTAGTTGTACTACACCACTTTTAAAAAATAAGCATATTCATAATTTTGGGAAATATTTTTTTGCCAAAAACATATAATATTTTAATAATTAAATAGAGTTGTGTCTCTAAACTTACCTCACACATAATTAGTGTTCTGCTGGTTATACTTCGTCACTTACTTTTCAAAAATAGGCATATGCATAATTTTGGGGAATATTTTTTTGCCATACTTTTTTTTTAAATATATGTCTATTATTACAAAGAGTCATGTCTCCAAAACTACTCCACACATAGAACCCCCCCCCCCTGCTGGTTGTCTGAATTTCTTTTCAAAGTGCACCAGATTGATGCATTCAAACTGTAGAATTTTCTTACAGGGGAGCATGCCCATGGACCCCCCTAGGGGGGCTTGTGCAGCTCTAGGTCTAGTGACGCCCCTGGGGCAGTGTCCCCGTTTTAAGTTTACAAAGATAAAAACATTACCTGTTTTGAAAATGTCCCCGGATTTTGTCTCAGAAATCTGGTCACCTTAACATAAGCCCCTGTAAAACCACCAGTTGTGGCTTTTACAGTTCAGTTTTTGTACGGCTTAAACAAACAACATGCAATGTGTTAACAGTGAGCTTTAGAGGTGTTAGTAGACAGCTAGGCTAGCTGTTCCCCCCAGTCCCAGTCTCTCTGCTAAGATAACTATCTGTAAATTAACTAATTAAATGAATGGACAAATATGAAAATGGAGTCCTTCTTCTCATCCAACTTGCAGCAATATAGCAAATAAAGCTTATTTCTCAAAATGTCAAAGTTTTCTTTTAATGCTTGAATGATGCCCAGTGAAAAAACAGACACACGTTAGCTGCCCTTCCAAGATTAAACCACTAGCAGACGTTTCAAACAGAGAACCTATTTACAACTCTATATACAGTCAACTGGCATTGGCACAAATAATAACAGTGCCAGGGTGACTGTGTGCTACATAAAATGCTAATTTGTGTGAATCTGCCAAATATTAAATCCTAATGTTTTGGTTCCCACAATTCTCTCACTGATTTATGAATTGATATTTTTTTTCTGAGTAGTAGCTCACGAACACTTAAAATGGTTTCAAATGGATGATGGATGGATAAGGATATTAAAGCTTCATAGGCCTCTTTCACAGCAGCAGCGTTTTGACTTGTCATAAAAGCACAGGTGTTACTAATAATAACACTAACAATGGCTCCCTTCTATTAAAGGGCCCCAGTGGGAGTGACAGTGCACAGTGCCAGGGCCCTGAAATAAAAGCAGATCAATGGAATTCTGCCATCATTAATTTAATATTAATAAGCAGGGTTTCCCCTAGTGCAGAGATCTTCAACAGGAGGTCCGGGACCCATAGGGGGTCCTCAGAGTCACTGCAGGGGGGCCTCCAAAATGATTGTTAATTTTTGAAAGTTTTTTTTCAATAAATTAAAATGTCTTAACATGTATCCAACAAATTATTAGCAAATATAAATACCCACTGATGATAGGCTTACTGGCCTACAGGTAGCCACTAAGGTAGCCATCCACAGATACAGTTAATGTATCATTGAATGTATTTTTAAGATGTTTTTTAAACTAGTTACAGTGGGTTCGCTCGGTTGGAAACTTAGATATAGTCATATCTCCAGTTAGCTTTTAGCACTGACTTAATGTAGCGTAGAGCCCTATGCAATCTGTCAATACCTTTTTAAATTCTCAAATTCGCGATTACGTCCATGACTCTGTTGTCACAGAGACAATTTGGCTCTACATTAATGCTGCCATAAGTCTGTGACTGGCCCCAGGCGGGCCCTCGTCAAAAAAAAGACACATGTCACCGGGCCTAACAACTTTTGTGGGGGAAACCCTAATAAGTCAAAATGTCTTCCGGGAAATCCATGCCCTAAAGCCCACTAATTATTTATGATTTAGTAACATATATTGTATTTAATTAATAACACATTATATTTAACTATCTACAGGAATATATTGGTGGTGCGCTATGAATTTTCATAATGCGGTTAGCTGGAATGATGACCTTTAACATCACAAACACTATACACTTTCTGTGCTATTGATATTTTCCAAGCTGCTGTGGTTCAGTTCATGGTTGTTCCTCAGCTGAAGTTTATTTCTGCCTCCATTTCTTCCCTCTGATTTAAAATAACAACTGCACAAAGTATAGTATTTATACGTAGTATATTTATATCTGTAATTAATCGTCAGTTGTGTGTTTGTCTCAGATGGGTGATGCATCTCTGTCTGAGTCTCCGGAAGAAGAGGAGGACAATGACAGTCCAGGTCCAGGCAGAGGAAACTGCAGCCCCCAAAACCTGCCTCAGGAGCCTCGCTCACCTACCACAGACTGGACAAGCCCCCGCAAACGCACTCAGACCCTGCCCATCTTCAACTGCCCCCTCACCGGGATGGCAGCTAAGGCGGAGGCCCTCAACCGCTGGTGTAACATCCAGGAGAGCGTGGAGGAGAAGAGCGGGACACTGTCAGAGGACATTTTTAAGATCCTGGACCTCCGGAGTTCAGGTTCATTGTTCGGGGGGGCTCAGATCAGTAACAAGGAGGGAGAGGATAAGTTAACAGCCCGAAGAGGAAGTGACAACACCAGTCCATCTAACGCTGGCTCCCAAAAACCTGACAGCGACTCCCAGCCTGCCCAGGTGCTGTCTCAGCAGACGAGTGTAGGGAAGCTGTCAGCGAGCGCTTCGGTTCCACAGGTGGACAGCAGGTCTGAGCCGGAGAAAGACACCCAGCAGCTGGTAGACAGGTGTGTTCAGCTGAGGAGTAGGCCTGTAACAATTATTACATAATTGTATAATTGTCCATATTTTTTTTTTTTTTACCTAATCGCGGTTTATTTGTTTAACCGCAATTAATTGCTAACATTGGCTAAGGTCCTAAGGCGTGTGACTGGTAATTGTTGATTATGTTTAGATATGCCAAATTATATTTATATAAGAGATTATTGTTCGGACTATATTTTTTATTACTATTTCAATTGTTAGTTGTTGGCACTTGAACCTATACATATTCATAGCCACAAAAATGACAAGGGGATATACAGTTAGAAAAACAAGAGGCGTTGTTTACTTCATAGGCTGTTTATTTGTGTTATTATATTATATGGGTCACATAACAGTATATATATCCAAAAGATGTATCCTGGAAGTCATTCGTAACTTTAATTTGTTTACAAAAAAATTGAATATCTTTAAATTCAACCGTAAGCAACTATTATATTGTTAATCGCAATTATTTCTGAGACAATTAATCGTACAGCAACATTTTGAATTGTTACAGCTCTACTGAGGAGTCCCAACTAACTGGCACAACACCAGACTATAGGGCTGAGCAATTCACTGAACATTTAATCGCATTTATGGATTTGACTCCAAATGATCACTGAAACAGAATAATCGAGTAAAACGATTATTTTGCACATCACGTTTTGCAAGTGAACTCTTATTTCGTCTGGTGTTCTGAATGAAAAAAAAAAAAAATGTTCAAAAGGGAAAAGTATTAATTGAAATGTCACAGTTCAAGGTGTTTTCACTGTTGATTTAACTGTTTCACAGTTTTTTTGGAGTCATCGTGTTAAATAATTTCAATATTGACCAAAATCATCGCGATTTTTCCATAATTGAGCAGCCCTACCAGAGGGACCCTCGCCGACCATTATATGTGGTATGAAGTTATTTACCACAAAATTAATGTTTTAACAATATTGTCAGGTGAAAATATGATGTAAGTAATCTTTTTAGGAACTATTTTATCTTGCCAACCCTGAGGTATATAGTGTATCTTAACCCTTGTGTTGTCTTCCCTTCAACCTTGAAAAAAACACTTTTTTCGATGTTTTTGACGCCTTTTTTTTGACGTTTGTTTGACGTTTGTTTTTGCTTTTCCAATGTTTGAAATTTTTAAATTTTTCTTCTACACATTTTCAGCGCTTATTTCTACGTCCCATATTTTCTGATATAAAACAAAAAATTTAAACGGGTCAATGTGACCCGAAGTCAACACAAGGGTTAAACGTTTTTGAGGGTGTTTTTAATTGCAACCCAAGCAGGAGCATGCAGTCCTTCAACTCAAACACTCAGATTGGAGCGAAATTTAACAAAACAAAAATTATATTCAGGATTTCATTTCATAGGAAGGCACTGCAGGGCGTTACAGGGTGTACCAGGGCATTACATGGCATAGCAGGGCGCGGAGTTTGCCTTTCTAAAGAAAATGTAATTTTAGAACTCAATATTACAAATTGACAGACATCTTTTTGGACTGGATTAATTTGCTTTTGCAGTGACGAAGATGGATTTTTTTTCCCGGACTAGGTTGAGTAGCTTTTACTGTATTTCTGAACCCTGTGTGTCTCTCACTGTCTCTTGCAGTCTGCGGCAGGAGAACAAGGAGCTGAAGGCCGCCGTGGTGGAGCTGCAGTCGGCTCTGGAGGTAAATCGCCACCGCATGGCTGCTCTGGAGATCTGCCTGAGGAATGCAGAGTGCAGCCGTGACGAGGCCCAGAGACGCAACGACCAGCTGCAAAGAGACATTCAGCAGTTCCTCACCAAAAAGCCACACGCTCCCACCTAACAGTCGTTTTCAGACTCACTGGTCTATGGATTTATGACTAGCGTTAACCTCAACAGAGCTAATTTCACATGAACTGGTTATGGAAAATACTATTGTCCTCCAGTGGGATGACACTGGATGGGTTCCATCTGAGCTCTGTTTGCTTCTCAAGATAAATTATTGGCGCATTTGTTTGTGCCTGTGAGGAAAGTCTGTTAAGTAGAGATCTAAATGGGCTTTAATATTTCTATTCACATTAGAGACTTTACACAACACAAGTTGGTTCCTCCCTACTGCAGGACTCATGTCACTGTATATGAACTGCCTTGATCTGGTGTGTCCATGGAAATGCAAGGCCGGACAATTTGAGCTTAGACGGAACCCTTTGTTCATCTGGACTGAATTAATGTTAATGGTGGACAGTACAAATACTATGTGTGCCATTTGCAGAGTGAATAGTCCATTATTTCATGTTTCATTTCAGTGATAAAATAATAAAACAGCACACATGTAAGTGTATTTTGTTGATGCATAACGACAACGCTTGCACCACAAATGTGCTATATCAACACATCCGTGTGTCTTTAATATTTGTACATCAGCCTTTCAGATACAAATGAACTGATTACATATTGAAGCAAAAAGCTGAGATAAACAATAAGCCTCATGGGACTTCATTTTGGAAAAAAAAGCTTTGAGCATTCTACTATAATTACATATTTTCACACTTCATAGTCCTATACTTCAACAGTTTTATGACAAACTGAGACTTTCTTGATTGCAAAATTATCTTATGAATTGACGCACATTATATGTGTATTTCATGGCTCAATTCAAATAGGATAAAAAAAATGATTTGTCATTCCCCATTAACTAGGCTACCATACATATTCTTTAAAGGTCCCATGACATGATGCTCTTTGGATGCTTTTATATAGACCTTAGTGGTCCCCTAATACTGTATCTGAAGTCTCTTTTATATAGACCTTAGTGGTCCCCTAATACTGTATCTGAAGTCTCTTTTATATAGACCTTAGTGGTCCCCTAATACTGTATCTGAAGTCTCTTTTATATAGGCCTTAGTGGTCCCCTAATACTGTATCTGAAGTCTCTTTTATATAGACCTTAGTGGTCCCCTAATACTGTATCTGAAGTCTCTTTTATATAGACCTTAGTGGTCCCCTAATACTGTATCTGAAGTCTCTTTTATATAGACCTTAGTGGTCCCCTAATACTGTATCTGAAGTCTCTTTTATATAGACCTTAGTGGTCCCCTAATACTGTATCTGAAGTCTCTTTTATATAGACCTTAGTGGTCCCCTAATACTGTATCTGAAGTCTCTTTTATATAGACCTTAGTGGTCCCCTAATACTGTATCTGAAGTCTCTTTTATATAGGCCTTAGTGGTCCCCTAATACTGTATCTGAAGTCTCTTTTATATAGACCTTAGTGGTCCCCTAATACTGTATCTGAAGTCTCTTTTATATAGGCCTTAGTGGTCCCCTAATACTGTATCTGAAGTCTCTTTTATATAGGCCTTAGTGGTCCCCTAATACTATATCTGAAGTCTCTTTCCTGAAATTCAGCCTTGGTGCAGAATTACAGCCACTAGACCCAGTCCCACAATGAGCTTTCCTTAGTATGTGCCATTTCTGTGTCTGTAGCTATTAAGGAGGAGAGGGGGGGGGGGGGGGGGGGGGGGGGGGGGCTTGACCTACTGCCACTTTGCTCGTTTGAAAGCCATGATGTCTCTCTCTCATGGGCGGGCCAAATTCTCTGGGCGGGCAAAGCAGAGAAAGGGGAGGTAACCTTGCTCCTTATGACCTCATAAGGAGCAGATTCCAGATCGGCCCATCTGAGCTTTCATTTTCTCAAAGGCAGAGCAGGATACCCAGGGCTCGGTTTACACCTATTGCCATTTCTAGCCACTGGGGGACCATAGGTAGGCTGGGGGTAATGTTAAAAAACCTCATGAAATGAAATTTTCATGCCATGGGACCTTTAAGAATTAAGGTCTCATGGTGGTCCATCGAAAAGGGAGGGACTCTGAATGAAAAGATACAGGCCTGAAAGCAGTGGACATTGTGCACGATGGTAGCAACTGCTGGCAGATTTAAACTCATACATCAGGCCCTTATTAACTAAAACCCACAGCCATGTGGCTTTGTGAGGCTGTGCTTAGGCACAGCAGTGATTTAAGCTAAATGTTAACATCAGCATGTTAACGTGCTCACACTAACCACAATAACATGCGTTTATTTCATAAGTATAATGTTAAGTGTCTTTGTATTGCACTTGCTAAGTAGCACTAAACACAAAGTGCAGCTAATGGCTGCACTTTGCTTCCGGCATTTGTATTGGACATGGTGAAATTGTCGAAATTGATCATTACTATCAAACTTTCATGGCAATCCATGTGATAGTTGTTGATATATTTCAGTCTGTTCCAACGGGCTGACTGAATAACATTGCCATCCCGAGAGCCATGCTGCTAACCTGGCAAACAATCAGATAGTACTTTGATTTACCTCAGAGAATGCAGTTTGTTTCATTAAAGCTGCACTTATCAATGCAGCAGGCAGCTCTTTTCAGCAAATAACTGTACGATACCTGCCCAACAAACAGCAGACTGATAAAATAAATGTATCCCTCAGGAGTTTGTGACAAAGTCAGAGCTAAACAGAGAGTGAAAATTGGATGTTAATATGTTGGGCAGCCAGAAACACGACTCCAAAGGACCGCTTACATTGCTCTGTGTCAGCAGACACATTCTGGTAATATGTCAGAATTGTACCACTGCAAGCACTTAGTACTACTTTAAACCCTCTTTTGAAGATCAGTAGTACATTGGTTAACTAAAAACCCTCTTAACCTGAATGGATTTTACATTATTTTTTGTGGTCATGGCGGTATTATCTGGTAGTGTGTTAGCTTTCCATACATTTTCCTTCCTCAAAAACATACCATTGTGAGGGAAACACAGCTGAAAATCATAAAATTCATTCATATTTGATATTACCACAAAATATTGGAAAGTTCAAAGCAACTAGGCTCGATAAATCCACATTTGTTATACCCTTAAGTCCATAATACAGACCATATGGATGGGAATGACTGTGTGAATGTGTGTGTGTGTGTGTGTGTGTGTGTGTGTGTGTGTGTGTGTGTGTGTGTGTGTGTGTGTGCGTGCGTGCGTGCAAAAGGACATTGCCGTTATCTAGCCCTCTTACGGCCATCAGGAAGATGTGATAGTCCGTTGCGGCAGCAGTTTAACAGAGTGACAGATAACAGCACGTCTGTCAACTGTCAGCCTTTCAGATGAGTGGCAGAGGCAGGAAAAAGCTCATTCCTTCCCATCACTGAGACGCGCCGCAATCACAAGTGTATCTGCAGGTCACACAAAGAAGCTCAGGAATGAAGGACAGTTACGTAGTGGGATTGGAGTTCAGGTGAACAGAACAGACTAGTTCTTCAAATATGTTGAGGAGCCAGTGTGAGTCATTACTAATCTCATTAGAAAACATCCTCTTGTGCCTATCGTGCCCAGATAACCCATTACAGACACAGTGTCAACTTACCAGAAGAGGAAATACACACAGAACAACGGGGGGGCGGGGGGGTGGGGGGGGGGGGGTGGTAGTTATGTTATGTGATTGTTACTTTGTTGAATGAACATGACTGATTATTTTGTACAACTCTGTTGTTCTCATGAGCTACTAGAAATGTCCTCCAGACTCAGTATCTTTCATCCTTGATCATTAAGGCCTCACACCTCATTGCGTTTCAATTTCATTTGGACAACTGTTGTCTAATAGATATATCCTGTTACATTCAACGACATCAACAAAGCCGTGGTGTAGTTTGTCAAAAAAAGAAGAAACGGTCAATGGAGCCTAGATGCAGCTTGCAGACCTCCACCATTTACAAAGCAAATAAACAAATGAAGAATATCAAGCCTGGAGCACCCACCCAGACAAAATAGCGCTTCCACAAGGAAGAGGCTACAGGACAGTGTTTACAAAATCCTCATTAAGGAAGTTGTGAGATAACACGCTCATGTGCATCACACGTGCGCGCGCACACACACACACACACACACACACACACACACACACACACACACACACACACACACACACACACCAGCAAAGAGACCATAAGCACTGAGCAATGCAGAGCCCACCATATCATAGATAAGGGACAGAAAGAGCTGGAAAGAAGAGAGCAGAGAGAGAGACTGACAGAAGAGAGGACACAACACAACAGAGATGACTCGGATGGACAAAGACAAGCTTCGGCCACCCTGTCACCGGAACTGCAGCCCAGTTGCACAGGACATCAAAAGGTGTGCATGAGAATAAATGCTGTGAGATCTGGAAGAGAGCAGCAGGGACATACACGCCTGAAGAAAGGCTCACACTGGTCAGAGCAAGGTTTCAACAACTCTTCTGTCTCCTGCCAGGGATCCTGCCACAACTTTCTTTGCCAACAGATGAACTGACCACAATTTCAATTAACCTTTGGATTAAGGCGTTCAGAGATCACAGTCATTTTGTTTTACTGTAGCATCAGCCCATCCATACTGTAGACAACCCTAGAGGGCATACAATAGAAAGTTGCAGATTGTTTTTCCCATGGCGAGCATTTGGGTCTCTAAACTGGGAACCATCTGCAGCTCCAAGACTTTGCTCTTGCTGTTTCCTATCCTGCTGCTCCACGGGCTCTGTGGACACAGCAGCCCAATCTCCAACACCCATCAGAGGTATCGCCCCGCTCCGGGGCTGGGAGACGGGCATGGAGGGGTAGTGGATCCGTCACTGCTGGAGCAGGACAACAACATGAACATGCAGAGCCTGCTGGAGAGCCTGAAGGAACAGTTTCTGCGGACTTTCAACCTTTCTGGTTTGAGTTCTCCTCCCATGCCTCCTGGAGGCACACGAGAAGAGCCACCTGAGTACATGATGGAGCTCTACAACCGTTTCGCTAATGACCACACGGCAATGCCCACCGCCAACATCATCCGCAGCTTCAAAAATGAAGGTAGAGATCCTCTGCTCCATATGATGATGCCCCTGTTGATCATATGCATTGATTAAAAAATGTAATTGCCAGTTGTTTCTTCTGCTGCCATGTTATTGAATATTTTTATGTATTTGTCATTTAAACATTATTTGTATTTTCTTCATCACTCTGTGGTCTGCAAGGCTAAAGGATATTAGTCAAGACACTGAGAACAAAGGTCTTCTTGTAAACATGTACAGTGTTTAAGTAGACTGTAGCTTGAAGCATGTACGAACCAAATGTAGTTGTTTAAATCCATGCCTTAGTCATGACCCTGTTCCTTTTTACTTCTCTGTGCAAGGCAATTTTCATATGAAAATTAGTTCAATAAGTTTATTTAGGGCTAGGGTTTTACAGACAAAGTGAAAAGAAATAACAGTAAAAAAAAAAAGAAATAACAGTAACAATGGCAATACAAATAAAAAAAAAACGTGAACACAAACAAAATTACAAACATAAGACAATAGCCAGTTTAAATAGAGCTGCTTTTTTAAAGCGTCAACAGAGACCACAGACAGTAATGCAATAGGAAGTGTCTGCCACAGTGTCAGAGCCACCACTTTAAAGTAACATCCTTGCAATACAGCTTGGAACAGCTTGCAATGAAATTAAGATACTAGTTTTCCAATTAAGGATGACATTGGGGACAAAATCTTCAATAGAGTTAGATTTGGGTTAAAACTATTTAAAAATTAAAAAATCAAGGTAACGGTCCCCAAGGTGCTGCCTGGGTTAGGTTTGGTTTGGTTTCAATAGAGTTAGGTTAGGTTTGGGTTAAAATGTTAGTGTTAGGGTTAGGATATGTTACAGAAGTCAGCTTAAAACCTCATTAAAAGGACTATACAAAATATTTCAACTAACAAATAGTTAAACGTTGACCATCTATTTCTCTTCTCCAGATTCATCTCCCAGTATTGTTGGTGTTGGAGGAGTGAGGCGTCACCCACTCCTCTTTAATGTGTCAGTCCCCCATCATGAATGCATCACAGCGGCCGAGCTTCGCCTCTACACCCTTGTCCAGACTGACCGCCACCTCTACGCTGGTGTCGACCGCAAGGTCACTATCTACGAGGTGGAATCGCGTGTCGGAGATGAGAACATGACTGCTGAGAACCCTGTGAGAGGCGATGGATTCAGAGGGGGAGGAGAGCAGTTAGAGCTGGTGGAGTTGGCTTCCCGCCAGGTCTACGGCACTGATAACGGTTGGCAAGCCTTTGACCTCACTGCTGCTGTTCAACGCTGGCGCAAATCTGACCATGGGACCACGCACCGGTTGGAAGTGCACATTGCCAGCATTGCTAATGAAGATACAGTTCAAGGTATCACAGAGGAAAACAAAGACAGGAATCCCCCTGAAGGGGACATGAAGATTGACACCAGCCCTGAGGAAAAACACAAACCCCTGCTGATTGTTTTCTCCGATGACCAAAGTAGCGATCACCGTACTGACAAGCGCGAGCTGAACGAGATGATTGACCACGAAACCTCTAACATGATTCTCCAGGACGACTTAGGGATGGGCCTGAATGGTCTGTGGGGGGAGCTGGGGAGGAACAGGGAAGAGGGAGATGAAGAAGCAGAGCCGGATGAAGAGGACCTTATCCAAATGCGCTCCAATCTGATCTACGACACAGCATCCCGCATTCGTCGCAATGCCAAGGGAAACCACTGCAAGAAACAATCTCTGTTTGTAGAGTTCAAGGACATTGGATGGGACAGTTGGATCCTGGCACCCACTGGATACGATGCCTTTGAATGCACTGGCATTTGTTCTTTCCCACTGACGAAGCATGTCACACCCACCAAGCATGCCATTGTCCAGACATTGATCAACATCAACAGTCCTCAGAAGGCATCACAAGCTTGTTGTGTTCCCACAAAGCTGGACCCCATCTCCCTGCTGTACTTGGATGACACAGGCGTGGTCACCTACAAGTACAAGTTTGAAGGCATGGTGGTAGCTGAGTGTGGCTGCAGATAGTCCATGCTTTGAAGGAGTTTAACTGTTCATAAAGTCTTACAATAAGAGGAAAGACACAGAACTAACAGTAAGCTGAGAAAGGAGGTTAGCCAGGACTGTCTTCAAGAAAAGGGACAATTGTTGGAATCTCTGGAAGGGTTTACTGAGATTGGAAGTGCACATTCACTATTCATGAAACTATGTGCGCACCAAATGAATTATTGTGGACATATATATGTTTTAAACAGCAAAACAGAAACAAGTATTTCATCTAAAGGCATGAATATCAGTTCCCATTATTCGGACAGTGGAAAGCCAGCATGCTGCAGATCTACAGTAAATCTGTCGCCAATAGTGATGTCAAGGTGTGCCCTTATACCCACAGGAATTAAAAGGACCGAACCAAGCACATCCTACACTGTATGCGGCCTGGTGGGAACCAGTGGGAACCAGTGGGAACCAGTTGTCCCCCCCCCCCCCCCTTTCCTTCCCTCTGACATCTGTCTTCCTCTCCACTTATCTCTGGCCTCCCCACTCGTTGCAAACACTAATCAGCACTTCATGTGTCCTGGCACAGTGAAATGACCCCGGTGAGGCAACCTGACAAGACACAAACTCTCCAGGCCCACCTCCTGCCTCCTGCAGCCTCCTGATACGTACTGTAGCGCTGTTCTCCTAGTAGAAGGGTTATCTATCCCAATCCTGTTACCCACTTCACATGCCTCTTTTCCACTCCCCCGAGCTACAGTGATAGCAAGGTGTGGGGGGTTTAGAAACATGTATATTACCACTCAGGCTTGGAGAACTGGACGGCATTCTGGGCAACTTTTGAGGAGGTGGGATGGGGGAGTGGGACAGGAAAAGGGGGCAGGGGTTGTCCACATTCCTAGGCAACAAACAATCTTAACTGGCTCAACTCCCTGACCTAGCACCATGTGCCCCAACATATCTCCTCAGTTGAGTCCATAACTTTTGTAGTAAAAATGGCCGTTTTGGACAGTTATTATCTGATGGCCAAACTCAAGAGTGGACATTCCCTTTATGGATACGACCCAAAGGAAACACGGTTACATAAATACAGTTTCTTTGTTTAAAAGCCTTTTAATACCTCTGCTGCTTGTGTCAAATAAAAGACTATTTATTGTTCTAATTTATTAATTTTTACAACAGAGTAGATAACTATATATGTACATTTGTAAGTTACTTAGTGTAGAGCAGGATTTGTATCCATGACAATGCATTTGCAGCATCAAATTAATTCTGTTGGGATGATAAATGGTAAGAATTTCTAAAACATAAAGAACAATTACCTAACAATAAATTAATCACTGATCCTTACTGTTTCAGAAAGTTTACTATCAAAATGTTGTTAGTATTATCTCGTATCAAGATGGAAGTGAATATTTGGAGCTAAAATGCCACACTGATGTTCACAGTTTCTTGTACATGATCTTTTTTCCACATTACAATTATCAATCAAAGCATCTTAGTCTGTCAACTTTCCTTTCCATTATTTTAGGAAGAAGCTGCTAGACCAATGATATGCTGACATTCAGATCATTTAGTCCAACAGTATCAGCTCACAGGTCATGGTTCAGACATGACACACAAACAAAGAACCATGGGAAACTGAGTGGAAGGCCGGCTAATGAACAAAATGGATGGCCCACTGCTCACACTGACAGCTAGCAGATGCAGACAGCTGTGATGGAAAACCTGTTCGTGAAGAGAAAATGTGAACAAAAAAAGATCTGGACTCCAGTATCTGTGTCTGTTCTCACTAATTTCTCTATGAATGTTAAACTAAATCACAAGAGCATTGTGTTGTTCCTTTAAAGTACCAATGCATATTGGTGATAAATAAAGTACACAGATCAGAGTAATGAAATGTGTCAAACTTTCTATTGTATCTTTGTTGTTAAGAATGTGTCACACTAATGTTGTAAGGTGAGATGTCTGTGCTCTATTTGGCTAAATTCCACAGCTACAGCAGCATAATTGAGGTCAAGAATGAAAATCAAACCCTAAGATACAGACAGGCATAACCAGGACATGGATAGTAATGTAAAGATTGGACTGTGGCAGGCAGGTGAGTATTGTATAGTGGTAAATGCCATGCTACTTGATAAACTGGTTAAAGATACAGTTTGACATTTTGGGAAGTAGGCCTATGCTTATTCGTCCCCCCCCCCCCAAGAGATAGATAAGAAGATTGATACCGCTCTCATGCCTGAATGCTAAATAATGTAGCGACCCTGAAGGACTAACATGGGAAAGAAGGACCGGTGAGAATGAAAAGCCTGAAAAGACACACGTTACCGCCAGTTATTGCTAGCTAGTCTTACAACACCTGGTTGTCCAATTAAACTTCAGCCGCCATGTCCACTTTATTCAGTTAGCTAGCAAGCCGTGTGGCGGAGCTGCAAGCGCTACAATATGAAACTACAGCCAGAAGCCAGTTTAGCTTAGCATAAAGACTGGAAACAGGGGGAACAAGATCCATCTACCACCACCACCACCACCTTCCTAGAGTCTTATCATCACTGTGACTTTTTACCATTGGACAGAGCCAAGCTAGCTTTTTCCTCCTGTTCTTAGCCTTTATGCTACACTAAGCTATCTGTCTCTTAGCTGTAGCTTCATTCTACTGTACTTAACAAACAGATAAGAGTGTGGTGTCAATCTTTCCATCTAATTCTCAGCAACAAAGCTGATTTCCTTTAAGAGGATTTTGCAACCAATTCTAATATAGTCATTATTGTCACTAATTTAGTAACATTTCCCATCAATATGCAGCCAAACAGTGTGTGTCGTAACTACAACTGCAGTTCTAGAAACTTGTTATAATACTAATGTTTGCTGTTCAGAGCTTCCTCAGTAAAAGTGTTTGGCAACAGCCCACTAACGGCAAGTGCAATGAGATGTTTCAGAAGGAAAACAAGTCACTGACAGAGCTCTCATTTAAGATCCAAGCAGAAGTCGTCTAAAAATGGTTACAGACCAGAGGGCAAGAACCTAGCCTGTTACTGTGACAACAGAAGGTCTCAGCCATATAAAGCTCACTAATTGAATATTTACAGAATGGTGGAAGAAGTATGAATCTGGCCTTTGTCACTGAATGGCAAACCGTCAAGAAATATGATGAAATGGGAAGTCTTTGGTATTTGCTCTGATGATAAGGACTGGTGGAGAGCGCTCTGTGCTTTTTCCTCTCTCTTGTTGTGACACAGCTCAATCTGTCAAAATAATTTTAACATCTCTTCTTGTTGTTATGCTGGAGTTTGTGAAGTATTTGGCCTACGTGATTAATTTAGGAGTACACCTCTTAACAAGTAAACAAACTAATCGCTGCCCAATGTACTTCGAAATCCTGTAATGCTCCAGTGGCTGACATCACGACGTCGACGTGTGTCTCGCTGTGAACGTGTGTTTTGGTGAGTGTCATCCAAAGCTGCATGACTCGCCCTGACTCTGACGTGGGGTCTGTAATAGGGCCTGATTGTTTCCGTTTTGGGTCACGTGTTTATCATTCCATCTGTTGGCTACACCACCACCCAGCACTCGTCTCTCACTCTGTCCTCAAATCCCTTCATTTCCCATGAAAAACACACTTTGTACAACATTACTTTATGACCATATGCAAAAGTACCTCCAAATGTTCAAACACCTTTTAACAATTAGCATTTGACTCTGATGTTGCGAAATAGCAAAAAGCCCATTGGGCAGAGCCAGAAATGAAAAACAGATGTCCATGTAGTTCAGACTGTATGATGACTAGACCAATTCCTCAATGCTGTGTTCACTTCAAGTTAACACAAAATGGTACAACTGTCATTCTTCATTACAAAGTAACGACTTTAACTCACCTGAGACTCTCAAAAAATATACAGAGTACAAACATTACTGAGTAGGATGCTGCGTGAGAAAATGTAATGTAGGCCTACACAGTTGTATTATTCAGGCTGTTCTCATGAACCATTCGTAGATATAGCTACGAAAAGTAAAGCACTTTCATTTGTATGTAGTGCACATATTTATTACTGTAGCCTATGCACCACAATGACTGCTGCTAGATAACAGCGAAAACACACCACATGCTGAAGCGCCGTGAACAGCCGTGAAGTGTAGATTTGTGCCTGATCGCGCGTCTGGCCATTCATACCGGACGGTCACAAAGCGGTCACCTCTCTGCTCTCTCTCTCTCTCTCTCTCTCTCTCTCTCTCTCTCTCTCTCTCTCTCTCTCTCTCTCCGTGTGTGTGTGTGTGTGTGTGTGTTACTCTGTCTATCTGTATGTCTGTCCATTAGTCTCTCTATCTCCGTCTGCCTGATTGCGTGACTGGCTGTAGACACAGCTAAGAAGTCAAAATCACCATAAACCTGGATGTTTTATTTTGGAATTTTTTTATTTTGTAACGTATCCGGCTGCACTGTGGCCTTCCTGTGTTTGATTACCTGCCTGGCTTGACACATTTGCTCGCGGTTCGTGGAAGAAATAGAGGAGACGCCGAAATAATTGCGTCAGGGCTTGGCCGCTTCGTGCCTGAACACAGCTTGTATGAACAGACAGATAGGATAACATGGACGCTGAAATAAAACTAGCTCCGCTTCGCTGCTCTTCACTGCGCTTTGCGGCTCTTCACTGTGCTTTGCGGCTCTTCACTGTGCTTTGCGGCTCTTCGTGGCGCTTTGCGGCGCATCTTTTGGCTGTAAGTATGCAATGGTCCTCAGAGGAAGGAGGTCAGGGTGGATGGCTAAGGATTAGGGTTAGGTTTAGGTTAAACCGCAACACCCAGGATGGGCGCTGAGAGGGGCACGGGCACAAGGGGACCACTGGTGTGAATAAAACCTTAAAAACCTCCTTAACAAACCAAGTTCGGTTATATGCGTCCAGGGAAAAACATAAGATTTTCCTTTACTTGCGTTTCTGCGTGCAAAAGTCGCCTGACAATACCATTTTCTGAACATAGTCATACTGAGAAATACAGAGAGAGTTTTGTGGAGTGGATAGTCTTAATTAGCGTTTATCAACTCATTTGGCAATGGCTTAAATGTAGCGGACGTTCATTAATATAAAAAAAGTTATACACTAAAGCTTTAACTAGTCGTTTTGGTGCCTAAACTTAAAGGTGCTCTAAGCGATGTGATGCGTTATTTTAGGCTACAACATTTTTTGTCACATACAGCAAACATCTCCTCACTATCCGCTAGCTGCCTGTCCACTGAACACACTGTAAAAAACATCTCCTCACTATCTTCTAGCTGCCTGTCCACTGAACACACTGTAAAAAACATCTCCTCACTATCCGCTAGCTGCCTGTCCACTGAACACACTGTAAAAAACATCTCCTCACTATCCGCTAGCTGCCTGTCCACTGAACACACTGTAAAAAACGCGGTCTCTGTAGACAGCCCAGGCTCCACTACACTACACCAACCAGCACCACCAAACATAACAAACAGTGTTCCAGCCAATAACCGACATGAAGGATTTGGGGGTTGGGGGGTTAGTGCGCAGAAGGGAGGGGGAGGGGACGGGATGAGGAGGAGGGAGGGGCGAGCTAGCCTCCGTTTTGTTGACAGTATTTTTTGTTTTTTAGCTCGCCCAGGCTGGTCAACCAAAATGCAATAACTCGACATTCAAATGTGATAAAGCGGGTGATGGATGGACGCCGAGGCCGTAGAAATACCAAAAACTCAAACAAAACTCAGGGAAACCATACAATGGAAGAGGTCGAACACAACCAAAAAGAACACAAGGGCGACGCAGCGGAAAAAATTGACCAAACTGAGAGAAGGACTTGCTAACATCGGTAAGGATATAAGAGAGCTCAAGCAGCAACTCCACAACGAACTGAGAACATTCAAAGACGAGCTTAAAAGTTAAATAAAACAGGAACAGGAACAAAAAACAGACATGACTGAAGCACAGACCCGCATAATGGAGTTGGAAGAGTATAACACAGAGGCAAGTGACATGCTCGCTAAAGTGTTGAAGCAGCCACGCCAGATGCAGGACAAACTAACGGACTTAGAAGCGAGATCATGCAGGAACAATGTAAGGATTTTTGGCCTACCCGAGGACACAAAAGGAGCCTCTGTCGCTGAATATCTGGGCAAGTTGCTTAAAAAGAGCTGCAGTTACCCGACGGAACCAATCTGCAAATCCAGCGCGCACACAGAGCTGTCACACAAAAAACAAATCCAGGCGGCACTCCGAGATCAATAGTGGTTAGCTTCCTTCAGTTTGAAACCAAGGAGATGGGCCTCGAGGTCTGGGAGAAGAAGGGGCTACAGGTGGGCGACAAGAAAATTAACTTTGACCACGACTATCCCGCTGAGATTGTTCAAAAACGAAAAAAACATATCTAAGTATTAAGAAGATACTGAAGGAAAAGGCCATCCGTTTCCAAACCCCATTCACGAAAATAAGAATCCATTGGAATAACGGAGTAAGGACCTACGACAACGCGCAGGAGGCAGCGGAAGACATAACAGCCAGGGGAATCAATGTGGGCGTACCGAGCGATGACGCGGAGAAGCCGAGGTGAGCGGGGATGGAAACGAGTAGTACGACCCAGAACCACGTGTAATGGACTTCCACAACAGACGATGGACGAGGCGGCACAGCGAGCGAAGGAAAAGTTACAAGGTTTTCAGAGGAGAGCCGACAACTAATGCCCCAGACAGAGTGAAAGATAACAGCGCTGCAACATAACACAGTACGGCTTCATTTTATTGAGTTCAACAACATATGAAGACATCGGCAGGGCGAGGGAAAGCCAGCAATGTTGGACAGGTCTAGGCTTGGGGTGTTGCCATTTTACAGATGTACTGTAGCTCCAGGTCTAGGGATGGGCCCTCACAGAAGAGGTTTTCTCATCCACCCACCAACAGGGACTTGGGGGAGAAGAGAAGAATAGCCCCCCATTTGGAAGTTCAATAGTGTTCATATTGTTCTTATTTCATGTACACATGATTTTACTGGTTGGGAAAATATGTACACACATTACTGAAGCAATATTTTAAGTCATGACTTAAAGATAATGTCTTTAAATGTAAATGGTCTCAATTCACCTAAGAAGAGAGGACTGGTCTTGACAAAATTGAAGAAGGAAAAAAGTGTTATATTTTTACAGGAGACTCACCTGTACCTGTACAGAACACAAAAAATGTAAGAAATTAGGTTGTAAAAATTCAGACTGCAGTACATATAAACAAGGATGAAAAAGAGGAGTTATGATATTAATTCCGAATTCAACTACATTTGTTTCTGAAAAGGTAATTAAGGATAAGGAGAGAAGATATATAATGGTAAAGGGAAAACTAGAAACTGAAACTGTAACGTTGATAAATGCATATGCCCCTCCAGAAAGCAATAAGCAATTCTTTAAAGGAACACGCTGACTTATTGGGACTTTGTCTTATTCCCCGTATCCCCCAGAGTTAGATAAGTCCATACATACCCTTCTCATCTCTGAGTGTGTTGTAACTCTGTCTGACGCACCCACCGCTAGCCTAGCTTAGCACAGATCCTGGAGGTAACCGGCTCCAACTAGCCTACTGCTCCCAATAAGTGACAAAATAACACCAAAATGTTCCTATTTCCATGTTGTGATTTGTATAGTCACAGCGTGTACAAATAACAAGGTCACATGAGACACAGACATCTTCTAACCGTAGACATACTGGGAACTATATTCTCAGAAAGGTGAAGCATTTCTACTCTCTGCTCGGAGCTTCTCAGGTGCTGCAAGCATATCACTCCACCCAAGTAGCAGAAGTAGCAGTGCTTCGCCTTCTGAGAATATAGTTCCCAGTATGTATACAGTTAGAAGACGGCTGTGTCTCACAAGGTGTCTTTCATCCACATGAGCCAAAAACCCATTTTCTGGCTTTTCTCGGCCTAGCAGCCACCAATTTCTAAAAAAAAAATCACATTTCTATTACATGAGTGACTCAATTTAAAGATATGTTCATCTTTCCAAGTGTGAAATATCCCTTTAATATATTACCCAGCTTTCTCTATCTTTTCCAATCTTTACCAATAGAGGTCCCCCAAGATTAATTTACAAATTGGGACAGAATGATTTCTAGATTTGTCTTCAGCTAACAAAAGAGAGAGGTGGTATGGGTCTTCCAAAATTAAGGGAATAATATAATGCTGTACCTGTGTACTGTTGTTGTAAGTCAGAATTTAGAGCAATATGGAAAGATATAGAAAGAGAAGTGAATCAAATTCTAAGTCAACATTTGATCGCGATAATAAACCATACAAGGAACTCAAAAATAAAATGGATCCAATAACAGTACACACGCTAGGTCTATGGTTTAAAATATTGAAAATATATAAGGTTCAGACATAAATATATTACAATGGTTAGCATATGATAGTAATTTCAAACCTGCAATGTATGATCAAGGATTCAAGTATTGGTTAACAAAGGGAATAACAACTTGGTGTGTTTTGGTAAAAGAAGGGAGGCTGGAGAGTTTTGAAAATCTGAGAAGAAAATACGAATTGGGAGCACATGAATTCTATAGATACCTTCAACTAAGGGACTATTTCAAAAAGGAAATTGAGGTAGATTCTTCCAAGGAGGTGAATGGTAGTAAAGAAAGTAACATAAGAATAATTTCAGCATTGTATAAAGGTTTAAATACTAATGACAGACATTCAACTAAATATATTAAGATGAAATGGGGAAAAAATAACTCAATGTACAAATTTCAGAGGAAGATTGGCATGATATGTGGAGGACTCATCACTCATCCACCAATTCACGAACTTGAAGGGAATTCTCATGGAAGAATCTAATTTGTTTCTTCATAACACCAAAAGTGAAAAGTGAGCAGCTGCCCAAACATCAGAAATGTTGGCGGGAATGTGGGTCTTATAATGTTGTTACAACTGGTATGTTGAAAAAACTGTCAATAAAGATCTAAAAAATTAAGGCAAGTCACGGTGCTCTGTAGCCGGCTCACAGTAACCTTTTGTCGGCTAAATTTAACTGTAAAGGCCGCTAAACTTCTCACGTGACCAGCCACCGATTGCCTAATTTTGTACAACATCATACAAACCCAGTCATGTGAATGCATTGCATTATTACATGTTAAAATCATCAAAAAGACACTTGCTTATTTCTAAAGTTAAGTATTTATATATAAACTTATTATCTCTAACCAAGCATTGCATTTGGCTCACCATGGGGAGCCAAATGTTAAATGTCATATCTGACTGTGATGAAGTGTAGAAGGCTTGAGCAATCTGGAGCTCTTCGCTATCTTTCTTTCATGTGAACACAGCATGATAGCCAAAGAAGAGGTAGCTAAAAATCATCTGGCTTGACCCCTGAATTCTGTAAAAAAAATAAACCCTGAGGATGCGGTTATCCTTGTTGGACTTTAAATGTACTGATGACAATGTCTCTTCTGTGAAACAAAATTTAAAAAGTTCCAACTGGGAAAAGTGACTAAGAGGCTTCTCATCTCTAAAAACATGTGGTTTGGATTACTCAGTCAAATCCACAGTTTAGAGAAAGTAGACAGATGTGAGGCCCTGGGAATAAAAATGACTAACCACAGCAGCACAATAGAAACCAAAACCTAAGACGAACAAAAAGATATTGATTTTAACAGAATCTTTACCTACATGATATATATATACTCTGAAAACATGGTACAAATTAAACAACAGTTTGGGCTCAAAAAGGAATGTTCACCTTAAATATGTACATTATTCTTACATTGTAGACAGTTCCACTGAAATATTCATCTTTTGCACAGATTAAAGACTTACTTTACCTTTCATAAAAATAAATGACAGACAGATCATTTAGTGTTATTAAAGAAATAGTTTGTACTTTTGGGAAATAGATGAGAAGATTGATGGCACTGCTATTTGAGAGTGGGATCAAACTTTCTTTCCTTTCACCAGTTTGTAAAGTAACCTGGCATGAGTGAATATCAGCCGACATCCACTCACATTTGAAGTTTTCCTTCTAACTACACTTATGATCAGCATTGTACAAAACCAATCTGTCACGTATTGTCTGCCTTACGCCTACAAAAATATATATTCATCCAAATGTCACAAGGGCAAATCAGTTGCACATTATTTCGAGCATTTGTTCATTGTTTGATTGTCCTGATTTATTGTGTCATCCCCACGCGCTCCTCATCTCGTGCTGCATTTATGATAGAGAACAGCTGTACATGTGAGTGCTAAAATGCAATCATCGGTTTTCACATTGTAAGTACTTGGTCCTGAACATGATGCTTGTCCATAAACTTTGAGAAAATTCTGAGATCATTGACAAGGAAACAGAGTGTCTAGTCTTGTTAAGGGAACTACACAGATTTCAATGATTTTCATTATAAATTGCACTAAGTAGTCACGACTCTCAAAATGTCTTAATACTGTAGGGTGTGTGACTGAAATGGCAATGGTTGGGTCGGTTTGCTGTAAACTGCGGGATGGCGTAACCCTTACGAAGTGTGTGTAGGGCTGCAACCAATGATTATTTATCGATTCATCTGCCGATTATTTTAGGTCTTTAAAATGTCAGAAAATAGCGAAAAATGTCCATTCCAGTTTTTCAAAGTCCAAGGTGATGTCTTTAAATGTATTTGTTTATTCATTCCAACACTCGAAGATATTCAGTTTAATATGATAAATAAAAAAACAGAAAAGAGCAGGAAAACTCAATATCTGAGAGGCTGAAAACAAACATTTTCTGTGCATATGAAAAGATGATGAGCAATGACCAAAATCTCCAGAAAATATCCTTCATTGCATCGTGATGGCTTTGCTGGAACCTGAGCAATCCTCAGTTTGACATATCAGGCTTTTCCCTAGCATTTTACGGCCTAGGTGCAGCACCCAAGCCATATTGGGCACCACCCAAGCCTCTCCGTCCTAAGTTCTCCGTCTGTTTTGCACAAATGAAGCATGGAGTACAAACTATCACCACATTCTGTGTTACATCTTCTTAGCCAACTTCATTCCAACGTATTACTGTTGTACACTTATTTATGGATTTAATGGTGAATAAACCAAATTATGAAATTATGAAATAATTTTGACTAATAGTTAAGATCAGAGAAACGTATGTTGATAGTTAATCACAGCCTGTTTAGTTTATGGGACCATATGTAAACTTTGAAAACAGGTCAAATTTGACCGGAGGACAACAGGAGGGTTAAGTTCTAAGGGCCCTATTTTAACCATCTGAAACGCAAGTATCAAACGCAAGTAGCTTTGTGGGCGGATCTGGGCGCTGTTGCTATGATACCGGCAGGATAAATGACTCTTGCCCCCGACGCAAATCTAAAATGGGTTGGTCTGAAGTAGCTATATTACTCATAGGTGTGATTTGGGCTTAACATGCAATTAACCAATCAGAGCGTTATCTCACATTCCCTTTAAAAGCAGGCGCGCTTGTTCCATGGCGGATTGCTATTATAATGGCAGATTTGCTAGGCAGATTTGCTCTTAATACATCCATGGGCGCACGCCAGGAGCGCTTCACACCCGAAGAGACCGACGTTTGCTATTGATTTTTCTTTTTGTATAAAATGTAAATAAAGAAATGTCACAAAAACATACTTTCCGATGTTCTGGGCTCACTCTCACTGAATTGCGAGGTTATGAATGCATGGTGATATTTTTGCAATGTAGTCTAACATTAGACCAAGATGACCTCACTATAGACGATGCAGCTCTTCTGTCTCTCCTCTCCCGTGCTGCTGCTGGGGGGCATTTGGGTTAAGTGGCATCGACACATGCAGTTCAACATCACATCTCCTTAAGTCCTCTAATATTTCCCATAAATGAATCATGATATATCCATGATTCATACATAAATACAAGAAATGTGTCCTTGTATTTATATATGGTTTGCAAAAATGGGAAGTGCTGGGTCGGTGAGATGAGAGAAGCAAAGTGTGTGAACACTCTACATTACGGCCAAGCGTGCGCCCTTAAAATAGCATCTGAATAACGCGCCACTGACTTTAGACTAGGTTTTTCCTGGTCTGTGGCGGAATTGTTTTCTGAAACCGCAAAATAGCACTAGGGAACGTTTGCGCCGGAACACACCTCCTCTTTTTGCTGAACCGCCCAGGGTTCATTCCCTAATTTACCGACGTGAGTCTGTGGAAGGAAAAGTCCGCTGTGCGTCGGGTGCAAAATAGGAATGATACATGCGTCGGTGTACAAAGTCAATTGCGCTGGGTGCAATATATGAAAATGATGATGGTCCAAAAAAATGTAAGCCTTCTACAAGCCTAGGAAAGACACTGCATATGCAACTGTTTTTGTCACTGTGATCGTTTCACTGGAGCACGGAATGTACCAAAGAGGAGGTCCCAGTGGGTGAAGTAGGGGGCGTAGTTGACGCTGAGGAGAGTATGGTGGGCTTGGTGACAGGGGGCTCCTCCCAGACCAGGCAGCAGCCTGTGCAGAGCCAGGGGCAGGTCATAGCCGCAGTGGGCCTCCACTGCCAGCCAGCTGTTGATGAGGTGGAAGAAGGCTTCGCTCAGCGGGTGGCAGCCCAGCACCCAGGCGCTGCTCAGAGCCAGCAGCAGCAGAGACAGCAGCTCGCCCGAGTTACTGTCCTGGGCAGCCAGAGCAAAGGGGATGTGATGCCGGTGGTGCAGCTGGTGGATGTTGCGGTAGAGCCAGGGAAACCTGATGAGAAACACACAAACAGCTGTCTCTGCTTACATTCCCTTGGTTATGGATAATCACTGCAATCTGTCATTCTGTTATATCTATGATTCTGTATTTGGACATTGCTGCTTGTTGTTGTCGTTGTCGGGATGTTCTTTTGTTTTCCTTCTACATTTTTATTTTTTTACATGTCAATGTTCTTTTATACAGCACCTTAGTGCTTCTTTGTACAAAACTTTGGTCAGCTTAAGCTGTGTTTAAATGTGCTCTAGAAATAAACTTTACTTACTTACAAGATTCCCAGAATGGTATAATGTCAGTGTTTACTAAAAGTTAAACTAAAACGAAAATAAGCAGTGAAACATATTGTTGGCAAACTGAAACTAAATAAAAACTAAAGTCACAATCTAAAATCATACTGCCTGGTTAAAAAACTAAAATATAATAAATAAAAATAAAAATGTATGTAAATTAATTTCTGTTTTAGTCTTTTAGCTATATCACTACCTAAAAAAGGAGACAGCATGCATTTTCTTCAACTCTCATGACATTAAAACACATAAATTGAACAGACTTGACATGTCAAGGGATGGCACTGTGCCAAAAATGCTTCACAATAGACACTTAAGAAATGTTTCTGATGAAAGGAGAGCTATTATATACCGTTTTCATGTTCACACTTGTATTTTGTGCTTCTACTGGAACATGTTTTCATGCTTTAATGTTTAAGAAACACTTCATTTTTCTCATACTGCCCGTGACTGCTGCACCTGTATTCACCCTCTGTCTGAGACGCTGTGTTGGAGAGCCTTGTCTCTTTAAGCCCCCTACTCGAAAAAGTAAAGTCTGCTCTGATTGGCCAGCGTTTCCGGATCTCTGGAGTCTCCGCATCTGTCTTCTGTTGTCGCTGTTGTCGCTGTTGTCACTACCCGATGTGAGTCGAGTGCAGATGTGAGTTGCGGTATGCTCAGATTTAAACGGTTTACGGCATAACGTGTCATACTGAAATTTGTGAAATCTATAAAATAATAAACTTTTCTCATTACATACAATAACAGAAGATGGAAATCATTTCAAAAACGTTTAGCTATCTATGATTGTTTGATTGGTAACGTTAGCTCAAAATGCCATTCAAGTGACAGCCTTTGTTGTGTTTGATTGCTAACTTGTAGCCAGCAGTGAACGAACTTCGTCATGTAGGTCCATTTTAATTATATCGACATTACAGAAGTCTCTCGTTAGCAGTTAGCTCGTTCTTGTAGGCTACTTGTCGCAAAGTGACACCATGCGCATCTCACATCTGCACTCGACTCACATCGGGTAGGCACATCTGTCTCTGTACAGCAGTGTTGCCAACTTTGCGACTTTCTTGCTAGATTTAGCGATTCTTTAGACCCTCTTAGCGACTTTATTTCTAAAAAGTGAAATTTAGCTGCTTCAGATCATTGGGGAAAAGTGAGACAGGCTATATTATATTGTAATTGATTTCAATTCATACTACTCAGAGTAATCACAGTCCACAGCGCTACTGCCAAAAGCACAGGGGTTTTCTCTCCCTCTTCTCTTGTGCCGTGAAGCAGGCAGTCAGCCGACACAACCACTAAGCGTTATGCAAATGACTGTCACCAATATGAAATTGAGGGTATGACGTAATCTAGCAACTTTTAGCAACTTTTGGAGCTTGTGCTAGCTACTTTCATTAGGCAACACTGCTGTACAGTCCATTGCAGTTGCAGACTGACTGCAACGGGGTATATAGTGGGACTTGACACCGTGAAAAATCAGCAAAAAAGGCTTCTAATACAAATATTACACAACCGGATGTTCCAAGGGGAATGTGATTGGAAATTGGGAAGAAATTAACAACATCTGCCGCCAAGATTACAACTTTCCATTAGCATTTAGCTACATGTAGTTAGCAGTGAACTGTAATGGAGTATAGCTGCACTTTTTACAGTGCAACATCACTGATAAAGGCTTCTAAACCAAAAACTACACAACAGTACACGTTCCAGGTGGAATGTGACCTGAAATTGGGGAGAAATTAATAACTTCGGCAGCCAAGATTACAGCTTTTCCTGGAATTAGCATGTAGCTACATATTAGCAGTGGACTGTAGCGGAGTATAGCAACACTTTCTATCGTGAAAAATCCCCAATAAAGGCTTCTGAACCAAAAACTACACAGACATGTTTCAGCAAGAATTTAGAATTTAGCAATTAGATCTAACAAAAGCAAACTAAATCATCTTAATTGAAAATTCTAAACTAATCTAACCATGGCCTGATGATGTAATAGTGATGTCATCAGGGTTATCTCCGACTGGACTTGTGATTTTAAATTTTGAGCACTGTGTGACAAAGTAGGGCGGTTGAATTTGAAAGACGTGGCAATTTAACACGCACAAAAGTGTTAAAGGAAGATCTACATGTTGCATTATGGGAAATGTTGTCGACGGTTCACTTACGGGGTAGTTCCGGTGCCTGGGGCGCGGAAGGCTTGTATCATGTGGAGGTACTTCCTCCACCAGAAACACTATAGCACTATAGCTTTAAAGATTTCAATTTTCACTGTAAATGCATATCGGTTTTAATTACTAATAATCTGTATTGGTATCGGCCTTGAAAAAACAGTATCGGTCGATCCCAAGTATATATATTTCTGTTTGCAATGAGAAGTGCCCTTTTTTCGACCTGAGCCACTGGCCCCAAAATGTCTGTGCAAGTCCCTGCCTGACATGGGTGCAGACAGCTTACCTGTGCATGCAGATGTGCCATATAAAGAAGAGCATGTCAAAAAGCAGTAAACACGCAAAGACTTCCACGAAGAACTGCCAGCAGGATGGAGCCAGCTCCGGCATTGCGGGGCTCCGCACCGTTTGAAACAGCGCTGTGGCGGGGAGGAGGATGGTCAGGTATCGGTACAGCATCCTCCAAAAACAGCCAACCCACCGGCGGAGAGGCGGCGGCGGACCCGAGCCTGCGGTGATCCTCCACGAGCGGACCCGCTGGCAGACGCTTCCCAGCGCGTCTAGCGCGAGGAAAGGTGCGCAGAGCAGCACGTGGATCACAAAGCCGTAGAGCGCAGGCAGGTAAGGGGAGAGCAGGATCTTCTCCTGGCCCGCTCTCACACACTCCCACAGCCCCTGGAGGAGAGGCGCACGCACCTCTCCAAGCCCTGCGCAGGGCACACTCATCCCGACTCGCCCCTCACCATCTGTCTACTGTCTTCTTTTAGCGCGGGTATCACCAAATCTTACAAAAGAATACTTTTTTTTTTTAAACAATGCAGCAGTTTGTTTGACAACTGTAACGCTCTTATCCTCATGTGACTTTAAATGCCTTCACTTTGAATGAACTGCACAATGATCGGTCCTGGATAAACTCTCATGGGCTACATCTGTAGGA
Organism: Zingel zingel; assembly: GCA_023566125.1. Classification (NCBI taxonomy): domain Eukaryota; kingdom Metazoa; phylum Chordata; class Actinopteri; order Perciformes; family Percidae; genus Zingel; species Zingel zingel. The sequence goes on from CM042314.1 coordinate 32,426,841, forward strand.
AAGGTAAGTTAGGTGGTTTTCCTCCGCTTCTTCCTGGAGGCGAGTGGTGATGTTCCTGCTGATGTTTTCTCTCTATATGGGGGGAGGGGGAGGGGGAGGAGCCCCAGATCCTATTTCTCTCCAATTTCATTCCTATTTCTTTTTTATGTTGACGCAAGCAGTAGGCTAGGTGAAGTAATTCACCTCATGGTTGCATTCAGTTAATTACAAACTAGAACATTTTGGCCTATAAAGTTGGCTGAGGGAAACGCAGGGGGTTTCTGGGAGAGGACTGTCACATCAGATGACTATTCAGTGAGTTGGAAGTGTGATTAAGATGGCAGACAGACAGTGTTTGTAGAAGAAAATTAATTACCTAACAGTTTTAGTCTAATTTTTTTCCTGATATCCTCGACTGTTCCTATTGTTTTACCTGATCAACAACTTTTAGTGTCTCCTGATTTAATTAAAGTGCTCATATTATGCTTTTCCCCTTTCCTTTATTGTGTTATATATCTTTTTTTTGTGCAAGTAATAGGCTTACAAAGTGAGAAATCCCAAGTCCACCCCAAAGGGACTTACCATCTCCAACAGAAAACACTGTTCACAAACTGCTCCAAACAGCTCTATTGTAGTCCAGCCTTTACTTCAGAGACAAACGTGGTCACTTTGGAACACACGTTATAATGCTCGCCTAGCTGCTAGCATGGCACGCCCTCATACTCTGCTTCTGACTGGCTAGTAGTCCTTACCTAGGTACTGTCAGGGCACGCCCTCATACTCTGCTTCTGACTGGCTAGTTGTCCTTACCTAGCTACTGTCAGGGCACGCCCTCATACTCTGCTTCTGACTGGCTAGTTGTCCTTACCTAGGTACTGTCAGGGCACGCCCTCATACTCTGCTTCTGACTGGCTAGTAGTCCTTACCTAGGTACTGTCAGGGCACGCCCTCATACTCTGCTTCTGACTGGCTAGTAGTCCTTACCTAGGTACTGTCAGGGCACGCCCTCCTACTCTGCTTCTGACTGGCTAGTAGTCCTACCTAGCTACTGTCAGGGCACGCCCTCATACTCTGCTTCTGACTGGCTAGTAGTCCTTACCTAGCTACTGTCAGGGCACGCCCTCATACTCTGCTTCTGACTGGCTAGTAGTCCTTACCTAGGTACTGCGCATGTGCGACTCCCAACAAAGATGGAACAGAAGTGAGAGGTCTCACTCTGTAGCTAAAACAGAGAGCTCAACACACAGGGTGAAAAGAGGAGCTGCAGCAATGTGCAGTACAACAAAAATATGGTGTTTTTGGAAAATTAAACCATGTAAACCTATTCTGATATAACCTCTAAATACAATTATGAACCTGAAAATGAGCATAATATGAGCACTTTAAGTACTGTATGTCTGCCTTTGCTTTAGTTTGGTGATAAAACAAAGCATTTGCTTGATCACTCTGAGTGAGACATTTAGAGCCTAGGTTGGCCGCCAACAGAAACTCACATCTTTACTTGTGAGTTGAATGTCTTGTCAGCTTTTGTTTATTCTGTTGTTTCCTGTAACCTTGTAGAAAACCCTGGCTAGAAACTCATTCTGGTCGGAGAGACTCCTACAGCTGCTTGTGAGCTTCTTGTGAGCATCTTTCTCCCCTTCGCAGTGAATAAAACTCATCTGAACCAACCTGAAAAAACTCTTTAAGTGCTGATTGGTGTTGGTTCACTGAACATCGGATGTGGTGTGCACATTTAAACACGGGATCCAGTGCCGTTCCAAGATTTTATTGTTGTCATTGCAGGGAAAAGGTGGTACACTGCAGGTTGCAGGTGAATAATGGACGGACGGACGGATGGATGGATGGATGGATGGATGGATGATTTTGTCTAAACAAATAAATATATAAAGAAAATGTCAAACAGCCAATCATAACAAATAAGGTTGGATACAGCTTGACATCCACAATCTGCACTGCATTCACAATTGGTACTTGGTTTTTCTCTTAACTTTAAACAGGATTTCACTCTGCAATCTAACATAAACCAAACAATATACATCAAACTTTCAGGCATAGCATTCAATGTGATCAAATATAAGCGTTATACAACGAAAAAGTCCATTAGACTCTCTTGGTTCTGGCTGCTTTTTTTTGAGGGAAAAAGAGTGTCACAGGCCTTTTTTGCCAGGACAAAAAAAGAGACATATTCAGCCAGGACAGGACCAGTTCTCCAACTGGCAGAATATAAACAAAATATGATGGAGGAGGGGAAAAAAAGAATTGGATTAGCAACCAGTCAAAGTGGGCAAATGCCCCGGGACCACAGAACCAAAAAGCCACAGATTTCCTCTGAGTCAGTTGGCTATACCTAATTGTTAAACTGAATTGGAATTTGTGCCGCAAAGTACAATGTCAACTAAAGCAGATGCTGCATGATGATCTAATCCGGCCTGACTTGTAGAAGGGTCATTTAAGACTATAATCAATACCTTTATACCAACAATGAACAGTAAGAAGTTTTCATATCCTGTACTTCAGTAAAAGTACTAATACCACACAGTAAAAATACTCTGTTACAAGTAAGAGTCCTGCATTGAAAATATTACTTAAAAGGAGTTATCCGGCACAAAATGAACCTAGGTGTTAATAACACGTGTACCGAGTCGACCGTTCTCTGGGATATGTTTTCATGCTAATCGAATGTGACCAGGTTTAGCGCAAACCGCTAATTAGCTTATAAAGCTACTCGTTGGGGCACTGGTAAAGTAAAAAGAAATCACTATTTCTATACCACTAACAAGGCTCAAAATAGCACCACACTTCTACGGTTGCATAATGAGGGTCCCTACATGTAAACCGAAGCATTGAGAACTTTGTAAGACAGACAGTTTATTAAAAAGATAGTTTATAAAGACAGTACCGTTCAGGCAGGCTCATCTTGGGAAAACAGTCACGACCAGTCGAACAACGAACGCCGTGCAACATGAGCTGAACTGTCACTTGAAATCGTCCATGGTTCGTGGTTCGACTGGTCGTGACTGTTTTCCCAAGATGGCGCCCGCCTGTATACATGAACGGTACTGTCTTTATGAACTGTCGGTACACCTACAAAGTTCTCCATGCTTCGGTTTACATGTAGGGACCCTCATTATGCGACCGTAGAAGTGTGGTGCTATTTTGAGCCTTGTTAGTGGTGTAGAAATAGTGATTTCTTTTTACTTTACCCTCTTCCCCGACGACTAGCATTATAAGCTAATTAGCGGTTTGCGCTAAAACTGGTCACATTCGATTAGCATGAAAACATATCCCAGAGAACGGTCGACTCGGTACACGTGTTATTAACCGCTTGGTTCATTTTGCGCCGGATTTGTCCTTTAGGAAAAAGTATGTACGTATAATCGGGAAAATGTACTTAAGTATTAACAGTAAAAGTACTCAATGCAGAAAAATCCTCACATTTTAGAAACTGGAAACGATGGAAACAGTGTTCAATCGGCTAATCATTTCAGCTGGACTTATAGGCCGTTATATTGTTGGGTAGTTTAATTTATAATAAAACATTGTATTTAATAAACTACTTGTGTATTGTGTGCAAAAATCTCAATTTGCGATTTTGGCCATTTCCAGATGTCATACTTTAACGACATGCTACCCGATACCGGATAAGCGGACGAAGATGGATGGATGGATACTTTAACAAACTCCTCCTAGAGATTTCATCCGATCAACTTCAAATTTAGTCTATGCCATCTTAGGACATTAAAGATGAAAAGTTGTTGGCCGTGTGTGGCCGTGGCGGGGCGGCCATTTTGTGCATTTCGCCATCATAACAGGAAGTGGGTGTAACTTGAGTGTACATTGTGCAATTGGCTCGAAACTGAGAACATTTACCCGACAAAATTGACTCAAAGTTATAACGCCCCCTAGTGGCAACAGGAAGTAGGCCTAAAAGTCAAGGTGCTATACTTTCGTACTTCAGGGTCGCAGGTTTTATGCACAGCAAGCATTTATAGTAGGATATATTTATATATTTATTTACCTATTTACTTTTGTAAATGTCACCTTTGTAAAGTCACTTTTTATGAAATGTATCGTCTGTTTTGTCCGTCCGGAAGTTCTCAGTATGGTGTATCCTTTGTCTTACTGTAAGAGGGCTCAAACAGAGTCACAAGAGAAACTGTAATTCATGAGTAACTATTGGTGATGGTTTGGAGATAGGATCGAATGACGAAGAAAGATTTCAATATGTGAAATTCCCCCTCTCTTTTTAGTCTAGGTCCTGGGTAAGATTTGTATGCACTTCATTTAGCGGAGAATATCTCAACTGTTATAGACTAATATGACCCCATTGAACAATGTGGGATGTGTGCCAAAATCTACCCGGGACAAAAGTCCTGAAAATGACCACAGCAGGTGACACTATTATCACCCTACAGATGAATGGGACTTTTTTCCGCTTTATAGAAATCCACATACATTTCTACCAGTTTAATCTTCATATTAAGAGAAATACTTTTTGTATTACACTTTTTATTAAAAATAAAATAAACTCTTGAAGCTACAGATTTTCTGAGGTGATCACAATGTTTACAATGACCATGTAAGTGCAAGAATTCTGGTTTGATATTTTTAATTGCATTTCTGTAATGTTCAGTGTGGATGTCGTGTGTGTGTGTGTGGGGGGGGGGGGGGGGAATGTCCTGTTTTGTGCTGTATTGAATGGAAAATTATAAATACAATTGTATACAAACAATTAAAAGAAAGAAAACAAGCATTTGATTAATATACAGCCATTTTATATCCAACCTTGCTATTATCATTGGAACGATAACGAGCAAGTGAAAAATACACAGGTTTATTCACCGTGTTGCAAGGTAAAACTTTCACAACAGAGTACAGGTATGGGGATGATGATGAGAGCTCATTCAGTGATAGGATTTTTACAACTATTTCCTCCCTTGCATTTTGCAGTACTTGGAACAACGGATACCAGCTACCCGACAGGGACACCCATTCTTGTGTGCACACTTGCCACACGAGCTGGGATTGATTGAGATTACAATCTCAAGGACTAATGAACTGCCCTTTCTTACACAATAAAAATGTAAATAGTGCTTGGACCCAAAGCTGCTGTTGATAATACGCTCTTTGTATACGTTTTCTTGCATTAGTTGAGGTGCAAGCGACCCTCTCAAAGTCCATCTTAAGGGCATTACTATTAGAACGCAGCAATGCGCAGGTCGTCAAATGTCTCCATGTCTGTTAGACACATTTGCCCAAGAATGTTTCCACCATTTGTATTGCACTCTCTGTTAGCTGTGGACAGTTGAAATTGAGAATCAGAGAAGAGTTGTGTGGTTTGCGGACAGTGTTCAGAGCTGCAAGTTTGGTTGATATTTTGCTGGTTGTATTGCACCCAGTCAGCGCATGTAGCGCTGGGAGACACTGTGTGAGCTCGTCTCCCAGCGCTATGCAGATATCATGAAGTGGTAATATTGATCTTTTTCACTCCTGAGTTGCGGATGAGCCAGAGCTCTGAGAGGCCAAGATTTCTCCAATTGACTGTTATGTGGTAAAATAGGCACATGCAAAGACATCTGTGTAACCTAATGACAGTGTCAGTGATGTAGATCCTGTACGGTGACTAAAATGTCCATTTTGCAAAAAAAAAAAAAAAAAAAAAAAACACTAGCAGCTAGCTAGCTAACAAACTGTAGTTAGCTAGCTACAATACACGCCACATTTTATATAAAACGGATACAAATTCATTATACTTATTTAAATACACAAAATTACAACTCATATGATAATGACACGTAATAGGTGTACATGCCAACACAAAGAATAAAGAGTAGATTTTCCTTACTTTTGGAAAGTTGGAGGCAATGACGTGATGACAGTAATATTTAGAACAGGTAGGAAATGTAAGCTTTTAAAGTTTAGGTTAATAAATAACTGGCAATTCCTGTATGTTGCTAGTTGTATGTAATAGGTTGACTGTTTTAAATCACCTCAGAGAATATGTGGCCTCAAAGGTTTATATGTAATATATTTAATGAGATATTGCCTCATTTGCATATTTTATTTTATTTTTTAGACGAAGTGTAATACAAAATGTATCTCTCTTAATATGAAGATTAATCTGGTAGAAATGTATGAGGATATCTACAAAAAGGGAAGAAAAAGTTCCATTCACCTGTAGTGTGTTAATAGTGTCACCTGTTGTGGTCATTTTCAGGACTTTCGTCCCGGGTAGATTTTGGCACACATCCCACGTTGTTCAATGGGGTCATATTAGTCTATAACAGTTGAGATATTCTCCGCTAAATGAAGTGCATACAAATCTTACCCAGGACCTCTATTTACAACCTGGATCAAGGAACTAATCATATTAAAAGGCCAAAATTAAAGTTGTTAATTTGATTTGTGATAGGAAATGCAAACAGTGAGAAAGCTTTCAATCATTATAACTCAAAGTACTTTTTCAACTCTTAGATAACCAGATATGTAATTACAACAGCTGTGTAGATCCTAAAAGTTTGTTTGAAACGGTTTCAATGACAGACATGCTACATATTAGATATGCAATGCAAATAAAAACTCGTAATAATGCCATTAGTTTCTCAAAGAATAAACTTGACTTTATTGTCAAATGACAATATGTTAACAATTGAAATCAGTGCAAGAACATTTGTTTTTCAAGTCATTGTAAGTCTCAATCAATCAGAGAAATTCAAATTCAAATGACAACTGGAAGTCATTTTGAGGAACCGGCCCAACTTTAAACAACAGAGAGCGGTGCCAATAACACATAATATAATCACTGTTTTGTACTAGAAACGATACATGGAAGTTGTATTTGGTTGCAGTGATTTCTGGATACAAGACATTGAGCTTCACACTATAGAAATATTCTCTCAACGTAGAACTGTATGCTCAACAAAGAAGAAAAACAAGTCAAGTTCAACATGTCAAGTTCCAAGAATCAATGCCTAAACATGCCCCTTCCTCTGAAGCCTGACGCTACATAATGAAATGAGTCAATTATCGTTGAGTGGTTCTTTAACGCCCACATATTCTGTGTTGTGCATTGCAACATCCCTCTGTTGCCAAATACTGTGAATCCAACACTTTGTCAACATGCATACAAAAAATGTGTTAAGTCATCTAAAACAGAGAACATAAGAGGTCACGCATTAAAAAGAGTTCGTTTTTTGGTCCCGATTAAGCCAAGATTTCTCAAGTCTCAAAAATGATTATCTGACTCCTACAGACAAATTTAACATGCGCAGGTTGGTAATATTTGTACTGCGAGTCCCTTAGCATCAATCAGTATATTGCACTTCCTACGCCCTCTTCCTCCTCCAGTGCATTAAGTCATGTTGCCATTCTTCCAGGAAAAACATGAAATGGTTATATGTTAAATCATCATGGCCTATTGACAAAGGCTGATGCCACATGTCCGATGTATGAAATCTGTCTCGTGTGAAATCTGGAGTAGAAAAGCGGTTTTTTTTTCTTGTCAACACCCATCGTTACCTTTTTCAGAATGGCCATGGTATTGAACTCCGAACGCAAAACGGATATTAACGGTCAAAAAATCAAGAGGTGCACAAAGATGATCTCTCCACTGATTGTACAGTGAGGAAAACAAAAAAGGTGCTACATACATACACACACAGCAAAATGTGGTACAACTTCAAACAGTTGCACAAATTCAATTCATATTTAACAATATTTAATCCCCCGTGCTCAAAAGAATTATTTTATAAAACAAACAAATGGATTGATATTACACCCGACAGGCGGCAGCTACCACACAGTACATTCATCGTCACTGTGTTTTGTCTAACAGTGACTTTTCTGGTCAGGGTCCGTAGTTTTCTAACAGTTCAGAATAAGAAATCACAGCCTACCCTACCTCAGATTTGGTCCTTCTTTTCAGCAGGCGAGTATCAGCATTTGAATAACTTCATTGATCTTGTCAAGTCATTCCATGTCCTCTAGGATTTAGCAGAGCTGCAGAGCTTCCCTGCCCTGGACTTGGACTGTGAGAATGTAGGACATGTCATGTGTTTGATTAAAAAGGTCTTTTGACTGATTATTCCCCCCCGGGATGCTACTGCTTCATTCACAAATGTTAAATTGTTGCAATTGCTAAACCACTAAATCGTTTTCTCTAAATCCCTCTTTTTGAACAGCCGTGTCCTTCAGTGCTGTGCGTTGGGCTGTAAAGAGTGACACTGCATTTAAAAAAAACAAGTTTGGTAAAACATTTGTATCACCTTTTCAAAACCAAAAACACACGGAATGGATTAAACTTTGTGTTCATCCGTGCTAATGTAAGCTGTTAGCAATTGTTAGCATGTGCAGCTAACTAGCTTACTATGTACAGTAGTAACCTAGCATTACTTCCGAGGCCAACAGTCAGCATAGTGCTAACCAACTACATTACTGTGTGTCTACAGGTTACAGAAAAAGAAGCCTATAAACAACTAGCTTTATTTCCATGTCTTCTACATGAATCGTACACGTTGGTGAGGAAGCTGACTTTTTGCCTGTGACATGCAGCGTTAGCTTTAGACTTTTAGCACAACATGTAACCATTAAGTGAATACCTCAGACTCCTTTAAGATTCTTGTTTTAAAATGAGTCCGCTGAAAATAAAAAAATAAAAAAACTCAGTTGGAGACGGCTTTTTCACCCAGCACATGGAGCTAACACTAGCTTAGTTGGTTAGCTAGCTAAAGCACCAAAAATCTGTTAGCGAAAAGTTCTCATTTCGGCCGACAAAACGGACATTCACTGGCTAGAAATGAGAATCTGCTTTTTTTCTACCTGTTTGAGATCATAGATCACAATTTAGATGGTAAATCTGCAAGTTAGTCTACAGCATTTGTGCCGTGTGAGAACAGAGCTCGACAGGCATAGCAACAGTAACTAGGGGACATGGGTTAGTGAACGGCCAATGTATGGAACAAGAAAAACTGATTATACTCATTGCACCCGAAAGCTTAATTAAGATGAATTATTAGTAATTTCCCCGCAACTGAACAAATATCTCTGCTTCAAAAGCTGACAGCACACATGAACCTAAATGGTTAACACAGTATAAACACAGAAGCAGTAATGGATCTGTGATGTTGAGAGAGAGAAAGTGTAGCAGTGGTTGAGCGAGCTGCAGAGGGAGCGCAGTAATCAGAGGAATAAAAAAGGCTCTCGCAGCATCTTCTGAAGCACGAATAAACACACGCACATGCACCTCCGAGTGAAGGTGCCACACTGTCGGATTATGAGTGAACGCAGCGCTTCATCCTGTCCGTTTCTGTCAGGGGAACTTGTGCGTAGATATGGGATGCAAAGGGCAAACGGCGATTGGCAATTCAGAATGCCATTATTGGCTGGGGGAAAGGGGGGGGGGTTACACACCCACGTGGGCCCCAAAGGCTCTTGTTGACGGCCAGAAGTGTTCCGACTCTCCAAAAGAAAAAGAAAAGAGAAGGTCCAGGCAGAGGGCAGGTTCTCTGCAGATACAGACACCACCCCACACTTCTAGTTGGTTATGAGGATTGAGAGGGATAACTTTTGTATTAGTCTATACGTGTTTTGTTTTTTTGTTGATGAAAGCATTGCATATTATATCTTTAAGGAGCTACTTATACACCCAGGGGTGATGCTATTTCATCTTGGCTTTATTTCATATTTACCTAGTGTAGACAATCTCATTCTCTATCTGAACAGAGTAGAAGCATAACTCAAGTCGTCTGGCTCTGAGCTAGGAGAATATTACATCCTAGTCATACTTCCAGTGTGATTTCTAGAAGGTATTCAGAGGTGTTTGAGAAATACGGGCCCTGGTCAGCAGAGCTTCACCAGGTTAGAGGGGAGAAGTTGCACAGCTAGGCTGTGGGCCGGGCCCCTGCCGTGCAGCAGACAGTCCTCCACCCCTGGGTGGCCCTGTGGGCCCCGATACTTCCCTTCCCTTGCTAATCCAGGTCCAGGATTTGCTCAGCAACAATGTCCATGGCTGCAGAGGCCTTGATAGAGCTCCCTGCAGAGTCCACAAACATCTGTGGTATTTCGTTCCCAAAGTAGATTTTGCTGTTTGCTGCGATGGCCTTGTACTTCATTAGCTGCAAGTACTCTGGTGTTAACTTCAGCTGCAAGAGGGGCGACAGAATTCAAATTACAAAAGAGCAGTCTGGACTTCAACTCCCTATTAGTCCTGGCTAAGGCGGGAAGTGCGTTTGTGTCATCTCTTTACCTTATTGGCCTCTGCAACTCTCTGTGACGTATAGAACTCTGCATCGGCCCTGGCTCTCTGCTGGGCCAGGAAAGCGCCGTCTATAAAAACAGAAACAGGCAGTCAGAAAGTAGGAAGCTGGCGTAAATACTGCAATCTACAATTATGACTTCCATCTAAACAACTGGTTCCCAGACTCAAACAGCAAACCAGTACTCAAAACAAACACGCTTGGAAAGGAGCAGTTCTGACTGTACACAGCACAGCTGCTGAAAACCACTTGGACATCTACTCGTAATCATAACACTAGGTTTTCTTTTTTTTTTTTTTTATAAAATCGCATTGTCTTCTGATGCACTTCTTCAAATCTCAACTTTGTTACAGTGTTCAGCATGGTTGGCTCCTTCTTAGAAGGAATCACAGAGTTTGACTTAGCCTAGCAGGAAAAGCACACATGGTAAACCGTGACGATGGCCGTTTTGTAACCCAGTGATCATTTCGGTGAGTAAAACGTGGACAACACAAGGACTGTGGAATTGGCACATATAAATAGTGTGCAGCGATTATTCATGGTATTACCATAGACTGTAAAAAAAAAAAAAATAGTGAACGTAAAGGCAGTGACGTCACCCTCTGGTTCGTGGAAATTCACTTTAGAAGCCTGGAGTTTGGCAATTTGGCTATCGCCATCTTGTTTTTTTGAAACTGGACGTGATGATTTGTGGACGAGAGGGCGGGGCTAGCGAGGATGACGCGGCCAAGCCAGTGTTATTTATGGTTGCAATGGCGCGGTGCTAAGCTAAACGCTGAAGAGGGAACACTGCAGACTTTAAACCCTTCTGAAGCGAGTCATCCAGCAGAGTTTTACCAGAGGGTAAACACGGACCCCCGAGGTACTGGCAACACAGGTACACAGACAATCAGGAGACTTTCCCTCCTTTAGTTACCAGCTAACATTAGCCGTGGTTGGCAAGGTAAGATAACATAAGAGATAAGATAAGCCTTTATTGTCTCCTATAGGAGAAATTAATCTTGGGAATTTGAGAGAAACAAAATGGCGACACATCGCGCAGAAACACACAATAAACATACAGTTAACCTACATAGAAACATTTCATCCAATGCTTCAATGAAAATCTAATAAACCTCACACAATCCCCCCCCCCTACCTTTCCTCACAATCACAGAAGAACAGAAGAGAACCCACAGCATATCCTCACCCTCGTATTGCACTTCATTTTGATGATTGCACATTTCCCATTAACTCATGCTGTGGTCAATAACATCTGTATTGCACAATTGCATAATACCATATCATTCATATATATATATATATATTTTTTATTACATGTGAAGACAAAGAGTGGTGGAAAGAACATTTACTCAAGTACTTGGATGTAAGTACTGTACAATGTTATACTTCTACTTCACTCCATTTCAGAGGCAAATATTGTACTTTTCAGATTTCACATAAAAATGTATGCAATACAATGTGATGTAATACAATGCATTGTTAAGATTAACAAAAAAGCAGTGTCTGGTTGGTGCACTAACAGACTTCAAACTAATTCCTTTTTCATGTAGTGTTACATAATTTAACACCCCCCGACTCTCACTAGCATCAGTATTAAGACAATTATATTGGATTATTACTTTAGTTAGAGGGGGCATTTTCTTTTACTTTACGAATATTTTGCTGATAATATTTCTTCTGTACTTTTTCCTAAGTAGGATTTTGAATTCAACCCTTTTGCTTGTAATAAGAGTACTTTTGGCTGGACTGTAGAACCAGACCTAAAACCTCAAAACTGTCCCTGTCACTGAGAGATGAAATTTCCACCATTGGTCGGAGGGAGTGTGATGTCGTCAGTGTTGGTATTTCCCCATTGGCCATTGCCAGTTCAAAATGTACTAGCGCAAAAAAAAGGCTTTTAAGTCCACTATCGCCCCACCTATCAGCTAATTACCTTCCTCAATACAGGGTGGATGTTGTCGTTGATGCTGTTTTAATGCACAGGTTTAGCAGCGTGGCCAGAGTAGGCTACATGCAGAGGAGAGTTGTGTCTGCCTGCTCCTCTCTTCAGTCACAAATTAATGTGTTAAAGTAGGTTTATTTAATTTAGAAAAAAAACAAATCACAAACAGCAGTGACACAAGGCTATTTTGAAATAAATATAGTGGATGTGCAGGTTTTGATATTTCATCATGTCAATATTGGGGGAATTGAGAGCGGGACCGGAAAATAAAAGGGTTGCCAAGCAGGGGATGCATATTTGATCATTTATCAGAATCAGATCATTCATATTAGGGATGGGCGATAGAGACGATATGCAATATAAACAATACAAAATTGGCCTACGATAGAGATTTTAATTATATTGCACTACCGCAATAATTCATGTTGATGACGCAATCTACCCGCGAAATTTAGAGCCACGAGCTGCAACCGGCTGCAACGCGTCATCGTCATCTTGAGTAAACATGGCTGAAAGCGAAACAAGGAGCTGTTGAAAAAGACCGGCGCAACATCCATTATTTGGACTTGGTTTGGATTTAAGCCGCTACAACGGACCTGTGGTCGAGCCGTACCATGGAGCCTTTCATCAGCCTGACAATTTACTATATAACGGACGATTGGAATCTTGGCAGCCGGTGTTTGCAGACGTCGTACTTCCCCGCTGAACATACGGCCGTGTGTGCGTGTGTGTGCAGCGGCGGAGTGGGACCAAAAAATGTACCGGGAAGTTAACGGCCCCCGCCGTACGGGTTGAGCGGAGGCTGCACAGTTTGACCAGTAGGCAGTGGCGCCAGGCCGCCGGATGGTGTTGCTAACAACTTGCAATATATAACTATTATCAGACCGGCCCACCGGGAAAAGTTCCGACTCTCCCGTCCGTGTGTGTGTGTGTGTGTGTGTGTGTGTGTGCGCTACATTAGGCTGCAGGTAAGAAACTTTGTTTAAAATATGTTTTTATTTAAAGTACCTGTGCATCTTTGCCTAATACTGAAAGTATTTTCAGTACAGTGTCTGTTCCTTAACTACACAGACACCAGTTTTTCCTGTTCTCTGCATCTTGGGTGGCAGACTTAAACTAACGAAGTGTAGAGCCTTTTAGAATGGTTTGCACTAAAGAGAAGACACCCAATACTTTAAGCTTTTTCTTCATCAAAGTCTTTGCAACTAGTGTACTTGAATTTTATTTATCTGCACCATTATGTTGTATAATTACAGTTTTGAACAATAAATGTTCTCAAAACAACGTACTACATTTCTTTATCTTTAAAAAATAAAATACATTTAGCAGTTTGGTTTTCCTTAGGGTCTATGTAATCTGGTCTGAAATGGTTTTATTATAATTTATATATCGCGATATATATCGTTATCGCAAGAGGCTGCAATGTATATCGCAATATGGATTTTAGGTCATATCGCCCATCCCTAATTCATATTATATAGGTCTTCTATAATGTTTATAGTAGATTATCAGTGCGTTTTCTTGCAAGATTTGCTTGCGGCTCGCAGAAAAAAGTAGACTAAACGCCAAAACGGTCGCTGCAAAAGCACAATTGCTCAACATGGGCGCCCAAAGGAAGCTTCAGTGGCCGGTGTGAACCCGACCAACGATAAACTACGCAAAAAGCAAAAAGCAGTAATCCTACACATTATGAAGAAAGGACAAATCATCTTTAAAATAGAACCATCTGAAAGTAACGCAAGGAATTGTGCCAGTGGTAGTTTCCCTTTCAGTTTCCAGCGGAGAGATTAACAACGGTGCATCGAAGAGAGAAGAGAAGAAGTGAACAGTAAAGTTGTGAGGTGGAGGTAAATGGAGTTTGTCCATTTAAAATGATGCAGCTTTAGATCCAACATTTGAGGCTGTGTTTCATAATTGTCACTGGGTGAAACCTAGGTCTGGTCCGTTTACACAATCCACGCCGGATTTCACTCATTTAGGCCGGATATCCGTTGCCTTGGGCTTCCTTTGTGTTGTTATTCTAACCTCTGGTGGATTTCTGAGGACTATGGTTAACTGCTCCTCAGATCTCTGCAGGGTAAATCCAGACAGCTAGCTAGACTCAGTTTTATGTTGCACGACTAAAACAACTTTTGAACATACACGTTTCACCACAGCAAGTTCCTTCCAAGCCTATTTTGCAGCGGCACCGCAGCTTTTCTCCGGTGCCAAGACGATTGTGATTGGTTTAAAGAAACGCCAATAAAACAGAACATGTTTTCCTCCCAACCCTCGAATGCTGTGTGGAATAGCTTTCTGGCAAAGCGAGACGAAGAACACTAACATTTTAGATGAGTAATCCAAAACTATAACTTGTTGAAAATAGCATGATTACATTGAAAATTATTCCTCAACTACAGATCTCAAACGTGTCTTTACCATGTCATGTGCTACTTGAGTATACAACTAACTAATGGGACCACAACAGATGAACATTTAATATCTGTATTCACATCATAGACACCACCGCTGACTCTCCCTAGAACAATTTGGCCATAACTAGGTCCAATGAACATACAGGGTCCAGCCATTTAATAGGTTTAGTCCTAGTCTTGTTACACTGTTGTACTGGTGCTTTTAATTCAGCAAAGGATTTGCATACTACTTCTATCGCTGGATACAAACCTTCGATTTCAGAGATCCTTTTTTCAGTTTCCTTCTCCATCACCTTCTGTCCAAACTTGATCTCTGCCACTTGAGCCACTTTCTCAGCCTCTATAAAACAAAGCATATTTGCATTTTCAACCTGTAGTGTGTGTAATGCACTTCTCCGTGATTGCTTTATTCTGTCTCTCTCACCTATCACAGCTTTGATCCTTTCGGTTTCGGCCTCCTTCTCCACAACCTTCTGTGTCTGTACAGAGACAAGCAGCTTTGTTTTCTCGCTCTCCCTGCAAACACAGACACACACTTTAACTGCAAAATCCTGACTGCATGGCTTCATGGGAATGCTTATTTTGTTGCTGTTGCTGTCTTTATGGCCTCTTGTTGTCTTCGGTCTGTACATTTTAACCCGTACTAACGTCTTGCTGTTTCCTGTTGCTCTGGTCTCAAAACAACTGGCCAAAGGACTAGAGTTGAAAATTAGACACATTTACAGAAATGCTGATTAATGTGCATTGTCCTTATAAATAAATACATACATAAAATGAAATTCCAATAGTAGTATGACTTTTTTTTGTTTTATCTGGAGCTCGTTTAAATAGTTTATAAAGTGGTTGTGCTGTTGTGGCTCCCATTTCTGATGCAGTGCAGGCGGCCTCTGTGCTAGAGTATTGCGCAATACCAGCAAGAACTCATTGTCAGCATTCTGTCTGCTCGGAAACTTGCAAGATCATTTTACCCAAGAACAACTAGCTCTCTACATTATTGTGATTCAGAAACGCCCCAGGCCTGGCTATCAGCTCATTCCCCTCACCTGGTTTCACCTCCAGCCCATTCCTCACCCTCACTAATATCAAGTCCGCTTTCACTTAGTCCCTGCCCGATTGTCATGTGTGTTAATGCCAAGCTCTCCAGTGTTACTTAGTGTATATTTCCCTGTTTGCCTGTTTTTAGGACATTGGATTACATTACATGTTACATTACATGTCATTTAGCTGACGCTTTTATCCAAAGCGACTTACAATTGCTATATATCAGAGGTCACACACCTCTGGAGCAACTAGGGGTTAAGTGTCTTGCTCAGGGACACATTGGTTGATGTATCGCAGTGGGAATCAAACCCGAATCTCCCACGCCAAAGGCATGGGTCATATGCACTGCACCATCACCACCCTCTCTCCAGATTTGTTTGCCTGTGTGACATATCTCCCGGTTTTGACCCTATCTGAACTGTTTAAGTAAACTGAGCTTTTCTTACAAACTCCCGACTGTCTTATTGTCATGCTTTTGGGTTCAAGTCTGCCAGTACCAGTGAACGTTTAGGTACACTCCGGCAAACATGAAACCAGCTGACTTTGAATCATCCCAGACTGAGACTCAATGTCATGATCAGCATGTTACGTTCATGGCGGAGGCTGTGCAGCCAATGGCCGTCTATCAGGAGTGCACCGTGGAGTCTCTCCGTTAACATCTCCTTAGTCTCTTAACTGCAGCACAGAGCCCAGTAACCACCGCTGCTCCCATCTCTCTGATCCAGACTTCGCCAGCATTTGACGAACACTTGTCTCCTCCAGAACGTCCAGTTCCTGTAAGCCATTCCTCATGCAGTGACCCCTTGCCTTTGAGCTTATACCCCCCCAATAATTGTGTCTCTGATCACCGGCAGAGCTAAGGACTACAGAGTGGGTGAGAAAAGTTACCTACTGCCAAAACAAATGCTGAAGTTATGTTGCAACATGTGTTCTGGCTGCATGGCCTCCCAAGTGAAGTGGTCTCTGACTACTCTGACTGTGAATTCACTCTGTCATCTGGGTTCCACCCCTAATCCAATGGGCAGGCCGAGCATTTAACCCCGAAATGGAGACGGCCATGCGCTGCCCTTGCCCCCTGCAACCCCGCTACAAAACGCAATCCTTTATCAGTTGCCATAACTAAGCACATGCTGCTGATTCACAAAGCCAAAGTAAGATGCTCACAGTCTGAGATCAAACAGCAGAGTTTTACAGGACTTGGCAGGAGGAGTTGGATGAGGATCAGGTCTATTCACTTGGGAGGGAAACAAATTACACAAAACAAGGAACATTCTTTGTTGGGCATGGAAAAAATTAAACTCACATGAGCTCGTAGTTCCTGCGAATGCTCTCTGGGATATTGGGTTTTGTGACACGGACCGCCTGTGATTTAGTGAGACACATAAACAAAGAGAGAAAGAAACGGTCAACTCTGAAGAAGGAAGATGAAGACATTGTGAGTAGTAAAAGCAACATGCCTTAAAAAAATAGGTTTTCACCACCAAGGGGGTTATAAAAAAAAAAAAAGGGAACTTTGAGAGGAGCCCTGAGACACAAGGCTGTTGTGTTCAAAGGCCCAGTCTAAATTGTAGGATTATGTGTTTCCCAGAAAGAACTTGTTATTTCAACTGTTTCTAGAGATTTACAGGAAACATTAGGTTGGAGTATTCAAGCCCAGTAAAGCGTTGGAAGTGAAATGTGTGTATGTCAGTGGGCTGTGGAGGGGGTGGATTTAGTAAGGGGGGAAACCAATCAGGCTCCTTTTCAAGTCATAACATTGTCCTTTATAAAACCCCTGGGACAAACAATTTCTTGTGTTGTTGTAATGTAATGGGGGGAAGGGGGGGGTTTATAGAGGAAGTGACAGTCAATTTAAGGCCGGGTATGTTTACCGGCTTTGAGTGCGGTTCACCTTTTGCTGCTTCCAACGGTACATGATTGCTGGCTAAGAGGAAACTCAATAAAAAGCTGCAGCGCTGTGCAGATAGGTCTCCATATCGGAGCTGCTGACCGGGCAAAGAAATGAGTCTTCCTCAGACTCACCCTGGGTCCGGTTGTTTAAGTGTGCTGCTAACTTATAACATTACCCTCAGCAAAAAAAAAAAAAAAAACAGAGAATCAAATCAATACTTCAGCGTTAACCGTCAAGCCCTACGCCTGTTTGGAAACACGCAGCGATATCAACATGCAATATTGTTGACAAAAAACACAACACTAAAATGTAGTCTTTATTTGCATTGCCACCTTTTCTTCTGCCCCCCTCTCTCTCTGCGCACACACACACACGACGGCGCAGCGCGGCCTGGGTTCAGTAATAAACAAAGGTTTATAAACTATTGAAAAAAATGACTACATAACAAGAACAGAAAGAAATAAATAACTATTTACATATTAAACAAACCAAACTAGAAGATGATACAGATGACATGTAGCTGTGCTTTGTCAACTAAATCTGGTTGGTTTGTCAAATAAAATGTATGGTTCAGTAGATAAAATACCTGATTAATGTTACCCAGAGCTAAAATGTTGTATTAAAGTGCTCAAATTATGCTTTTTGGCTTTTCCCCTTTCCTTTATTGTGTTATATAGGTTTTTGTGCACGTTATAGGTTTAAAAAGCGAAAAAGCCCAAAGTCCACCCCAAAGGGACTTACCATCTCCAACAGAGAACACTGTTCACAAACTGCTCCAAACAGCTTTATTGTAGTCCAGCCTTTACTTCAGAGACAAACGTGGTCACTTTGGAACACACGTTATAATGCTCACCTAGCTGCTAGCATGGCACGCCCTCATAATCTGCAACTGACTAGCTAGCAGTACTTACTGAGCATGTGTGACTCCCAACAGAGATGGAACAGAAGTGAGATGTCTCACTCTGTAGCTAAAACAGAGAGCTCAACACACAGGGTGAAAAGAGGAGCTGCAGCAATGTGCAGTACAACAAAAATATGGTGTTTTTTGAAAATTAAACCATGTTAACCTATTCTGGTACAACCTCTAAATACAATTATGAACCTGAAAATGAGCATAATATGAGCACTTTAACAATTTAAGATCCATACAGAAAGTTACATGTTTTTATAAATCTCAACCCTGTGTGCACCTCCTAACTCCTGTTAAATCATATAAAAATAAAAAAGTGTTTTTTTGCTAAGAATCAACTCAAAAAATTACACAATGTAGGTTTAAGATTGTCACATATCTATGTACTGACATGGATACATCCATCTAACATATCTCAATGTAAAGTCACATCAATCCGTTTTCTAAAGTAATACAAAATATGCATCAAATGTCAAAACCGGTCTGGGGCTTAGTTTTGGCCCAACTGGACCAGCGACAGTTTTGGTCTCAGCTGTTAGCTGCTAACTTTGTCTTGACTGCAAACTTTCTGGTGGTTTTGCTGTACCTGTATGATGAGTCCTGGTGCCATGGATGTTAGATCCTCTTGCAGAGTCAACTTCAGGTTTTCATCGATTTGGTCTGTGCGGGTAAAGTACGAGAAAGATACAAAGGTGGGTGGCTGAACTGATGACAATGAAATAAAATAAAAACTAAAAAGCAGAAATAGTTCAGTTTCATTTCACTGTCTCTACGAGTGGATTATGTCAGATATTTTAAATTCATTAAAGTTCTTGACTGGTCAAAACTGAAATACTGATACACTATCAGTAAATTGGAAATGATTCAACACAATTCAAAGTAACACAGCTGGAAGGATCTTTCAATCTGCTTACTGTAAACCAGAGATCAACAGGGGGTCCGTGACCCCTAGGGGGTCCTCAGAGTTAGTGCAGGGGGGCCAAATTATGTTAAAAAAAAATATTTGTTTTGAAAGTTTCTTTTTTCTAAAATTAATATAAGTATGAAAATACACTTTAATATGAACCCAACATTTTAATAGCAAAGATAAATTGGCCTATAATATTTGTAAAAAAAAAAAAATAATAAATGTACACATTGAAAATCAGCTTACTACAAGTAGGGTAGCCAATATGGTGGCCAAGCAGTTAAGCCTAAGGATTCACTGTGCCTTTCACATGTAAGTTTAACAATAAAACATGATGCATAAATAATATATTAATATTAGAGATGCATAAAATAGAACTATATAAATTACTGCTGGTGTGGGAAATTCACACACATCTAAAGGTCAATGTTAGAACCATTTCCTTCTTTTCACATCCAATATCAACCAAAGAAATGTGATTCTGGTTTTTGGTGTGGTCCCTCCACGCCCTACTCTTTCCTTGCAGCTGTTGCATATTACAAACTTGTTATCTTCTGCACACAGGCTGAAGAATTCCCAAACAGCTGACATGTTGCAGGTTAATTCACCAGGTTCCCTACATGTGCGAGAATAGCGCCGACACGTGCTTCACACGGCGAGCAGGTACGCACAACACACGGTGGAAAAGTTGAGAGAAAGGAAAAAGAGATTGTGCTGTCGCGTCCGTGTGTGCGTGCGTCCTTGAGAACTGTAACTGGTAGAACTTATGTTGGCAGTTAATTGGAGCGTTGATCGGCATGAAATCGGCATATGTCAGACTGACCTGCCGGTCACCGGTCATAGCCGAGCACGTGAAAACCGGCCAATTCCGGTCACCGGCCGGTCTATCGGTGCATCTCTAATTAATATCCATTCATTTTCATCCAGCCAGCCTAGTTCAATATGCAACTCAATTTCATACAGTATATGTAGTAGGGGGTCCCTACTCCGTGTCTCTTTCAGCTATAAAACTAAAAAACATTGAAGACTCTTGCTGTAAACAAACCTCTTACCACCCATAACCACTCATAATGATGACACTGTAGGTGTCTCATCAGTACGCCATGGTTGTGTTTACCTTCTGAGGACCTTTGCTAGGTGGATAGTTTTTAACATTCATACAAGTGTGGGCTCACTTCAAGTGCATATGCATAGCAGCTGCTGTGTATGACAGGGCACCGCCCACGTTGTAAAGACAAGCCATAACAAGGGTGCTATGAACCATCAGTTGTAGGCTGATTACATGCCGTTTGTGTAGATGTATCATTAAAAAAACTGAGAGGTGTTTCAGAGTAGTTGTTAGTGTACACCCAGTCCGCCCAGTTTTTAGCACTTACCAAACAAGCCGATGTAGACCTCCTGCAGCGAGTGAACACTGCAGAACTGGTTGAGCTCATGGTGAACCTTGTTGAATATCAAAGCTTTGTCGTAGTCTGCTGTGAAGTTCCTCACTATGTCGTACACTGCACAGACGGAAATAAGTGCTCAGTGAATCCACAAATGACAGCAAACATAGATCACACACAGTCGGTAACGTGGCTCGGCTGCAGCAGACGTTGAATGCGTTTGTCAGTGCCAAGTTGTCTTCAGATGTGAAAAGATGTGAACAAGGAATTCAGGATAAAGTCGTAGTTTGATGTTTTTGGCCTGTTGAACACTGGGGGTTTACCTGCTGATTGAACGAGGTAGTTCACCACTTCTATACGGTCAAAGTAAATCATCACTCCTCCACTGAAAAAAAACAAAACAAACGCATAACACTGATTTACTTAATGGGCACTTTTATCCAAACACCAGCACAAGATAAAGGGTTTACATCTTCAGTTTGGGTGATGCCAGTAGTTCAGATGTGTGCTGATGAACTTCTGACCACTGACTCCGGCAGTGTTGGTGTAATACTTCACCCAAGGTATTGTGTGGGAGCGTGTAGGGTACAAGACGAATGTTCAGCGTTTTAAATCTGGAGAACACATCCAATTGATACTACTTCAGCCAATCAAAACAGCAGACCTACCTTGTGCCGCATGGTACATTCTTCACCTCATCTGTCTGCAGCGTTGTCTGTGAGACAAAAACAGAGATTCATGTTTACTTTTTGTTTGTTTTTTTGCTTCTGACATAATGAAAATACTGGACACACAATGTAAGGCTGGGAGTAAATTCATCAACAGAGTTATAAGTTAGTTAACTCTTATTAGTAAGAATAAGTTAAAAGGTCCCATGGCATGAAAATGTCACTTTATGAGGTTGTTTAACATTAATATGCGTTCCCCCAGCCTGCCTATGGTCCCCCAGTGGCTAGAAATGGTGATATGTGTAAACCGAGCCCTGGGTATCCTGCTCTGCCTTTGAGAAAATGAAAGCTCAGATGGGCCAATCTGGAATCTTCCCTTTATGACGTCATAAAAGGAAAGGTTACCTCCCCTTTCTCTGCTTTTCCCGCCCAGAGAATTTGGCCCGCCCATGAGAGAGAAAGACATCATGGCTTTCAAACGAGCGAAGCATAACAGTTGGTCAAGGAATAGAACAGCTAGTTAGTCTGGTAAGTTTAGAAAATTACATCACTTTACTGTAAATACAACAACAATTATGCCATATTACAATATCTAAAATTTAAGACTATATCCGGCCTCATATAATCGATAATATCGATTTACTTCCCAATCGTATGTTAAACTGAATAAACCTGGATTTCAGTTGTACATACAGGAGAAAGCAGTTACGGGAAGGCTTGGTCAGTATCAGGGAATGCAATACAACACCACTAAGAGCTGAATCAACATTCTCTACGACAGTGATGCCCAACCTTGGTACCTTGGTCTCGCTTTGCCAGTTCTTCCTCCACAGCGCTGCGGAGGAGGGTCTGGCTAGTCCACACAGCATTTCGGTATAGGAGAAACGTGCTCTGGTTTATTGGTATTTCTTTAGACCAATCACAATTGTCATGGGCGGAGCTAAGTGCCGGGCGCAATGATGACTTGTTTTGGTGGAACATGTACGTTCAAAGGTTGTTTAGATGTGCAACAGAAAACTCAGATTGGACAGATAGTCTAGCTAGCTGTCTGGATCATAGGTGTGGCAGAAAAATATACGGCGCACCTACCATGACGTGGCGACAGCATCGCCCCCTTCTGGATATTACTATTATACTTAACACTTATAACATTAACGTTAAGCCACTAAACCTGTATGGAAATTAACACCTCTGCTGTGGTGTTAAATTAGTTAGCAATCATTGGACATGAGGGTCTCTCTCTCGCACACACAAGCAGTCCGGTTCTGGTGGTTGATTACCATAATTTTGGGGTACATTTTGGTTTTGAAGAATTCTACGAGCAGCAATACCACAGGTCAAGCAATCGGCCCGTTGGAAACAGGCACATTTTCAACAGGCACTGTACTAGTTTTATAAAAGTGCATATTGTTAATTATTTCAAACAAACAACTGAACTGTCAATATTAAAGCTGGTTTGGTCAGAGGGGCTGCAAATTGACAAGGCAAACAGGTTTATGCAAATTTTTTGACAGATATTTAAACTCCATCATCCTGGATCCTCATTTTATTTTATCTGCGGTTGAGATCAGCTATGACCTTCATTGCTAGACTGGTGTCTCATTCACTTACAACCAATCAATCTGGAATATTTTAATGGCCGATAAGCCCCTCCCCAGAGTGCGCTTCCTTTCAGTTTTATAAATGGCGCTGCCAAATACAGTTGTGGTCAAAAGTTTACATACACTTGTAAAGAACATGTATTTCATGGCAGCGCGTGCGTATAACCAAAGCTTAAGCTTTGGTTATACACATGAAGAACCATACAGTTGTTTGTAGAGGCAAAGCGGCTCGGCCAGTCTTCCTAGCCGACCACGCCGTTGGCTTCTCTGGGCCTGAGCTCATCTGAGATGGACTGACGCAAAGTGGAAAAGTGTGCTGTGGTTTGACGAGTCTACATTTCAAATCGTTTTTGGAAATCATGGACGTCACGTCCTCTAGGCCAAAGAGGAAAAGGACCATCCAGATTGTTATTAGCGCTAAATTCAAAAGCCAGCATCTGTGATGGTGTGTGTGTGTGGGGGGGGGGGGTTTGGAGCAACATATGCTGCCATCCAAGCAATGTCTTTTCAGGGACGTCCCTGCTTATTTCAGCAAGACAATGCTAAGCCACATTCTGCACGTGTTACAACAGCGTAGCTTCATAGTAAAAGAGTGTGGGTACTAGACTGGCCTGCATGCAGTCCAGACCTGTCTCCTATTGAAAATGTGTGGCGCATTATGAAGTGCAAAATACGACAACGGAGACCCCGGACTGTTGAGCAACTGAAGTTGTACATCAAGCAAGAATGGGAAAGAATTTCACCTACAAAGCTTCAACAATTAAGTGTCCTCAGTTCCCAAATTGATTGATTGATTTCTGGATCAAGACGATACAATAGTAATCCAAAGGATACTAACCTGCGTTTTAAAAATCCCTCGTGATGATAGGAGTTTTGTAGCAGTAGGCAAACTATTCCATGCCATGATACCAGTGTAAAAGAAAGAGGAGCAGATGCTGGCCCTAGCATTATGACTATGCTGCGTATGGACCATGGTTACATTAGAGCATAAATATTTGGGGGCATGACCATTAACAATGTTAAACATATGGTTCAGCTTAAGTTATTGTATTCTTAGATGTACTGGTAGTAGACCAGCTCTTGTAAACTCCTCCCTACCTATATGAGTACGGGGGGGTGCTTTTAATAGGTACCAAGTAACATTGTTTTGCAGCACTTGGAATTTGTTTTTATGTTTCAGTCAACCCAGAAAACCATGCAGAGAAAGCCAAATCTACATGACATTGAATCAGAGTTAATACCAATAATTTCTTTACAGTAAAATCAAAAAGCTTTGTCTTGCGATATAAAAACTTCAACTTACCAGGCACATTTGGCTAAAACCTTGGCTGCAATGGATTCACCTTTAAGTGATTGATCCACTGTTAAACCCAAATATGTGACACCCTGACTTATGGACAGATTTATGATATGGGTAAGAATACTATATGTAACCCCAGCACTATCCCTAAGAAACCTGGAGGGGATAAGGTCCAAGCCAGAGGCCTTATTCACTGACAAGGTGGAAAGGCTCGCTCTTACTTTATCCTCTGAGACAGGACTGATTGCAAATGCATCTGCAGAGACATTTTTGCTTCTATAAAAGGAGTTAACAAAATTTATGCCAAATTTGTCAGAAGCACCAGGCAATTTACTGACCAAACTGGCAGCAACGGTTGTAAAGTAATGGTTAAAGTGGCAGGCAATCAGCCGCTTATCAAAACACATCTCATCTTCAATAATAAGCCCCGCTTTACCAGACTTTGATTTTGCTTTTGATCCAATATCATTGAGAAATTTCCATAGTGTTTTAGGCTGTTTTGCATTTGCAGCAATTGAATCAGTATAAAATTCAGACTTAGCTTGCTGTACCTTGTAACTAACTTGATTTCTAAGATAAGCATAAGAGTTATAGTCAGCTGGGAGTTTAGACTTTTTAAACTTTATGAAACATCTATTACGTTGTCTGATCAGATCAACAATTTCAGATGTCATCTAACATGCACTTCTATGCTTAATTCATGTTTCCCTCATTGGAGCGACTTCATCAAGAACTGCAATAAATTGCTGCTTAAACAAATCCCAAGCCTTATCAACATCATTACATTCGAGCACATCAGACCAGCCTCTCTCAGTCAGCCTTTGATTGAACACCTCAGCAGAGTACTGTTTGGTACATCTGTATTTGATAGAACAGTGTTCATTTATTGGCTGAGATTTAATTTTCTTGCGTGTGCAAAAAACTGCATTATAATCACTGAAAGCCACATCCAACACACCTGATTGACTTATCATTCCACAGTCAGATACCAAAATTAAGTCAAGAATGGACTGGCTATTTATAGACAACCTAGTAGGCTCAGTAATTAATTGCTGTGAACCAGACACCCTGCAAAGACACGAGAGAGACTCTTTCAAGCTACTTTGTGGCAATAATAGATTTCTATTAAAATCATCCATGATGATGCATTCTTTCTCTAGGCATACATTGCTTTTACAACAGACAGATTCAAGGAGTTCACAAAAGTCTGTTTGCTTAGGTGGACGGTAACAGACACCAACAATAATGGGCAGTTATGGCACAAAAGTTATGTCAGTCATAAAAAAAAGGCACATTCCTCCTCCGTGTCTGTTGTGATCGCGTCAGTATATGCAATAACCTGTAAGCCCCACTGCACAATTGTGAATGGAACTGTGTAGCCAGGTCTCTGATACAGCGATCACAGCAGAGGTAGACGCGAGGTGTCCGATTTCATCCAGTTTGGGTAGCAGACTCCTTGCATTAACGTGAATAAAATGCATCCCTTTCCGATTTAAAAGGCAGAGTGAATCATAGTCATAGTCTTTGTTTCTGAATCACTATTATTCATTACTTATTTTTCAGATGAGTTAGTTAAAATATTTCTCAATTTCATCAATAAAAATATGTCCAATATAGTCTGTTTTTGTTGTTATTGCAACATTCATCAATAACAGATATTTCACCTGCTATGCATAGCTTCTTCAGTTGCCTTAGACCCCATCATAATACTTCAACATGAGGCAATCATTGGGGGCTTCAAATGCCTATATCACCTAACTAAGAGAGAACAAGCACACCACACAAACTATCCAGCTCTGCTGAATCTTGCAGAGTTGCTGGGGTGTAACTATTTTGAAAAGCTAAAAAGGTGAATAATTATCACACTACTGTTTTATTGTTCATATTTGCATTTTATATCTACAATTAAGCTACCTTAAAAACTCATATTTCATCTATGTATAATGTAATTTACTTTTAGATTGGAAAAAAGACCAACTACCGGTTTCACCTCATTATTGATGAGATGCTGGAAATATTGGGCAGAGTGGTTGAAGAACCAATTCTGAAAACGATTCAGTCCTCTGTGGCTATTGGGCTGGCGGTAGACGAGAGAACTGATGTGTCTGTTAAAGGAAACTGGATCGGCACATTCGGTATCAGTCAATTGAGAGGACAATAATTAACAACTGGACTGGAGTAAACCATATATGTTTGTGATGTCTTTTTTTTATGTCTTTTTATTTTTCAGATATATGGACAATGAAGGGCAGCTCTTCAGCCAGTTCTTGGACCTAATCAATGTAAGTGATGGGAAGGCTGTAACCATTGTGGCAGCAATAAAGGAAGTGCTGCACGAAAAGAACGTGCCAACTCATAAGCTCTATATGCTATGAACAGATGGAGCTGCTGTAATGACTGGTAAGAGTTAAAGAGTCATTTTAGTTGCATTCATTTGTTTTTAGTTGGCTTGAATATGAATTGGTTATTGCATGCCTTTGTTTGATTACTTTCTTTTTTCTTGTAACAGGAAGGTTGAATGGTGTAGCAGTGCCAACAGAACAGCTGTTCTGAAAGCTGCATCACAGTCTTTAGGCCTTGAGGACTTAAAAGGTGAGAGAAAATACTTTCCGCTTTTAACAACAATTCTGGTCATTATTGTGTACTCCAGATGCAATGTGTGCTATTATTAATCTTTTACACCACTACTAAAATATGTTTCAGAAAATAAAGGATACACGCTGGCTATCACAGCATATGGCAATTCTCACATTGCAAAAGAACCTCAGTGCTGTCATGCCTTGGCTGAGGAGACTGAGCTCCATAAGTGCCCAGTAGCCAAGGGCCTCTATGGTTTTTGCTGCACATATCGCTTTGTGGCTTCAGTATACCTACAGGCAGATGTACTACCACACTTAGCCCGGCTTTCTAGGATTTTCCAGAAAGAGACTGTGTACCTTCCGTTCACTGTATGGCTTAGACAACAAAATGGAACGAATCAGAGAAGACAAAGAAAAGTGTGTCCTGTTCTCTTTATATATTTTATACTGTCCAACCAGTAAAACATGTCCTGTTCTGTAGACATGGTCCTTATTTATTTATTTATTCATGTTGGACCAGTCCAATATGACAGTCAGTTGAAATAAACCTTGTGTTGTAAGAAAACTTGTTTCATTTGTTATGAATCCATAGTGATGCGTTTTCCCGTAACTTTTAATTTTACGTATGTTTAAAAGTAGCTAAATTAATATTGATATCGCAATATCACATTTTGTCGGGGCCCCAAGCAGTCAAGGAGGATGATTCCATCAACTTGGAAAACATCAAGACCCTGTCCACCAAATTCCTGCAACCACCGGACAGTCATGCACTGCAAGAATGGTCATCTTTTAAGCAGCATATTCTGACTGGAGCATTCAAGGTCAATTAGACACAGTTTAAGAAACTTCACAAACATGACTGAGGAACCCAGCTTAATCGCCTACTGTCTGTGCTGTAATGTTTCAGGATATGGACCAGCTTACCATAATGAGCAAACTGGCATCCCAGCATGATGAGTGGTGTCAAATCTACCTCTCCCTCAGTAAGCTGGCAGCCATTGCCCTCACAGTGCCAATCTCAAGTGTCAACTGTGAGAGAGATTTCTCCACCATGAATAGGGTAAGACATTTCAGTGTTATGTGAAATGAGAGATGGTTTGGCTATCAATATCCCTCACATCACTCATTAAATCCTTTATAGGTGAAAACAGACTTAATGAACAGGATGCAGGGGGACCATCTAGCAGCATGTATGCTACTCAGCATCAACGGGCCACCTCTTTCTGAATTCCCCTAAAACCAAGCCTTGGAGTTATTTTTCCAAAAGCCAAGAAAAATTAAATGTGCACAGCAAGGCGGCCAACTTTGCCACTGAGGCAAAGATGCAATTTGTTTCATTATGACTGGTTTCATTCTATACTTCAGGTTTTGGTTTCCCTATGAAGAATTTCTTGTTGTTTAGAAAGACCAACATACTATAGCTCAATAATTGTAACTGTAGTCAGTGTGTTCTGCTTATTTTGTTCCTTCAGTCAGCTTGAATCTGTTGATTTTCATGCTTAGAACATGCAAAGCAGCTTTTTCTATGGGCGAGGGAGAGGTAACGGAGCAGACTTAGCTCTTCCAAGAGAGCAGAGTGAGGATGAGCCAGGAGCCAGTGATGAATGATTTACCAGAATTCCAGAAGGCAAAAAACCTCCGTTTGCAATCAAGTAGAACAATTCCACCAGTGCCATCCTGGAAAGGCTCTCTCCCAGAATCAGCGTAAATATTAGAGCCAGTAGATTACTTGCATGCAATTGCCAGGGGTGTAAAGGCATAGTGAGAAGCAAATGCTCCAAATGTGATGTCTTCCTCTGCATTACCCACGAGCGCAACTGCTTCGTGGCCTTACATCAGGTGTAACACCTGGGTTGGAATGCATTGTATAATGTGGATTTGTTGACATTGACCATAAAATGATTTTACTGATGACCAAATGAGATGAATGATATGAATTTTATAATATTAAACTGGAAATAAACAGTTTTTAAATCAAGTAAATTGTATCTGTGTCTCTTCTTTCAGGTGTATATAACGGTCTTATTACAGTGTTATTATTAATAATCATCACAAACTACAATTAAAACTAAACTAATTTCACTGTCAACACATTAGGCTATACATTTTAATAAATACAAGTTGAATTTGTTTGGTATTTCTTTCAATAAAAGCAAGTTTTTAAAGAAATAATGGCTTTTTCAGCACTTTCCACGAATGCGCGTCGTTGGCAACAAATTACCAACTACCCGCCCTTTAATTGTTTTGTCTTTTTTTTTTTTTTTTTACATTTGCATTATTTAAGCAACCTGGAGTCATAAAAACACATCAAGACATTTTTACCATGTTTAAAAAAATAAGTCATGCAATAGAGGGTTAAGTGATTTGGGATATTAGGCTATAAAATATTTACTTCACTTGACTCACCTGAACAGACTTGTAGGAGGTGATGAATGGAAGCATAAGATGGAAACCAGGGCCGCTGGTGATGGTCAGGAGAGCCCCTCCCCTGCGACACACACACACATTATATATCTTACATAAAATTAAACTATCTCCTGGAGCGACTTTTTTTTTCTTGTAATGAATAAAACTATTCTGATTATGTGTGTTAAGGTCAATTAAAGATTTGGACCTTGGCCAAAATGATAAGACTTGAGTTAGATTTTATTTATGTGCCAAGGAGGAACTGTTATGTATTTTAGTGTTAGCAGTTAGAACTCAGGTGCTGTCATTGTCCCTTATGCTACTGCAAGTACAGACATTCCTTCCTTACTCAGGCAACTCATCAGGGTAAAGCAAACCAGCATTTTTCCAGAAGAATTTCTCATGAAAAAGATTAAGTCTTTATTCTTGGATTATACCATCGTTGGCTTTTGGTTTCCCTATGAAGAATTTCTTGTTGCCCAGAAAGACCTGCCCCCACTGCTAAAAAAAACTCTAAGTAAAACATTGAAAAACAAACATTCTTTTGAGAAAAAAAAATTATAAAATTATTCACACCAAGGCCATATGCTGATATATGTGTCCATTCTAATGTCTGACAAATTTTATTTTACATTGAAATGTTAAATGGTGTAACCGGTTACACCATTTGACTCCTACTACAAGCCTCTCAACTTTTGGCCAATCTTTTCAGATATAACTAGTTCAGTTATTGGTTCAAGATGTTATATGAACTTAGTTACTATTTAGAATAGGGGTGCACCGAATCCAGGATTCAGCTTTGGATTCGGCCGAATATCGGTTAGCGGAAATTTGCCCAACAAAACTGTCACTCATCTGGCGATAGCTATGTGCTTTCCTACGATGTGAAAAGAGCGTGTGAATTCAACATTAAGTTGTTACATTTAACTATTTTAGAGACTGTGGATAGGGCTGGGACGGTATGGCTCACTATCGTGACTCAAAAGAGCCCAGTCTTAGTGGCAGCTTATCATTTGTTTAAAGAGCCCTACTGAAAGACATTATTCTGATATTTACTGCATGTCTGTGCAAGTAAGAAGACTCTAAACACTTAGCGCCTGAAGACACAGAAGCACACAACAGCTGGCTTATCTTGGCAAACTCAATGCCCAGGTATTTATAGTAGTAACTGTTAACTGTTAAGTTGCCTATGGCAAACACCTTCGAAGCAGATGCTCTCTTTCATTATAGTCTCCGTTTTACAGCAGAGCAGTTTAACACACTAACGTCTCAGGCACAACATAAAAAACAACAATGTGTCTCACCTGTAGTAAACTCCAGTGTGTCCCTCATCGATCTTGTGCACGGAGGATAGGAGCGCTGCTCCTCCGAGAGCGGCGATTACTGCGAGTATGACACCCCACTGGGCCATCCTGGCAGGCAGAAACAGAAGACAGCATTTTTTATTATTTTATTTTACCTTTATTTTTACAGGCAAGTCATTAAGAACAGGTTCTTATTTACAATGGCGGCCTGACAAGTGGCATAGCCACTTAGGGAAAGGGAAGGGGGGCTAGATAATCAATACATTAGAAATACATACAGTTTAGAAATGACATCAAATACAATTTGAAATACTACACAGAAAACAATAATAACAATGCTTATAACCAGCCCTTCCAGAATCTTTTTTTTGTGATTGTTGCGGGCAAAAATCCTTGATTATGCGGCACGTTTTCTTAAAAAATGAGATGGAATATGCGGGATGCAATTATGCAATTTTATGCGATGAAATTGAGGGAACTTGCAAAGCCTTTCTAAAAAGATAATCCAAGTATAATTTTTAAAAGAACTACATGGTGTGAGTTACACAATCATGCAGCAGATGCATTGTATACTAACAGATTACATCAACATTTCACAGAGTCGTGACCACATTACACAAAACAGCACATCACGTAACAACACAAACCCCAAGCACCCGGCCGCTCACACTTGCTCACCTATACCCTAACCATAACCTTGGCAGCCGTACACAACAGCCACACATCTACAAACAATGCACACAACTGACTCAGTGGTTACATGTTTGGTTTTCTTTCAGCCAGTATTTCACCATTCTATTAAATGTTTTCAGTTCGGTTTGTGCTTTTATTTCAGTTTGTAAATGATTCCAAAAATGAGTCCCTATCACTGTAAAACATGACTGGCCGAAAGTGGTTTTGTGCTAGCCTGGCTCCGCCCTCCTACGTACTTCCGCTCAATTTTCATTTTCCTTCACTACTCCGTCTGGGTTTGCGGTATAGTCTTGGGTTTTTTCCGGTCAAATTTTTGGCGGTCCAATCAGCGAACAGAGGGAGTGGCTGAGAACAATGACGTTGAGGTCGTGCGCTAGAAAGATGCGAGCGAAGCCATTCGGTCCGTTGTGGCAACGCTGCTGAAAATATCCAGAAGTTAAAGCCCGAGGAAGGACAGTCTTTGCTGAGTTGTGTTGGGGGCCGTGATGTTGTGGCCCTCCTGCCCACGGGGTTCGGGAAAAGTTTGATTTTACAGCTCGCTCCGTTAGTGGTGAAGGAGTAGGCTAAGGCTAACGCTAGCGATGCTAATGCTAAATATAAGCCGATTGTTGTCGGTCTCCCCTCTTGTTGCACATGCGCATGACATACGTCACAACCAAACATTAGCAATTGGTTATGGCCGATCCAGAGTGGCTCTGGGCAGATCCAATAGTTTTAAACTTCAACAGAGTACCCGCTGTTGGAGCCCCCCAGGGCACAGTGCTGGCTCCTCTTCTCTTCACCCTGTACACCTCGGACTTCTGTTACAACTCGGAGCTGTGTCACATACAGAAACACGCCGATGACACAGCCATCGTTGGGTGTATCAGGGGTGACAGAGAGGGGGAGTATCGGAGTCTGGTGGGGGATTTTGCTCTCTGGTGTCACACTAACTGCCTACAGCTCAACACCTCTAAGAGGAAGGAGCTGGTCATTGACTTTGGGAGGTCTAGACCAGTCCTGCTAGAGGGAGCTGAGGTGGAGGCTGTGCAGTCATACAAATACCTCGGGCTGTGGCTGGATAATAAACTGGGCTGGACAACCCACACCAGCCACCTGCACAGAAAGACATAAAGCAGGTTGTATTTCCTGAGGAGACTGCAGTCTTTCAATATCTGCAGCAAACCGCTGTTGATGTTTTACCAGTCTGTGGTTACCGGTGTCCTCTTCTACACTGTGGTGTGCTGGGGGGGGGGGCAGCATATCCAAGAAGGACACCTCCAGACTGGATAAATTGATCAGGCGGGCCGGCTCTGTGGTCGGCATGAAGCTGGACTCACTGGTGACGGTGGCAGAGAGGACGACACTGGACAAACTGCTGGACATTACTGACAATGCCAGCCACCCCCTGCACACCGTCATCAGCAACCAGAGGAGCCTGTTCAGTGGAAGGCTGCTCCTTCCCAAGTGCAGGACCAACAGACTCAAGAACTCCTATGTCCCCCATGCCATCATACTCTACAACTCCTCACTTGGGGGGGAAGGAAATAGGGTAAATAGGACATAACAGGAAGGAAGGGAAGGAGTGGTAGCCACTCACTCATTCACTGTGCAATAAATTTTATAAATGTTATAATCTACTCACATACATACCTGGACACTAACTGCTCTTAACTTCTAATTTATGCTAAATGTAATTTATTTATTTATTAACTGTAAAATAACACAATACCATACACAGTCCTATATATCTATATATTTATCTGTAGTTTATTGTTGTTTTACTGTTTGTTTACTTTTTGTAAAAAATATTTAGCTAAAAGTCTATGGATATTTAATTTCCTTGCGGGAGTCATCCCAAAAGGATCAATAAAGAGAAGTCTAAGTCTAAGCCTTCAAGGAAGTTAACACTTCTCAATGGAGAGAGGCCAGACTCTCTCTACAAATGAAACGTACCAGAGTCTGGTAGGACCAGGCTAGTCTTGCGCCCCTCTGCTATGCAGTTGCCACCCACTGCTCCCCTAGTGGCCACTCTCCTTGTGTTTGTTTTTGTCACAAAAGGACAGAGTACGGCTGGAGCTGGATTATTTGCACATTTGAAAGTCAGTTTAAGAAAACTTAATAAAGCTATCAAAATTTTAAAGCTTGTATTTCTGTACTATCAAACAGTGGTGCCACATTGCTGGTTTCTTATCCGTTATTTTCAGTGCCCGTTTGTATAATGATATGATGGGTTTGACTGTTGTCTGGGAGGCTTGGCCCCATGCAGTAACACAGTAGGATAAGTGAGAGAGTATCATGGCATGAAAAAACAAAGCTGCCTTAACCGGTATGTAATGCCTTATCATTCTGAAACAGTTCAGGTTTGTCCGAACAGTCTTACAGAGTTTGTTAATGTGTTTATTGAAGTCGAGTTGGGAATCCAGATTAATACCTACAAATTTTAATTCCTCAAATTCCTCTATGGCCTCTTGGTTAGGGGCTACAATTCTCCTAGTAAAAAAAGTTAAGTCCGGAGCCTTGTTACACACGTTCCTGCCTTAATTAAAATCTAAACGCTCCCAACCACAAGTATGTCCTGCACTCAGTCCCTAGCTTGTGTTGGAGCTGGCATCTTGCTCACTGGTTTATCTCCTCTGTGCTCAGGCTTAGCCCGGCATCAGATGGGACTCAGTGTCACCTTGTAACACTTAAAGAGGATTGAGGCTAAAGTACGAAAACCCTCGTCATTGGGGGTGGGGGTGTTGGGCTGGGGAATCGATCATGCATGTATCGTGATTCTTTTTTCGACGATTCTTTTCCCTGGAATCAATATTTATTTTTTTACCAATGATTCACTGAAATATTTTCTGTTTATGGTACCGCTGATGGCGACTACATCACATCCGTTTCCAGCCAAACAGACTGAAGGCAGAAAATGCAGAGAATCCATGTTATGTTCTTTACAAATGAAATAAATGTCAGACTGAGTGACTGACATGTGATGTGCATTCATTTTAGAAAACAATTCGTTTTTAGAAATGTCTCATCATATATTGTGTATAAGTGTATTATTCAACTTTTGTTTTTGTTAAAAAAGGAAAAGAAAATCGCAATACTCAATACTATCGAATCGCGACACTTCTAGAATACAAATCTAATACAAATACGACAGGTGCCGACCCATGTATGTAGGGCTGTGAATATTCACTGGTCTCTTTTTGTTTATTCTGTCAACGATTCAAATCGATATCACGATGCGTCACCTCCTCAATATTATTATAGATTGCTACACATGGTTTTCATCAACACTTTCAAGCAGTCAGATACATATGAACTCCCCTTTTTATTGTATCTGCTCTTAAAATATACTTCATGAATATAGTGGAGTCTGAACACGGGAGACAAAAGACCAAAGGCTAAAAACAAAAATCAAAAAAAAGCAGCAACCGGAAAATCAACAAGTAACATCAGTAGGCAATAAAGGATTATGGTCTGTAAAAGCAATCGTCCACGTCCGCATCGTGATGCAATGATTAATTTCAACGGCCCTATCGTGAAAGAATCGAAACGGGACAAAAGCATATCGCCCCTACTTGTTATATATAAAGTGAATCTGCCAGTAGCATCTCAAACAGTATACACATTCACTTATATGTAATAACCTTGATTTTAGCTAGTTTAAGCTCATAGAGTTGGATGAGGTGCAATTAGCTTTGGTTGGTAAGGATTTGCAAAGATACAATCCGGTGACCCTGCTGTCTCAACACTGGACTCGTCTCATACAACTTCCCGTTTGTGGGTTAGTTTAAATTAAATATAGCCTACATTCTCTTTTCCTTAAGTATGATTTTGACTGTATTCGGACTTTGTTCTTTGTAAGACACCGGTCTGCAACTAAAGTGCATTTGTTTTGATGCTGGTCGTATTTTTCTTGGGAAGCGATTCTAAATTTGAATGGAAGTTAAATGTTTTACTTAGAATCAACGTATTTGCAACAAGAAATGTTAGTTACAATTACACGTTAGATAATGTGTATGTGAACTACCGACGACCTGAAACGGAAGGAAAAGTCACTAAAGTGTTAAATTAGAACTGTATAAAATCTTGTACGAATAGAAAGTATTTACTAGCAATTTTCAGATTACAAATTATCGACCAAACAGAACCTGTCTGAACAAACGTTCAATCTTAAGTCTTCGAAAAGTGGCGGACACAGCTTCCTCTGCTTCACGGAAACGACTAACGTTACAGCCACGGCAGTTCAAAGTTTAAAGTTAACACTTATCAAAATACTAAAAACATATGTTAACACACGTATGCCGAATGGCAGGGGGAAATTTAAAGATTTGTATACAGTCGTAAAATGTTTAAATTATGTAGGGTATGTATGACTTATTAGAAAGTGAACTTAAAATATCCAAACGTTTGAACCTGATTTGGTTCCGAGGGCTTCGGAGCTAGCTGCGATAGCATAACGTCCATGTAGCCAAGTTACTATATTATTGCTGCCTCAAAATGAGTCGCCTTTTCCAACAGCAGACCGGTTTAACGATACTATTAGCCACCTAACACAACGTAACGTTAGCTAACGTTACACTTCAATGTTGGCGTCAAAACATTAGACAGCGCCAAATATTGACTAACCTTGGCTAACGTTTCAAGTTAGCAAAACAATATTAGCATGTCTTATCTCGTTTTGACAATGCACTTATATTGAACAAAACGGGGTATACCAGACACTTTGTTTGAATTGACGATAACATATATTCGTATTGCCCTGCAGGTCTTACCTGTTACTTTACCGGAGAGGGCCACGAACAAGAGATAAGAAGCAGGCACCTCTGGCACCTGCTACCTTCTTCTTCTTCTTCTTCTTCGGTAGAGTAAGAGAGTCTAACTTGTTGCATTAGCGCACCCTCGTGGGCGGTCGACCAACAGCATCTGTCGTTCGCATACAGTGCTAGTCGACCACCTGTTGGCCACGGTGGCCGGAGAAGCTGCTTCAGTGAAACAGAGGCAACTATGATGAACGTGTTTCTTTAAAATGAAATCAACTGATTTCGAGGTCCACACTGCCAGTATGTCTCTGGAGTGTGTAAACCCACAACATGCGACAAATGTAAAACTCCACACTGCTTGATTTCCATGACAATGCCCAGTCTCTGCATGGGGTAACATAACTATTGGCCAAAGGGAGATTGATCAGTTAAAGTGCTCATATTATGCTCATTTTCAGGTTCATAATTGTATTTAGAGGTTATATCAGAATATGTTTAAATGGTTTAATTTTCTAAAAACACCATATTTTTGTTGTACTGCACATTGCTGCAGCTCCTCTTTTCACCCTGTGTGTTGAGCTCTCTGTTTTAGCTACAGAGGGAGACCTCTCACTTCTGTTCCATCTTTGTTGGGAGTCGCACATGCGCAGTACCTAGGTAAGGACTACTAGCCATTCAGAAGCAGAGTATGAGGGCGTGCCCTGACAGTACCTAGGTAAGGACTACTAGCCAGTCAGAAGCAGAGTATGAGGGCGTGCCCTGACAGTACCTAGGTAAGGACTACTAGCCATTCAGAAGCAGAGTATGAGGACGTGCCCTGACAGTAGCTAGGTAAGGACTACTAGCCAGTCAGAAGCAGAGTATGAGGGCGTGCCCTGACAGTACCTAGGTAAGGACTACTAGCCAGTCAGAAGCAGAGTATGAGGGCGTGCCCTGACAGTACCTAGGTAAGGACTACTAGCCAGTCAGAAGCAGAGTATGAGGGCGTGCCCTGACAGTAGCTAGGTAAGGACTACTAGCCAGTCAGAAGCAGAGTATGAGGGCGTGCCCTGACAGTACCTAGGTAAGGACTACTAGCCAGTCAGAAGCAGAGTATGAGGGCGTGCCACACTAGCAGCTAGGCCAAGCCCCCAGGAAGAGCGCCATTTCTTAAAGCCACCATGGGTTTAGCGGATAAGGGTGCACTGCACCCTATGGCCCAGAAATACTTTTTACGCTTTGCATGGTGAAAGAAACTTCTCAGCGGATAATTTTTTGGGGGGTACATGAACTTACCAGCCCGGACACTTAAAGGGTCCTTGTATAAAACGTCACGTTTTTAACATTCACTAGTAGCCGAATCCAGAGTTATTAAACTAGGCATGATGAACGCACATAATGGACGCGAGCAGACTGCACTGCGCATGCTCATATGACTGTTCTCCCGAGGTCTGTAGCTGTAATAATGGATAATGCTAATGGTTGTAATTCACCATGTGTTCTATTAATACATCCATGGTATGTATGCTGTAAAGCCCTTAACGTGGATGAGAGATGAAGCCATGGATGTTATTAAGAGAAGCTCTGTTCACGAAACTGCAGGCTAACCTTAGTAGCTAGCGCTAGCTATTAGCTAGCTAGTAGCACGAAATAATAATTACATCTCCTTGGTTGTCTAAATACATCCATCGTCTATTAAGATAAGCATGTAAACGATCAGGAACAACGAAAACACAATGTTCAACGTTAGTGAATATTTTATACAATGAAACGGCAAGTTCATGAGTTTGCCACTTATAAGAGACACGAGAGAGAAGCTCATGAACGAGCATGTTGCTACCGGTTGCTACGACAACACAAACAAACTGTTGCTAGCACACGTGTCCATCGTGACGTCATGGGCCAGTCAATGCGGAAGATCCGAGCTCCATGTTTGCTTTATGCGCTTTTGAGCACTCTCATTGGAATGAACGGGGCTTCCCGCCGAACGCTGTTTCCAGTTCTCTTAACACATCCATGAGCTAGGCGAGCATTATAACGTGTGTTCCAAAGTGACCACGTTTGTCTCTGAAGTAAAGGCTGGACTACAATAGAGCTGTTTGGAGCAGTTTGTGAACAGTGTTTTCTGTTGGAGATGGTAAGTCCCTTTGGGGTGGACTTTGGGCTTTTTCTCTTTGTAAACCTATTACATGCACAAAAAAGATAAATAACACAATAAAGGAAAGGGGAAAAGCATTATATGAGCACTTAAAAAAAATTCTATGAGCAATTATATAGGCTACATCAGAGGCTGCGGATAAAGAAAAAGTAAAGCAATTTCTGGATAATATCACGTTGCCAACATTGGAAAGAGAGGATATTGAGGCCTTAGAATCAGCTATCTCAGTAGATGAGATACAGAGGGCAATTAGTAAAATAAAAAGCGAGAAAGCACCTGGCCCCAATGGATTCCCTATTGAATAAACAAAACAAAACAAAAAACACACACACACACACACACACACACACACACACACACACACACACACACACACAGCCAGGCTCTCCCCATTGCTGCGTGAGGTATTTATTGAGGCATTACAACAAGGTTATCTACCCCCCGCCATGACAGAGGCAACAATTTCTGTTATCCCCAAGAAAGGGAAGGAACCTTTAAAATGTAAGAATTAAAGACCAATAAGTCTGTTGGTAGTTAGTCTGGCTTTGCCAGACCTTCCTCCACAGCGCTGCAGAGGAGGGGCTGGCTAGTCCACACAGCATTCTGGGATGGGAGAAAAACGTGATCTTTATTGGCATTTCTTTAAACCAATCACAATCGTCATGGGCGCCATACTGAGCAGCTGCAAAATAGTCTCGAGAAAGAACTTGTTTTGGTGGAACATGTTTCAAAAGTTGTTTTACTCATGCGAGAGAAACCTCAGATTGGACAGATAGTCTAGCTAGCTGTCTGGATTTACCCTGCAGAGATCTGAGGAGCAGTTAACCATAGTCTTCATAAGTCCACCAGAGTTTAACATTCCAACGCAAAGAAAGAGGAAGGAAACGGACATCGGTGAAAAGACATGCATCCGGCGGAATTTCCTGTGGCACTGGAGCAATCCCGGAAGTGGAACGTCGAGGATATATAGACTAGTTGGGGGTTGATTATAAGATTTTGAGAAAATTGTTAGCAGCAAGATTGGACACAGAAATGCAGAAGATAGTGCACCCGGATCAATCAGGTTTTATTTCTGGTAGCTCTATGACAAGGCCAAATCTAAAGAAACCAAGTACAATATACAGTAAAATAAAATACGATACAACTTTATTGTCAGTTTACACTGAAACTTCAGTTGATATGTCAAAACTACACCGACTGCCACTAAATTTGTAAAATGTAACAACTTAAGGTTTCATTAACGCTGTCTTGTTACAGCGTAGGAAAGCACTGTGTTCTCACCAGATGACTGACAACTTGTTCGGCTCATTATATATAACCAGTGTTGGGTGGAATTAGTAAGCTAACTTCGTTAGCGTTAGCCAACGGCCGCAGCGGGGGCTGTTTAGTCCCTCCACTTTTTTGCCGAGACACAAAGATGACAGCCCCGGAGATGGACAATCTGTTTAGCCATCTCCCAGTTTCCGCCGCTGCCTCAGCAGCAGTAGCAGAGTGGCAATTGGGAGAGTCGAGACTTTTCCCGGTGGGCCGGTAGTGTTTCAAGGCTGCGAGGGCCGGTCTGATAATAGTTATACATTGCAAGTTCTTAGCAACACCGTCCGGCGGCCGCTGCCCGCTGGTCAAACTGTGCAGCCTCTGCTCAACCTGTACGGCCAGCCGCAGTGCAGGTCACAACCATGTCTAGGATTTTCAGAAATATAGGGGGATCAGTGAGCGGCCCCTCCCCAAATGGCATAGCCCTGGTCGGCCTATGACGTAAAGCCATCGAACACCTTTTTTTTTCTTCTCATCACGTTTGGAAGTCTATTGGTAACGTTAACCGTAGCTGTGTGTAGCCTTCTGTCTTGAGCAACCAAAGCTAGAAGTACACATTGTGTTATGAAAATATTACACCTAATCAGTTTAAAACTCGGCCCTTCCACTCTGCTTGTCTGGAACCTGTAAGGTAGGTCAGTGGCTTTCCTTTTCCCATCGTGCATCGGGTCAGGCCTGCTTGGTTCTTTCGGTAAAGGATTGTAAAGATGCACAAAGAATGTTTACGGCATTCACTATCTAACTGGGACATTTAGGGACTGATTGAAGCGGATTGCTGTGTCCGTAGTACACATGGTGATACACTGGTAAGAATGAATAACATTTAACCATATATCCAGCTAATTCAAATAGCTCATATTACAGTATTGTGTTAACAGTTCACTTCATTTAACCCTCGGGTTGTCTTCTTTTTACATTTGACACTTTTTTGACATTTGTGTCACTTTTCTTGACGTTTGTCACTTTTTTCAAAGTTCTTTTATCAATTATTTTTTCTTCAAATGCTATTTCAATCAGGAGAGACTTTGTTGCCGATATGCAAAGATGTATTGTACATATGCATAATATGAAATGTACAGTCTTTGGAGATTAGACTCCATCGTTATGAAATGATATTTTTTAAAGGGGTAGAAACCAAAAGATAATCCCCCGATGGAGTCTAGGCACTGGTGGTGGTGTGAGGAGCCCGAAGACCACTCTGAGGAGCTGATGGTAATGGCCTGCCGGAGGAGGACCCAGGGAGCCGTGCGTGATGAAGACCGGAGGTGCAAGGGGAGGAGGAGGGTTGTGCTCTTAGCCTGAAATGACAACTGAGCAGCAGAGAGAAGACAGGTTTAAAACAGGGATGTCATGCTGTGATTGGCTCATGACATTCATGGTCGCTTCTGATTGGTTAAAAGAAAAGTGAACGCCTCTAACAGCTGTTCAGTTTAGAAGAGAGAGAAAAGTGATAAATTAAGAAGTCTTCCTGAAGGAATTTATGCTGTGCTCCATAAAATCAACTAAAACACCCAAATTCAATGAAAGCAGTGAGCGTTGTAGTGAACCATCCACGTTATTTTTTTTGGACAATTTGTTTGAAAGAAAACCCGCATTTCTGATATAGAAACCATTTGAAAATGGGTCAAATTTGACCCGAGGACAACAGGAGGGTTAATGTTGTATGTGGCATTTTTCTTTTGCAGGGTGCAAATGTTCCACCAAAACAAGTTCCTTCCCCGAGACTATTTGGCAGAGCCACCGTTGCTGCGTTGGGAGCTTAGCGCCGCCCAAGACGATTTTATTTTTTATTTTATTGTTTATTTATGAGGGACAATACCTATAACATTATCACAACCAGATGGGAAAGATGTAGGGCCCTATTTTAACCATCTAAGTGAAGGCGATGGCGCAGGTGCCTTTAGGGCGTGTCCAAATCCACTTTTGCTAGTTTGACGGCGGAAAAAAGGGTCTGTGTGCCGGGCGCATGGTTCTAAAGGGTTGTACTTAGTGTCTTCATTAATTCATAGGTGTGTTTTGGGCGTAACATGCATTAAACCAATCAGAGATCATCTCCCATTACCTTTAAAAGCCAGGCGCGTTTGTACTTTGGCGCATTGCCATTATGATGGAGGATTTGCACCCTAATATTTTTATTTGTAATCTTTTGCATGTTTGTGTGCTGCTGTGCGTCCCTGTGTGTGTAACAAGCATAGTGTGAGCGCGCTTTGTACGAGCCTAGGCACATTTTACTAATTTGCTGTTAAAATAACAATGAATAGCTGCGCTATTGACTTAAGACCAGGTTTTTGTTGGTCAATGGCGCGATCACTTCCCGCTGCCTCAAGATAGCAATACGCCAAGAATTCACCTGAACACACCTCCCTGTAAGACCAACACGCCCATGGGCACAAAGATGGGCGCAGGTGCATTTGCTATTTAAATGACGCGGGAGCTGGACGGGAAATTGACAACTGCGTCGGTCTTAAACTAGCAAAGACACTTGCGTCTGGCTTCGCGCTGTGCCGGGTGCTAGATAGGGCCTGTAAGGTGTTAAGGACGTCTAGCCTCCGCTAATTTGCGTCCCTTGTCCCTGGTCAGGCTTTTAAAAAACAACAACAACAAAACAAACCGTTAGAAAGAAAGAAAAATGAATAAAATGTACGTAAAAATGCTCACATCTCTGTCGTTGTTTAAGCCATAATTTAGCTTTTGTGTTAAACACTTTAAGTTCTGTTTGGGATTTAAGTTCCGTGGATAAAGAATTCCATAAGTGTACACCTTTTACTGACCAAGGAGGATTGACCAACATTTGTGATTGGTCTGAAGAAATGCAAACAACCCAGAGTGTTATTTTTTCTGCTAACCTAATGTATCTGTGATGTAGCCAGACCATACTCTGAGCTGTGGAGATATATCTGGCAATGTTTCACCTATCTCTGTTTCTCTACCAGGAAAGTCTAATCAACTGAAATCTCAGGTCTTTGTTTTTAAAAAAAATACTTTATAGCCTAGACTACCAATAGTACTTTCCATTTGTTTATCTTTGTTGTTATAGTGATCAAATTTGTGGTTGTGTTATAAAGTATCATGCATGTTCATGACCCTAATGGTATGAACTTCTTACCTATCTTCAGTAAAGATGTGAATGCGGATGAGAAAAGTGTTTCACCCACTTTCCCAACGTGAACAGCAGATGGCGACATAGACCAGCTGAGATGCAACGGCTTCATTTTCATGAGGAAACTGTAGAAAAGACTGCATTCTCCTACCACCGTGGCCTGAAATTTCGAGACATTACGCTGCTGTCTTGCAGCAGATGTTTATTTCATTAACTCGCAATGGGTAAAGTTGGCGTCAGCAAAAGCAACAGCCAGAAAGTTTGACATTTGTTAAATAAAATGACACTACAATCTACAATAAAAAAAGAGGGCAATCACCCTCAAAAGTCTATGTATTTAATCTCCAAACAGCAACAAGCCACTGGAAGTGATACACAACTAAGGGTCTTGACACTAAAATGGCTGGGGTGCTTTTATTTTTAGACGTTAGCCTCTTGAGAAATTCACAAAGGCCCAGAGCTAACCCCTAGGTGCTGCGGTGGCAGCTCTGTGCCATGCATTTTAAACAGGGGGTGGCGGGGTGGGGGTGGAGGGGAAAGGGAACGAGAACAACAGAGCAAGGGAAAAGAAGTTTGTCAGAGTTCATTAAGTATCAAGGGAACATCGCTGGAACTGGCAGCGTAAGCCTCGCCGGGGCCCTAGTGCCATTAATCACGACTGACAAGAAACCAGGGGCCGTGGGAGGGGGGGCAGGGGCGGAGGGGAGGGAGGGCTGCTCTGCCAGAGACTCTGGGAGTGATTATAGAACGGGGTCCAAGCAGTCCGGGCGGGGGGGGGGGGGGGGTGTTGAAGGTAAAACACACCACAGCCAAGGCTGTAGAGTTCAGGTACCTTCACACAGATCACACTCACATAATCACAGACATGGAACTCCAGGCTTTTAAAAAACGCAACATGACAGGGTAATTGTAGAAAGATTGGAATATTTTGGTTTTGA
Organism: Zingel zingel; assembly: GCA_023566125.1. Taxonomy (NCBI): domain Eukaryota; kingdom Metazoa; phylum Chordata; class Actinopteri; order Perciformes; family Percidae; genus Zingel; species Zingel zingel. The sequence goes on from CM042314.1 coordinate 32,470,348, forward strand.
GAAGAGACGCAGAGGGCGTAGCTCTCGCCTTTTTGTGTATTTCACCCTCTCTCTCTCTCTCTCTCTCTCTCTCTCTCTCTCTCTCTCTCTCTCTCTCTCTCTCTCTCTCTCTTCATTTATATGAGCTGAGCCTCTGGCTTAATGGCATGCAGCAGGAGGAAGAGAGAGTGGAAGTGCGGCAGTAACAGAGTGTCGCCCATATATATCTCTGTCGGCCTGCCTGATATTCCCTCTGCACCCCGTAGAAATCTCATGGTACAGCTCGCCGCACTGCTGCCACCCTGGAAGAAGAAATAAATGGGAGAGAGAAAGAGAGGGGGAGAAAAGAAAGAGGAGAGCTCGTGACTCGTGAAGATGGAGGCCTCTGTTAAGTGCTGTGCTTGAAAGCCCGTCCGGCCTCATTAGCTGTCAGTTGTAACAATACTGAGCTGGCAGCGAAGACTGCTCCCAGTCTCGGTGCCATAAATCACAGGCTGACAGGGCCCTGACAGGGCTGGGAACCAACACACATGCAAGACTCACTTGCTTTCTGTCTCTCTGCTGTTCCCTTTTCTTTTCTTTCTCTTCTCTGCCTCTTTTTTTCCACTGCTCATGCTTTTTCTTTTTCTACCATTCCCTCTCTCTCTCTCTCTCTCTCTCTCTATCCTCTTTCTTTGTCAGTCCCACTCCCTTTATTTCCATTTCTCTCTCTCTCTCTCTCTCTCTCTCTCTCTCTCTCTCTCTCTCTCTCTCTCTCTCTCTCTTATCTGTCTCTCTCCCCCTCTCGCACACACTTACAGCACATTGCAGCGTGTCAGCAGACCGTCCAGAACACACGTGCTCACACACCAACACACACTTGCCTTTTGCAGCACGTCTCTTTGGCGTTCCATAAACAAATGTATTTGACAGGACAGGGTTTGGAAAAGTCTGTGATTTCTTTATGAAAGATGATATGTGTTCACTGAGTCTGTGTGCATGTGTCGTTTGCTATTCCTCCTTATTGTTGGTTTCGCTAACATTTCTAAAGCATACGTGGCCGTAGCAGGGACGTTTAGGGACATATCAATATCTAGTAGGTCTGACGCTACCTGTCTTATAATCCTTGGTTGCAATCTAGGAATTGAAATGTATTCTATTGTTACATATCAGTGCGTAACAGTGTTGTAACAGAGTATGACAAGGTGTGGACAATAATCGAGTGTAATACCAACTTTAAGACTTTAAGTTGGAACTTAAAAAGGCCTTTTTAAACACAAGTCAGTCATCATAAAGCTGAGCTCCAACTTCAGGTCAGAGGAAGACACAGTTTACTGATGTCACTTGATGGTGCTACTGACATGCAAAGGCTCCCAGAGCAGCTTTACATGTAAATGCATGAGTGTATTTGCATGTGGAGGATGTTATGGTCTGTTTGTATCCATGAGACCGAGCAGGAGTTGTACTGCCGCCTGCCGGCGTCCATTATGGTGACGCGTGATGATGTGTGTGACACGGCTGGAGGGGAAGGAAGTTGAAGAAAGCAGGGTGGTGGGTCATTAATCATTGGTCGGTGACAAATGAACACACACACACACACACACACACACACACACACACACACACACACACACACACACACACACACACATATGGCGCAGCCGTAGCTATGATGCTTGGTGCTGAGCTTGCAGCGGGAATAACTCAACATGTACAGTATACACACAGTAAGTGGATATATATACTGTGTGTGTGTGTGTGTGTGTGTGTGTGTGTGTGTGTGTGTGTGTGTGTGTACATAAGCGTGCACAGAGAATGAGCTCACAGCTGGACTACAGGCCAGATTTTGATGGACTCTCCTTCCCAGCTCCCACACTCCTCCATTCCAGAGCTGCATACTTGTACCCCAACCCAACAGGACTCAGCTGGACCTCACAGACTCGGGGTCAGCTCAGGTTGGGTTTTGCACTTCATTTCTCTACCTTAAACAAGGCTTACATGCAGAAATGTTGGTTATTAGCAGGGCCACACGCAATCTGCGTACGCAGAATTCCGCAGGAGTTTCCGCAGATTTTTTGCAAATTTTAAAAATGAAATAAAACTCAGAATGTTTTAATTTTTTGGGGATTTTCTGGGCTTTATTTAATAGGATAGCTGAAGACAGGAAAGGGGGGGAAATGACATACGACAAAGGGCTGCAGGTCAGTCTCAAACCCAGGCCACTAGGGTAAGCCTATATATATGGGCATACGCTCAACCAGGTGAGCTACTAGGACCAGGGGCAGGTCTAGAGGAGGGACCCGGAATGGCACCCCCCCCCGGTGCCACCCCAATCCATTGGGCTAGAGTGCTGTCAATCTGACAAATTTGATTTCCATTGGATCAGAGTACTGTCACTTTGCTGCCTGTTCTGCCAATCGCTGCCTTTACATTTGGTTAAAGGTACACTGTGTAGTGTTTTAAGTATTTTATTAGCTAAAATCAATGTCTTCATTCATAAATATGTCCTCATTGGTGTAAAATGACCTCTGCCAATGATCTGACTTATCCTCGTAAGCGAATAATTTCTTATCTGTATCTACATTGGACGGGTATGTCCAAGGAGGCTTCCATGTCGTTCTGCCAGTTTGAAAAAGTATAACCGCTGATAGGGACATAACGCATTAGCCTGCCTGTCTAGCTAATCCACAATGCGTTTTCGTTGAGAGCCAGCGGCACGTGACTGGAGCCAGCTGAAACGGAGAATGGGATCAGTGAGAGGCGCTTAACACTGCCCCGGGAAATTTGAAAGCCTGCACTGCCCTTTAGTTCATAATGGAGGATCATACTTATGCCGAGCCACAGGAGAAGGAATCCTCGTTACCAAAAAAGCTTCTATTCCAATTTTCATAGCTTCTTGGTACATAACGGCTACCGTAGTTGCAACACGCATTTGAAAAAGCGAGGCGCTAGAGAGCACTATTCGTTTAAACGCAAAATACAATTTCACCACTAGATGGGAGAAATTCCTACACAGTGTACCTTTAATGGATATATCCTTTAAACAGACATTGTATGGCAACTGTGTACTTTGTTTTTGAGGCCAGTTTAAAAGTAGAAATATATTGAAGTCACTGTAAAGCACTTGTTGCTGTAAGAAATAAATTGTGTATTGCACTTTAAGTCTGTTCTGTTTCCTAGAACGAATCTGTGTACTGCAAGGTTTTCTTTGTTGAAGTTTGAGGCAAGTTTATTGTAAGTGTATTGCACATTATTTGTATACGTTTTTGTGACCAAAAAATCTTCCCAGCCCTTGTCACATGACCAATTAATATTTCCACATATCCAATATTTTGCCTTAAGAGCCCATAGAAAATGTGTATTGTATTTGGATACACAATTTGTTGAAAATAAAAACAAGTGACATTAATAATGAATTCAATGTGGTTTTTTTTAGTAAAAATGCAACCCGTTCTCAATCCGAACTCGTAAAATACTGACGTTTGGACAATGGCTGTCAGCGTCTGAAGCGATGAAAAAAGCACCCTTCAGCGTGTGGGGAGAGCAGGCATCTACACAGGGTTTAGCGAGTAGTATGTAAGGGGGAAATTCCGCGTAGGGAGGTTGGTCGGGGGGGTGGATGGGTCAAACACAGGACTTTCAACCAGGAGACCGGGGCTCGTGTCCCGCGTGTGTCTTTAACCATTCCGTTATTCCCGCGTGTCACGGAAACGTAAGCCCACCCATGACCTTTTCCTAAACTCAACCGTCCCGTTCCCGCGAGTCATGGAAGCGTAAGCCCACCCACGACCTTTTCCTTAACCTAACTGAGTCAAAAGGGACGCCAATAGTCCCGACCAAGCGTGTTTAGTTAAAGCGCGTTATATGACGCTAAAGGAGACTTTTAGCATCAATAACAACGACAAAGGCACCTGACCAAGCGTCCATATTTTACAAGATGGGAGTGAGAATGTGTTGCAAAATGACATTGTGTTGTTCTATCCTATCCAATATTTCCTATATTTCTAAGCAGATTTTCTATGTTGTATTCTGATAAAATGCTCCCGGGGCCCCCCCTGACTGATTATTGGTCCCCACTGTGTGACCCCACTTAAAAAATCCTGGAATCGCCCCTGACTAGGACGCCCTAAAACTCATGTTAACACATCTCAACCCCAAGCAGAAAAATAGTCCGCTACAATCCATAGAGTTTCATACTGGACCATCGCTGAAAACTGAAGGAAAAACCAAACAAAAAAAATTGCAGATTCTGTTTGGGTCTGGTTATTTAGTCAATCAAACTCAATGTTGTTAGCCATTTTGTCTCACTTGTGTTACAGCTCACTAAATGCTGGCTAAAGCTTGGTTCTGATTTTAGTAAGAACTTGTTGACTGGCTCTTTAGCTGCTAAATGCTCCATTATGTTCACCAGCTGGTTGCTAACTTTGTCTCTTTTCTATTTGGTGCTGAGCGGGAGGAGTTTTATAGCTTTTTTTGGCTGAAAACAGCTGCTTGCTTTGGTTGCTGAGAGCTGTGACAGTGAGGTTTATCGGTGTTTTAAGCCCCCAACGTCTCTAGGATTAGGCAATGGTTATGGTTATGGTTATGGTTAGGGTTAAGGTTAGGGTTAGGGTTAGGTACCTTGAAGTCAACAGTCGCAGCGCTGCCTTGAAGTCGATTAGGCAATGGTTATGGTTATGGTTAGGGTTAGGGTTAGGTGCCGTGAAGTCAACGGTCGCAGCGCTGCCTGGAAGGAGACTTTGGGGGCTTACAACACCATAGAGCGACAGTGAGCCAAAACAGTTCATTTGTGGGGCCAGAGTCGGGTGATAATTCTCTCCGTGTTTTTTGACCTGTTTCGCATTACACGTCACTATTTGATTTGTTGTATTATGGACTTAAAAAAAAGGATTATGGCAACTTGAAAGAAAAATTGAGAAATCCATCCAGTCTGTTGCACCCTGCTGGCTCTAGTTGGAGCCCAAGGCCAATGTCAGGACACCAATAAGTCATGACTTAACTTTAAAGGTTTGGACACCCACTCTCATTCACCTCTCCCCCTGATCTTCTTTTCTCAGCATCATCTGTTACCATGGCTGTTTGAAGAGTTTAGGATGTCCTGCTCTTCACGGTGCTGTCAAGTCCCAGAGGAGTTACCGGCACAAAGTTACACAGCTGGCCTCTCTCTGTGCCGGCCGCAACATTAATCTCCCCCTGGTTGCAGAAATTTCCCTTTTAACGTCTTCCTCATGGGTGTCCGCCTGCTTTGCTTCATAATGAAATTTATTAGGAGGATGTGTGTGTGTGTGTGTGTGTGTGTGATTATGGATATGCATGCCCTGTGTGTGCATGTACATGTGGGTGGACAAGGTAATTGGTACTGCGAATGTGCCGGGGGTGTGTTCGGGCCAAACGACGCTGCAGTGTACGTACAGTGTGGTGCAACGCTGAGCTGTGGGGGTGTGGGAAAGCGATCAGAGTGGACTTCAGAGGGAGCGGAGGAAGAATGAGGAAATTGCAGACAGATAGGCCTAATGGTCGTGCTGAGAGAAGAGGTTGTAGGGCCAACAGCTGCGAGCCATCCATCTGGACCGGCATGCTGAGCTGGACCGGGCTGCTCCACACTGACGTATTCGCCTTCTGGGGACCAGTACACTGGGACTTTCCATCAGATCGGGGTCAATATGTATTTGCAATAAATTCATGGAGTTTGTTTTAAAAAATCCTTTGAAAGAGGCCAATTTATTCAGATGCAATAAGATGAAACTTCAGTTTAGGCTGCAGAGAATCTGGGTTGTTGCAGCAGCGAATGGCAAGAAAAACTAAATAAAAACAGAACGTATGGGTTTTGTAAATGCGCGCAACTATCAATTACAATTTATTAACCCTTCTGTTGTCCTCGGGTCAAATTTGACCCATTTTCAAAAAGTTTCTATATCAGAAATTTGGGTTTCTTTCAGCCAAATTGTCAAAAAAAATATCATGGTTGGTTCCATACAACGCTCTTCACAAGTAAAATGAATTATCAGTCCACTACTTTCATTGAATTTGTTTGTTTTGTTCAATTTTATGGCATTTGAAGAAAACTCGATAAAAGAAGTTCGAAAAAAGTGACAAAAACGTTGGTAAAAGTGACAAAGACATGGGGGAAGTGACAAAGCTTCAAAAACGTCCAAAAAAGTGACGAAAAGCTTCAAAACCCGTCTGGAGAAGTGACAAAGACGTCGGAAAAACTGACAAAAACAAACTCAAACTTTTTGTGAAATCAATATCAACTCTGAAACAGAATAAAGGTTAGATTTAATTGAGAATCATGTGAACACTAGGTACCTCAAAGTAAATTGACTTTGTAACAACAGAAGCAATCAGACACGTCATTGTCACCTGTTTGTGAGGGTTGGCTAACAGTTTGGCAACTTTTATTACGGTTGGAAGGAATGCTTTTGTTTGTGATTCAGGAAAATTCAAGGAAATACAGAAAATTCCACATGGAAATGTAAACTTTACTTCACTTTATCCTCAGACGTACTCATATGAGCTCAAAAACCCACAGTGCTATTTGTTTATCAAACTGCCTATTGTATTTCAAAGCAAGATATGTTCCTTTCTGTGCCCAAACGGAGGAAGTCATTTGCAAATATTAAAAGGAGTAGTTTGGGAAATTTGTTAGTGAGATGAGGAGTGAGATGAGGAGCTTGGTACTACTTTTATAACTAAGTACATTTACTCAAGTACTATACTTAAAGGTCCAAATGTGTAGTCTAGCACTGAGATCATATATCGCAATCAACTCTCTCGCGCCACGCAGTTCAAAGTACGTATTACAGCTACGGTAGCCTTCATGCTTCAAAAAGCCGGTCTCTTCCTATTTTCAATATCCTTTTTATTTTTCTGGGCGAAGAAGAAGAAGAAGACTCCTGTTCCTGAAATTTGGATTTTGAATACATGTGGTCCTCCATGTTTCCTTCTTCAAACCTGCCGGGGCCGGGAAGCTACGATACCCATTAGCAGCATTAGCAGCACCTGTGAGTTTACCATGTGACAGCGAAAACGCGAAAGGCGGAGCAGTATGTCCTGTAAGTCCCTTACCAGCTAACGTATTTCAAGAATGAACATGGAGCGTCTACCCCAGTTGATGTGAATGCAAATGTAATATTTCAAGCCAATAGGAATAGTTGATTGTGGTGGTAAATATTCATGAAAAAGGACAAGTTTGTGAACGGGCAACACAGATTTTGATAATGGACAACTAAAAACTGGACCTTTAAGTACAAATTTGAGGTACTTGTACTTTACCTGAGTCTTTTCTTTTCATGCCACTTTCTACTTCTACTCCGCTACATTCCAAAAAGAAATATTGTACTTTTTACTCCACTGCATTCATCTAACAGCTTTAGTTACTAGTTACTTTGCACATTGAGATTTTGCATACAAAACACGTGTAGTTTCTAAAAAACAATGTTTTATTTTAAATTAAACCACCCAACAATATAACGGCCTACAGGTCCAGCTGAAATGATTAGCAGATTAAACACTTCTTTTTTTGCAGAATTGAGTACTTTTACTTTTAATACTTTAAGTACATTTTCCTGATGATACTGTATTACTTACATACTTATACTTAAGTAACATTTTCAATGCAGGACTTTTACTTGTAACAGAGTATTTTTACAGTGTGGTATTAGTACTTTTACTTACAGTAAGTAAAGGATCTGAATACTATCAACAGAGTGAAAACATTGTAATTCCCCTTACGGGATTAATAAAGTATAAATTATATTATTATTATTTATTAATAAAGCCACCACCAACCAAGCCAGAACAAACCACCTGTTCATATCAATACCATTGCATAGGGATTACAAGTCAGGCATTCATACTACCGTTATTTTCAACCTGGACCCTTTTTCCCTATGTTTTTGTTTGTAAGTGACTGATAAGGCAACATTTCCCTTCAGTACGCCATCTGGGTTTGCGGTATTCTTGGGTTTTCTCCTTCAAAATTTTTGGTGGTCCAATCAGCAAACGTGATGTTGTGGCCCTCCTCCCCACGGGTTTCGGGAAAAGTTTGATTTTCCAGCTCGCTCCGTTATTTGTGAAGGAGTTGGCTAAGGCTAACGCTAGCGGTGCTAATGCTAATAGCATTGACGGTCTCATGCACATGCGCATGACATACGTCACGACCAAATATTAGCAATTGGTTATGGCAGCTCCAGAGTGGCTCTGGGCAGATCCAATAGTTTTAAACTTCAACAGAGTACCTGGCTTCAAGGAAGTTAACACTGGTCAATGGAGAGAGGCCAGACTCTCTGTACAAATGAAACATACCAGAGTATTACTTGGTTGGACCAGGCTTAAGGCAACAACCATCTTTGAAATTGGTCCAGGATTGAGCATGAATGCTGTAACCAGCAGCCACAGACCAGGCTCCAATGTAACCCTATGGGGCAAATGTTCAGCGTCAGTTGAGTCCACTAAAAGTGCTTTGTTTTGCCACTGACAGGCTCAGATTAATATTCTAAGTGTTTGACAACATTATGGAAAGGATCCCTACAGAGATAGACCTTTTTAGAACCTCTTTGAGACCTTTCTGTTTCACCAGAAACAGTTCTGAGGTCACTAGCGCTATGCCCACCAGACTCCATTTAAAAAAACAATACTTTTAGCGTGTATAGAGCCAACATATTTTCATATGTAGATCGGTAAACTATGTGTTTTTTTTTTTTAACCAAAACTAGAGTTGTGATGGTTGGAAAAGTGGAAAGACGACCCAAAACGGCTTTTCATAGTTTTATTTTGTTTCTGTCAAATGTGAATGAAGTGTAATGTTTCAGATGTTTTTGTTTAAAAAAAACAATCTTACTCTTTAACAGAAAGGTTGACCTCCTTAGAAATCCTTTTTTTTTTCTTTGTCTTTAAGATTATTTTTGGGGCATTATATTGTGTAAATGAAATGTTGTTTTTAGCAAAAAGGCTTTGCTAATAATATGTTGGATTCATGTTATATATTTTCATAAAAAAAAGAAAGAAAATATCAACAACAACAAAAATCAAACAATAATCAAGCCGCCCCTCTGCAGTAACTCTGAGGAGCCCTTAAGGGTCGCGAACCCCTGTTGAATATCTCTGCTTTAAGACATTATGCTCATTTCATAACATGTCATGACAGCGTGCTGTTTATTAAATCCTAAGTGACTATTGCCTTGCCCTACAAAGAGGTGCTGTTAGGTAACGTTATCTACAACACAGGCCAGATACATATCAGTTACAGTTGAGCAATGCGAGAAACATTGCTCTTTCTGTTCCAATCTCATCTGTGAGAAAGGGATATTGGCAAGTGACAGATGAAAGCGTAAGCACCTCTGGACAGCTGTTTGATACATTCTGGATATAACATCGATCCTGTTGTTGATGTTCAATCATGGAGCCATAAAATAGAAGAAGAAGAAGAAAAAAAGGGCTCAGCTAACCTTCTGTGTAGCTGATTTGTCAGAGCAGTGGGAGGGGGGTGGGGGGGGGGGCTGATGAGGAGAATTTACTCACTGCTCTCCTCTGTTGCCTGATCCGTCATGTGGACCAACACGCCACCACACTTGTGCATACATGCATGTGCACACAAACCTCATGGACTCGCACAAGCCGGCGTCCATATACACATACACACAATCCAGCATGAATGCATGCACACACAAACTCGCATACACACACACACACACACACACACACACACACACACACACACACACTCACCCTCTAACCTCACTATGGTCTCACACAGCAGGCCTGCCATAAATCAATGGGCAGGATCGTGTCTGCCAGTTAGACTAAACAAGAGCATTTGTGAGGATTTGCTCTCACCCATTAATCATCTTGACAGCTTGAAAAACACATTTCCCCTTTAATGACTGTATTTGGATAATCAGCTCTGTTTCCCTTCCCGCCCTCTCCCTGGCTCTCCCTCCTATCCCCACCCCATTTTCTTCTATTTTTTTTTTTTTTGCCCCAAGCGCCATGGACTTGAGGACAACTCGCTATTAGAGGAGGAGAAGAGGAGAAGGAGGGACTGTGGAGGTGAGGGAGGGGTCTTTCAGCGTCTAAACGGATTCTCCGAAAAAAAGTAAAAATAATCACGCTGCCTGTGGAAAAGAGTTTTTTTTTTCACCCTCACTCAACAAACCGCAAGGCCTCTGCTAATATAAACTAGTGTATGTGAGTGAACACTCTTACACTGACACAGTCCTGCTAAATGAAACACAGATAACTCTAGGAAGGCGCAGAGCTGCTCTCTTAACTCTTAATGTGCAGAGGTTGTCAGCAGTGGTGGAAGAAATATTCAGATCATTTACTTAAGTAAAAGTACTAATACCACACTGTAAAAACTACTCTGTTACAAGATAAAAGTCCTGCATTGAAAATTTTACATAAGTAAAAGTCTGTACAGTGCTAAGCATAAGTGAATACACCCATGCTCAAGTTGACTAAAAAAAGGAATACAAAATCATCTTTTGGAAATTGATCTTAATGCCTTAATTAAGGAAAATGGACTTAAAGGACACCAATTTTCTTTGTGAATTAAAATATTGTAAACAAATAAATGTTCTTCCTTAAAATACAGGGGACATAAGTAAGTTCACCCCTATGTTAAATTCCCATAGAGGCAGGCAGATTTTTATTTTTAAAGGCCAGTTATTTCATGGATCCAGGATACTATGCATCCTGATAAAGTTCCCTTGGCCTTTGGAATTAAAATAGCCCCACATCATCACATCCCCTTCACCATACCTAGAGATTGGCATGGTTTTATTTCAGTTAGCCTAATAGCTGGTTTGATTTGCATTCAGAGATGATCTTATGGAACGTACCCCATGCCGATCTCTAGGGGTGTACTTACTTATTCCCCCTGTATTTTAAGGAAGAACATTTCATTATTTACAATCAATTTTCAAAAGATGATTTTTTATTCGTGTTTTCAGTCAACTTTAGCATGGGTGTATTCTCTTATGCTGAGCACTGTAAATATCATCAGGAAAATGTACTTAAAGTATTCAAAATGAAAGTACTTAATGAAGAAAAATCCTCACATTTTAGAAACTGTAAATGATCCAAAAAGTTCTGTCAGTCAACTAAGGGTTTAATCGGCTAATCATTTCAGCTGGACCTGTATAGTTGTTGGTACTTGTTGGGTAGTTTAATTTATAGTAAAACATAGTATTTTATGAACGACATGTGTTTTGTGTGCAAAAATCTATATTTGTAAAGTAACTAAAGCTGTCAGATTAATGTAGTGGAGTAAAAAGTCCAATATTTCTGGAATGTAGTGGAGTAGAAGTAGAAAGTGTCCTGAAAAGAAAAGATTCAAGTAAAGTACAAGTACCTCAAATTCGTACTTATGTACCGTACTTGAGTAAATGTACTTAGATACATTTCACAACTGGCTAGAAAACTGTTTTGATATTCGTCATTTTCCCTTTATTCAAACCTGAAATTAAGGATTTTTTTGGTCATCTGCCGTAGCCAAAAACAATACAAAAAGAGTAGCAGGAGTAGGAGGAAAACAGTAAAGCTGTGGGCTGGGAAACCAGAACAATGAGCTAAAAGGTACTAAATCACCCCACAGCTGAGGGAAACTGCATGAATGGCTCTGTTCCATTTAGGAGAGCTGGCTTCAGGGTCCTGCTGTCTCACTGGCAGGACTGACAGGGACACTTAATGGAACTGAGCCATCACTGCATTTCCTTTGGCGCCCCCCAAAGAGGTTTTAGCCAGCCCCAAAATGATAAGAATTGAGAATTAAAAATAGCAATTCAAATCCTCTCTAAATGTGTTTGAGAGTAATTTACCAAACAAGTGTTAAACAAGCAGAACATCAACTTGAATAGGAGAGCTAATCTCAGTTTTATCTCCAGATTCAGGCTGTACAGGACTCTCCTGCTGATTTATTGAAATATCGATATTCATTTTTTTTTAACCAGTTTTGTTAATTGGGGTTTATATACTCAAGCATAATATACCTTTTTGCTTAACAAATTGTCAGAAATAACAGGTAAATAGATCAATAGACTTCTGTCAAATAGGGTAACACTCTTTGCTTTTACTGTAGGCGGAGCGATCATGCTGACTGCCGTGCAGATTTGGCGTTAACGAGTTAACTTCAGGTTCAACCCAGGGTTTTGTGTATCACGACGGTGGATCACTTGGTTAAATTGCCGTGGTAACTTATGCTGAACACCTAACCTGCTCGGGAGCAGGTTATGTTGGAGATTAGATCAATCATTAATTAGAGATAATTTTTATGAAAGATATAGATTCTGAGCGGAGGGAATTACGTATAGGCTATATGTTGGCTTCTTGAGCCATGTGTAGCCAATGCCACACATCGGTTTGAATTATATTTTTATATTTTTTATTTTCTCTCACGATCGCTTACCACTGCCAGGGTTGCAACTGAAATAAAAGGCTAAAGCAATGACAGTGTATGGAAAGCACAAGTGTAATTATGGTCAGATCTTGGTCCTGACTGATGGGGAGGTGATATTGATAAGCGTTGTAATTTACGCATTTACAGCGTCGGCTATTTTTTTGCCAGCTTTCCTTCCTGTTTCAGGAAGCAGCGACTGTATTGCGTTTTGCCTGTAAAACCGTGTCTGTGTTCTTCATATTTATGTAGTATTATAGTTTGCTCTTCTTATGTAAAATATGCGGCTCTGGTAGATGTTTGCGATTGGTCATGCTGTGCGAACACCGCCTCTTTTATGTGAATGTGTGCGTCACTGGATTGGGAAACCCTGGGTTGATTGAACTAGTTGCTAACCACCATCGTAATACAGCTTATGCGGGACCGCTGTTTTTAGGTTAGGTTTATATTATATGTTATTAGGGTAACTGAAATAAATCCGGGGCATGTTGATCTTGATTCGTAGTACAGGCCTCCGGTGTTCTACCCAGGCGCCCACAGTGCAGTTGTATTTTAGAAAGGTGCAGAGGAGTTTAAAACCAAATTAATGAAGTAAAAGTAGCAAAAAACAAAACAAATTAAAAGCTGTGGAAAAGAGAACAGCCTTTAACTTCGTTTTTTAAAATGGCACCAGTTGAGGCATGTCTTAGCTGATTCCAGCTGTGGGCAGCACAATGGCTGAAAACCGTTTCATCACACTTGGACTAAACTCTGGGCACCACTAGTCTGGATTAACGGAAGAACATATCCACGGTAAATTCCTGACATCTGGCACGTGATGTCACTGACCTTCCTGTGTGTCGTTGTTCTTGTTCGTTTCAAGAAACAACAGACTTTGAGCTAGCAAGCTACATGCTAATGTGGACGAAGTACACACAGCTATACACTAAGAGCAAATGACATTTAACCATGTATCCAGCTAATTTACTGTACATAGCTTACATTACTGTATCAGTAACATGTTAACTTAATTTAATATTGTATGTGGCGTTTTCTTTTGCGGGGGGTGCAAATTTTCCACCAAAACAAGTTCCTTCCCGAGACTATTTTTGCAGAGCCACCGTTGCTGCGTCTGGAGCTTAGCGACCAAGACGGTTGTGATTGGTTTAAAAGCTGTTAAAGCTGTCAAACTCAAGGCCCGAGGGCCAAATCCGGCCCCTCGCAGATTTTTGATACGGCCCGCATATCAATTTAGGTTCACAATTTTTACTGACCCACCTTGTTTTTCTCGCTTTTTCAACATTTTGTTGCTTTTTCTGAAGTTTTTGTCACCCAGTAATTTATAGCTTTAATGCACCGTTACACAGGCTGAGTAACACAGCTCACGTGTATTATTGGGTGAATGTGTAACGTATACAGATGTGTAATGTATACGGCAAGTGTGTGTATAGGTTGGGCTCCATCAGTTTGTTGACATGTGGAATTATCTGTTTGAACAACTATGTCTGAATACCACACAGCTGAGTGAGGGTGCACAGACACGCTGAAGACTGTCAGCTGAAGTCACACTCAGCTGTCACTCAGCTACCAAACATCTTGTGTGTGTTAAGTGACACAAGAGAGAAAGTGTGACATCTCGGAATGTTTTTGAATGCTTGGCTAGGACTTTGCACTCTATCATGCACACAGTCACACTAACATATATAGTTATTAGGGGTGGGGGAAAACTCGATACAGCATAGTATCGTGATATTTTCCGCGGCAATACTGTATCAATCTTTTGTTATATAAACTGCACATGAGAATTGGACTTTTTGGTACTAGCATAATAAAATCTGTTGCTTTTTCAGTCCACTAGATGGTTCAATTGAGTTTTTCTCAAAGCAACTCCCGCACATTGTCTAACTTGCAAAGATACATTTAATAGCTAGCAACGTTTAGGTACTAGACCTTCATCATGTAAATCTGCAAATCATTTGCCTGATAAAGGTGTAGTACCAAAACATTGGCAGCTATTCAATTTATCTTTTGCAAGTCAGACAGTATGCAGGAGTTTCTTTGCAACTTTTGACCAACTGGTCCCTTTCCAACGCACCTGTCTCATAGATGTGCGAAGTATTTTTCTATTTGCATTTGAGTTCTTTAAAACAGATGTTGACAACAATTTCCTTTGGGGACATAATTTTAAGTTGGAAAAAAAGGTAATAAATTGCAATATATCGCAGAATATCACAATCTGTTTAAAATCGCAATAATATCATATCGTGACACAAGTATCGTGATAATACTGTATCGTGAGGCCTCTGGTGATTCCCACCCCTAGTAGTTATGGGCAATGTATGGGTAATTTATTCCAATTTACCTAATCAGCAATTTCCCCTTGTTCCTACATGCTCTGTGGGGACCTCTATTGCATTTCCTCCTCCCCATCATTCATCTTTCCTGTTTCTCTGCATTGTTTATTATCCAGTATATGCTTATGCATTTATTTTCAAAGATACAATCTGCCTTAATATGGCTGCAATTGTCCTGTAAGAAATATTAAGCAGCTGATATATACAAGTGGGTATAATAAACGGTGTGTCCTGGCCTGCATTGCAGCAGATAAGATGAGTTTAATGATCATAATGGCAGCCTCTGAGTCTGGATGCCCATCCAGGGGAGACATAAAACAAACATAAGGCCCAGGATGCTTAAAGTGAGTACATTATGACCACAGGCTGTACCAAAGTGGAGGAAAAAAACGAGTTGTCAATCAGAGCATTAATCACAACAGTCAGAGCTGCTCCTCGGTCCCCGCCAAGGCACGTTCATTCCCAAACGCTCGTGACATCTTCGCCGGAGATCTCCCAGCAAATGGAATCCAGCTGGGCACGCGGTCCAAGTGTTATTAGCAGTGCACCGTACTGTAATTGAAACGTTCATTTCTCTACTGGTGGTTAAGGGTGGTATGTCTATTAACTGTGCTCACTGACACCACTGGAACTTTGGAGAGACCACAGCAGCTCTGGCCAACTCTCCATGTCGAGGTCAAGTGAGGTTTACCAGGGTCAGGGCTAGCTGAAAATTAAATCAAAAGCACTACACCTCTATCTCTAATACTCCCTCTTTGTTTCCAATCAATACATGAATCAAACCAAAAGCTGGAATTATACAACCATTTAGAATGTAGGTACAATTTGAGTTACACTACCATGTGTTAGACTTAAAATGTTTTTGTGTTATATTATTCTACCATGAAGTATTTGAAATGTTTAGATGTGCATGTATGAATGAAATGTGTAGTATACTTTCAATGATTCTCAGCATGAATGTTTTAGAAGAACTGGATACAGCGTTCGAGGCGGAGCCCTGTTCATTCCTACGACAGTTGCTCAGTGGCGCATGAAGCCTCTGTGGAGCCAAAAATTACCCGGATGATCGCTGCTGCTTCCGCACTGTGCGGCCCATAGATCAGGCGCAATAGAGCCAGCTACTTCTGGATTAGCGCCCCGCTAACTTGAATGGGGATTACATGGTTTAAATCCTGCGGTCCTTCAAGACTTTCCCAAGGTTTATTGGACTGAATGGCTCAAATTATTTTCCCCTGTAAGTCTTTTTGGGCCAGAGGGCTTCACACGACAGTCCGGGAGTTGTAATTCCACTGTTTGGCCACTTTGTTCAATTTGTTTCAAAGCCTAGCGCACTTCCTGGGGGCCTGATTCACAGCACAAAATAAATATAAAATGTCTATTTAAGGATCAATGAGTTGTCAAGAACTGTGGTTATGGGGGCGACCTCTAGCTCACCCAGTAGAGTGTCCTTTGCTGCGTGTCATCCCCTCTCGCCCCCCTTTCCTCAAACTACCGTAAATAACAGACTGTGCCCCTGCCTATGGCTGTGAAAGAGGTAATTTGGCATGCAGATTGGAACATTTCCAAATAAATCTCTTGTACACTTATTGCTAGTGTGCCATTGGTTGAGGTGCCAATGGTGGCAAAAAAAATAAGTGGGTATAAACTTACTCAATGGCTAATTGAAAGAAAGGCTGCTCCGTGCATCAACAGTAGTAAAAGCTCTAGTAACATACAGTTATTTGTGTCTCATTTAATCAGCCGTACACACACTCCTGTCCAACTTCTATCTGTGGACATGTTGTTGCGCTGTTTGTAGAGAGAGTTGGGTTGGCGCCGCATATGGCGACTCGGTGTGTCTGTGCGTGTTGCTTTAAGGTGACAGGCACTTACGACACCAAGACAAATTCCTTGTGTGTGTAAACGTACTTGGCAATAAAGCTTTTTCTGATTCTGATTCTGATTCTGATATACAAAAAACAGCATAATGCGTTGTTATCAACTGGTATTGCTAAGAATGGCTAACCTGGCTAGAGTTACTCCACAATGAAAAATCTCAACTTGCAAATGGAACACATTCAACCTGGGTGTGACGCCATTCCCAGCTCCGGCTTCCAACTTTCAAGGTAAATGGAACGCACTATAATTACAGGCACCATCTGTGTCACAGAGCTGTCTATGTGCTTAATGACTCACAAGGGTGAAACAGATAATATGTAGATCACATAATGGTTGTTACCCTATCATTAGCCACCACTGCCGCGTAACACAGGTATAGAAGCCATGTGTGTGGCAGCTCACCTTTAACCAGAAATAGGGCTAAATTGAGTTTTGAAGGACATGCACATTCCCAAATAGTGAAAATAAAGACCAGTGACAACTGCTATGGTAATATGGTGGCTCATGGTCTGCACAGTCTTATTAATACACTCACAGGCCACTTTATTAGGAAACATGATTGCCTATGTGCCTGAAGTGAACAGAAAAGATAGCATTAGCTAATTTGGTGACTGTAAAATTCTATATTTAGTTACATCTTAAGTCAACTTCTTGCTTTTCTTGCCGAGAGTCAGATGAGAAGATTGAAACCTCAGCCCTTTCAATATGAAGCTACAGCCAGGTTAGCTCAGCTTAGCATAAATACCAGAAACAGGGGGAATGGATTACCCAGATGAGCTACAGTAACATTTTAATTAGCAAGCTTTAGACGTGCTGGTAGTCTGTTATGTTTTGAAACAGCCAGGTTAGCTGTTTCCTGCTAAATCCAGTCTTTATGCTAAGCTAGGCTAACCCGCTGCTGGCTGTAGCTTCATATTTAACAGATAAATATGAGAGTGATATCAGTCTTCTCAGCTAACGCTCCCAAAATGTTGACCTATTCCTTTGAGGTGACTAAGATTGTAAGATAAGATTTTATTGTCCCAAAGAAATTTGTCTTGGACAAACAAACAATATCTGCTGTTTAAAGAATTCAACACAGCATAGTGCATACATACATACATACGTACATACATACATAAAGTGCACAGACACAGACTGCTGCATCACTCTGCATGGACATGCTCATGTTGCATGCAGAGACTGCCAGTAGCCAACAAAATTGCACACATTTTTTTAAAGTAGCACTGTAGTTGCTCCTTACTACTCATGGTGTTGGCCTCTGACAGCCAGTAGACACTCACCACTCTTGCTTTTAAAACTACTGTAACTTTTCATAATCACATAATAACAGCAGTGATTACGAAACGATAATTGATGTGGTAAGTTCAAAGGTGCTTTCTAGGCCTTTTTATACCAACAATTATGGTGTAGGAAAATGTGTCAAAAAGATGTCAAACCTGGTACATCCAACTTTGCTGCTTTTTACATGCTATTTTCTAGACACTCAAAACCAGAAGGCAACAAAACAAGAACTATTGGTAGCATAATGGTTGCCTGTTCAGAAAATTGTTGCTCAAATAAAGTGCCTTCTAGTTTGCTTTGTTAAACCTTAATTATTACCTCCGCAAAGAAGGTTATTTATTTCATTGTGGTTTGTCTGTTGTTTTGTTTGTCGGTCACCAGGATTACGGAAAAACTACTGGCTTGATTTTCAGGAAACTTATGTGAAGGGTGTAGCATGGGCCAAGGAAGAATTCAAAGCAGATCCACTGGCGTCGCAATAATTGGAAAAAATGAATTCCCGATCAGATTCCGTGGCTTGCCTTCGCCCTTTGTTCTCAGTCAAATACTGAACACAGCTATCATCGTGTTGTTAAAACACTTTGAGCAATACAACACTTCTCCTTTGTAGCGTCGATGTTGTTTCCACATTACGACTTAAAGGTGCCGTAGGTAGGATTGCGAAGATCCTGGACTTAGCCAAAAAATTCGGCAACTTCTCAGTCCCTCCCCCCTTTTCGCTAAAGCCCAAAACGGTCAGTTAGACACCTGGCCCTGATTGGTGCATCTGAACAGGGAGCGGGGGTTTTTGCAAATCGCCCTACAGGCTGTAGGTGGTGCCAGAGGGCGCAGATTTTTGTATTTATTACCTGCTTCATGTAGTTCTACTGGAACAAAGGGTCAGTTTCAGCAAATATGACAGAAAGTTAGTTTTATAAGTCTTACCTACTGCACCTTTAAAGCTCATCAACACACTGAAGTCGGGAAAATGGGACCATCCAAGGAGCATGTGAATGCACCATTGGCCTTGGCAGAGGTCTGTGCCATTCTAGTTCCACTTGACTTTTATGAAAAAATTACACAAGGTAAATATATATATATATATATATATATATATATATATATATATATATATATATATATATATATATATATATATATATATATATATATATATTAAGGCTTTCAAAATTAAGGCAATAACGGTTTAACGAAAACTCCTTTTAACAGCACAAATTTTTTGACCCGTGATGCACGTTCTGTGATTCGGGCCTCGGGCCACCCCATAGTTTGGGAAATCAGGAAGCGATGCAGCAGTAGTGTTGTGGATGGCTAGCAGAAACAAAGCTCCTTGAGCAGAAATGGATAAAGAAAAGGGGTCTTTCAAATCCCTTCCAGATGGTTCTCTCGACAAGACTAATGTTATTTGCATGTACTGTCGATGTGAACTGAGTTACCACCGGAGTACGTCGAGTCTCAAACACCACTTGAGCAGTAAAACTTGAAGGGAGTACAGAACACATGTGTGATAAATTTGAGATTAATCGCGAGTTAACTCTGGACAAGCATGCGATAAATCACGATTGACTCTTTTAATCGATTGACAGCCCTAATATATGTACACACACACACATACACACACACACACACACACACACACACACACACACACACTGGGTCAGTAACTAAGTTCATCCATCTAGTCCAGGGTATTGTCATATAATTCCAGCCCTGATAGAAAGCAGCGTTTTGAAGTGACATTTGCAAGCCTGCAGAACCCAAAGCTGGAACAACTATGCACAACAATAAAAAGGAGGTTACAGTAAGTCCTGATCATGACCTTATTCCTCTGATCGAGAGAACATTACTGTTCTTGGAATTGTGGGAAGAAGTTGCTCCAAACCAGCACACAACCTGCTAAACAACCTGGAAGCCTTTTTGTTTTCACAGCACTGCTGACTACAGACATGTATGAGAAGAGAAATCGAAGTAAGCGTGTAAAACAGTCAGTCACAGGGTGTATGTGGAGAAATAAAGCAGAGATTGGGTGACAGGCCCTGATGAGGGATGTGTTCATGCCATCTGGGTTTGCTTTAACACTGCGGTCACTGTTGGATGCCGAGGGCTCTGCATTGTGTCCTGATGTTAAACACAGAGGTGGTAGTCATGGAGTTGAGGTTAATGTTTTGTTCTGGAGACACAGAGAGCGAGAGAGAGAAAGACTGAGGACCCTCCTCTCTCTCTCTGTCTGTCCTAGCTGTCAGCAGCGATGGTGAGCCGGGTAGAGCTGGCGTCTAATTGAAGAGCAGCTCCGCACCCTGTCGTCATTAATCACCAGGCCTGTCAGGACCTCACAGTAGCACTCTGCACTGATGCACACAGGGGGAATATTAGTCCCCTCCATCACCATCACTATCTCCACTAATACTACTTCTTTGATTACTACTATCATTCTCTGACCATTGCCTTCGACTACGTTAAAATGCACCTAATCTCGCATTGCCAGACCTTTCTCCACAGCGCTGCCGAAGAGGGACTGGCTAGTGCACACAGCATTCCGGGATGGGAGAAAAACGTGCTCTGGTTTATTGGCGCTTAGCCCCGGACACAATGAAAGTGCCTCTGCAAAACAGCCTCGGGAACAAACTTGTTTTGGTGGAACGTGTGCGTTCAAAAGTCGTGCAACAGAAAACTCAGATTGGACAGATAGTCTAGCTATGCATGTATGCATGTCCAAAGAATGCTTCTAAAACCCGAATAATACCGGCATATCCCACGTCTTAATCAGAAAATGCTAAATTCGAAAAAAAAGGCCTTATTCAGAATATCCAAACAGATTATTATGTTTACATGACCTGTATCACTTTCAGAATATTGTCATATTCTGAAAAATAGTGGAACATTAGTGTGCATGTAAACCTACTTATCTTTACTATTGCCATCACCATTTCTCTGACTGACTTTTACCACCAATCACGATCACTGAAGGCTTGTATCATGTGGACGCGCCGACAGTGTTGTTGTCATTACTTAAAATTCCTCATGGGGGAGACAGAAACTATGCACTTTAAACAAGCGAGATATAATGTGTTAATTAGTGAGCTTTAAAGGTGCTGGTAGGTGGATTTTAGCTTTAGCTTTGGATGGAGCCAGGATAGCTGTTTCCCCCTTTTTTCCAGTCTTTATGCTAAGCCAAGGTAAGCAGCTGGCTGTAGCTTCATGTTTAACAGAGAGGTAGTGATCTTGTCATCTAAAGCCCCTGACACACCAACCCGACGGCCGACCGTTGGCAGAAAAGCCAGTCGGACCAATCATTCGGCTCCCCGAGGTCCAAAAAGTGCCTCAGAACACATCGAAGCAACGCCGACTTGAGTGTAATACGTCTCCATAACAGCAGACGGCACTAATCTGTATTGTTGCCCAAAAAATGAAAACCGGCAGCTGATTGGACGAACGCGTCATGTGGCTCCCAGATTTTTTAACCGGGCATAATGGCGGCTTCGTTCGGAAAACAATCTCATATTTTACAAAGATAGTGTTTAAGCGAGAAATAGGCTGTGCAGTTGCTGCATCTGTCTTCATTTCAGATCGACAAAGGTCAGTTTAAAATATTTTTGTCAGATTTTGAGAGGCTTAGTCAGCTTAGTCATTTCCGGGTTAGCACTCCACCAATCAGATTGGTCTTTGAGTCTGACTGCCCGCCCTCTGACCCAGCGAGTCAGGTCGGCCAAAATGAAGGCCGACAGCTCCTCCGACGGACGACGGAACACACCGAACAGACTCAAATCACTGACCTCACCAGACTGTCCGACGGCCTTATTATCGGGTTGGTGTGTCCATAACTCTTAGTAGTAAAAGGGATCAATAGTATTTTCCGTATTTTCTGTATTTTCTGTATTTTCTGTATTTTCTGTATTTTCTGTATTTTCTGTTACAATTAACCAAAGTTGCTTGCTGTAGTTTTCAGAATAGAAAAACAATCTAAATAATGTAGAAGAGTTAAGACAGAAAAATAGCTGTTGCTGTTGCTAACCTTGTGTGTAAGTTGAGAAGAACATAACATCCTTTATATAATTATAACAATTTTTTGTATTTGCTCCCTTAATTAAAAAGTGAAAATGGCACTTTCTGCTGTTTGTAAGATATTTTAATAAACCCACTGAAGAAGGTGAAAAAGCACTGTACGCCATCAGAATCATTTAGTTGCTCGTGGTATCGCTCTCTATTTTTGTAAAACCTAAAGATAATATACTGTAATTAAAAATAACTTTGGAAATTTGCTATTTTTGCAGTGTACCCGGCTTTGCAGCATATTTTGGCAATATTTACTCACACCAGAGTCAGACAGTGGCTCAGAAATGTTCTTCATTTTAACAAATTGATGACTATTTTGGCATTCAAGTCTGCAGAAATTTCCCTTGACCTAAATGTTGAAACTGTTGCACCTTGCTTTAACATAACCTTTCTACAAAATAACGAATTAGACAGGACTCACAGACTCTGAATTCAGCCTCACATGAGCCACTGTCTGTGGACAAAGGATTGGGGCTGAATACAACACATACACACACACACACACACACACACACACACACACACACACACACACACACAGCCTCACACAGGCGACATAAATGAAGTGTTTGGGTGTTGACTCAGCTGAGAGTGTGTGTGTTTGCATGTGTGTGTGTGTGTGTGTGTGTGTGTGTGTGTGTGTGTGTGTGTGTGTGTGTGTGTGTATGTGTTTGTGTGTATGTGTGGGGGAAGATAGATGGAGGAGATTGATGAGCGTGGGGAGAGGGAGAATAGTGAGGCATTTGATGAACGAGTGTAAACTGGCAACAGTGGAATTAATTCCACCTCCCTGACAAGATTGAAAGTTCTCCCCTCTGCGTGACCTCCAGTGTGAATCATCTTCACATTGAAGCCAACATAAACAACTCTCTATCTACTGTTTGTAAATCCCCAAATCCACATTCATACACCTAAAAAAGCCAGATAGCACTGTAGACATTTAGAGAGGTACATGCCCTTCTCATGCAGATATCACCTGTACTTCACCAACACGACTTTAGGGGGCAACGCAATCCAGTATATCTCTCGTGACATAACTCTGCAAGTTACAAAGAAATATGCTGCACTAAATATACATGTGCAATACAGCATTACAAGCAGAATATCCTTGACCTATTTTGGCTAGACTACTTTAAAAACGGCAAGAACAAAGTAAGTCTGTCCTGTTTCCGGAGTGCGTGGCTCCAGTTTCTAAAGAAGAAAAATAAGTGTATGGTCCCAAAAAGCTACCCAGAGCGGTGATCAGGGCGTCGTAACCTTGCTGGTGTGGCGCTTGGCTTGGCTGTGGTTTGGGAGGGTCATCCATTTCGTTAATGGTCCTGTCAAGTGACACCTGTGCTCGCCTTTCCCCTGTCTGGAGTGCTAATGAAGCGCGAGAGTAGAGGAGTCTGGGAGTCGGGGTCAATAGCCGCCTCGGAGAGTGCAGCCTCTTCGCTCTGTGCCACCTACACGCTGTCAGCCAAATAGAGCGGAGACACAGACACATCATCAAGGCCAAAACACTCTGATGGCAGCGGGTCGGCTTTAACATAGACCCACTCCAAGCCTTAAACAGTGGATAGACACAATTAAGGAGATCTTTATAATGGAAAGGATCTTCCTCAGAAAATGGGAGAAATGGACCCTCTTTTTATCAAAAGAAATGGATGCTGCTTCGCTCTGAATGTCTGCGGACATTAAAAAGACAATGAACACGCGGCATCATGTAAAACCAACTGTAGTGCCCCACACAGTGTTCTTTTCATTGTGTTTTTACTTTCTGTAAACATGTAAAAAATACTTAAAATTAACAGTAAAAAAAAAGAAGATAGAGCGACTCCTTTCCCTCAAATTAGTATCTAACAGGGGTTTAAGGAAACTGAGGCAATCAGCAGGGTAAAGTTTAAAAAGCCTTAATATATTTCTTGGCTAAATCATTAAATCATACTTTCCTTGGTGAAGGCCTCACTGGCCGAAACGCGTTGCCATGTTTTCACAATTTAGCCAAGAAATATATTAAAAGGCTTTTTAAACTTCGACTGCCTCAATTTTCCTCAATTTCCTTAAACCCCCTCATACACTTGGATCCCTCCAGCGCTAAAGAGCGCTGGAGGGACACAGTGTCTACACACCTGAGCAGCACTCCATGCAGACTGCATTGCGACTTAGCATCTAACAGCTCTGAGTCGCTGACTTCAGTTAAACCACAGTTTAAGGGCACAGAGCAGCGAAAAAGAAAAAAAAGTCTCTGGATTGGCACACCCTTCATAAATGAGCACCAGAGCATTCTTTGCAGAGCGAGGGTAAGCTAAAGAGTAGTTCACATGAATGACTGCATCTGGTTTTGGAGACTTCAGGTGCAGTTCAAGATACATTGGCAAGTGGCTTGAATATATCTCATCTCACTCTGAGCAATGCAGGCCTGCATCCATGTTTGCGGTTCCTGGAGGAGAGGGGGAGATGTCAGGACTTTGATGAATATTTCTCTATTAACCGCCCCCCATTGTCAGCTCTGGCCTTTGTGTTGCACACCAATCAGTCAGAGCGCGAGGAGATCCTGGGTCGACACCTCCCTCAGGTCATTATTGGAGTCCCAGTGACCCAGAGGCCACTCCACACAGCCGTGCACTCTGCTGAGGCGGCTGTTTTTCAGGCCTCGCACAACAAGAATCAGCAATTAAAAGCTGCACTCGCAACAACAAAAGCAATGTGGGAGAGATGGAGAGAGGAGGAGGGATGGAAGTCCTCAGAGACTAGCTAACAGGGCTAATGTGACCCGACCTGCCCTCCTTGGGACAGCCCTGTCAACTGATATGAGCCGTAAATTATTGCAAATAGCCACATATAGCGTGGCTGTAGCAGCCGTAATGATAGATAAAGCGAGAGAAGTGCAGTGCAGCAGTCTGGCAAGATTTACTCCATCCTCTGTGACAAAAAGCTACTTCCCAGTACTATATATAGCTAACAATAAGGAAGAAAACGAGGTCACGTGCAATCATGTATCATTTATTTAACAAAATAAGACCTTTTTTCCTGTTGGTTGGATAGCACAGCCATCATTAATTGTTTTTATTCATGTCATCTTTTGTTATCGTTGTACCATTTGCGTCTGTGACCCCAAATTGCTGACCCCAAGTAAGCTTGAAAAAAATATGACATCTTTGCATATATACAAATACAAATAATGGCATTGTTCAAGATAATGCTCATGGACATGCACTTCTCCAGAGTCTGAATAATAATGCAGGAAAAAACAACAGCAGAGATGGAAAGGAGATAAAGAGGTCCCCAGAATAAAGCTTCACAGTCCATCTTCATCGTGGTGCAAGGTTTTTATTTTTTAGAGTGTATGATAGGCATAATGGTACTATACTTTTCAGTTAGAATATTTCAGAACAATTTATTTGGACAGCAAAAATCCCCCCCCCCCCCCCCCCCCACAGATTTGAATACGAAGCGCTTGAGTGAAAAATAAATACAGACTTTCCATTCCGGGAGACAGCTATTGAGAAAAACAAAACCAAAAACCAAAATCAAGACTGTTGTAATAATCCCACAATTCCATAATTTTTTTTCAAGCTTTGTGTCTTTGCCGTCTTGAATTACTAGAGTCCGTTGGTTCTGCCGACAATCCATCACAGGGGCTTTTTTTTTTTTTGCCTTTTGGAGCGCCAGTCCCAATCCTGAGGCTAACAGGTGGTATTCCTGGCAGACAGGCCAGCAGGCAGGATGCCCTGTAACTGGGCATGACCCCAATCTTAAGAATCCATCTTCAGGGCCGCTCTGGAGAGTCCAAGCTGGTGCCTGCAGTCTGTGGGCGTCGACACTATTTCTGATATCACTGGTATCCGAGGGCCGAGGCTGAGCCCAGTCTCTGACTGTAGAGGGCATAGGGGGAATAATAGGCCGTGGAGGAGGGGAGGGATGTCATAGGGAAACCTGGCGCTCCGGGCAGGTGGGATTTGCTGTAGGGGTGGTAGCGAGCCAGGCCCAAGCCAGGTGAGCCTCTGAGGGAGAAGGAGCTGGGCAGGGTACCTGGGCTGCTCTGGGGGGGCAGGTGGAGATGGCAAGAGGCTGTCGATGAAACCGATGAAGGGTAGGCCGACAACAGCTTGCTGTCCACCATGCCATGCAGGGCTGTGTGGGTGCGCAGGTGGGCTAGTAGCTCCTCTGACGTGGCGAAACGCTTGTCGCAGGGGCCTCCGACGGACACCCAGTTACAGGCGTGAGGCTGCGGCTCGTTGTGGAGCATGAAACCGTAGGTGTAGAGGGGGTGGGACATGGAAGGTGGGGTGCTGGAAGACAAGGAGCTGGGGTGCAGGGAATGGAGGTGGTGGGAGGGGTAAACCAGGGGGAAACCAGACTTGAGGCTGGAGGGATCGTGGATGCAGGTGGAGCAGTTGCTTCCTCCCAGGTGGGGTGCATTGGGGTAAGTCAGACAGTACGGGTCCCGACATAAGCCCTGCATCAGGGATGGAGGTGAAGCTCCAGTGAGCGGGCTGGAGCTGGGATGCTTCCCCGGAAGTCCTAACCCCAAATTAGACTTGGTATGATCCAAGGTGGGGACAAACTGGGAGGGGTAGCCAGCGTAGGCCCCAACAATGGAGCCGTGGTAGCCCATGGTAGCAGGCGGCAGGGGGAAGACAGAATGTCCAGGTTTAAAAGGGGAGACAGGGGCGATGTGCCCAGAGCCCAAGCCAGGCTGTGAGGAGGCCTGTGGGTCGGCCTTGCTCTCCGGCCGCGGGCTGCTGGCAGAGCTGGCATTGCTGGAGTTGGCGCTGGCCCGTATGTGGCTGGAGTTGGCTAACTGAGCCCCATCCATCCCCGACTTCGCTGCATCGGAGTCTTTTTTGCCAGCGCTGTTGTTATTTGTGTCCGAGCTGGACTGCTCTGAGCTCCCAGGTTTGTTGTCCATGTGCGGGGCCTGGGAGTGTGATGGGGGCTGCGTAGGGGGGGAATGGCTTTGTCTGTGTGGCTGGCTCTGAGTGTGCAGCGGAGGAGGGCTGGAGCTGGGTGACTGTGAATGGGGAGGAAAGGATGGACATGAAGCTGTGCCACTGCCGGAGCTTCCATTTGGCAACCTGAAAGCTGCTTTATCTGAAGGCCCCTTTGTCCCCAGAACGTCCTTACGACAGTCGCCTGATGACTTGGAGTAAGGCTTGAAGCTGGACTTGTCCTCCAGGGAATGGTGCTGCTCTCCAGACTTGGAAGATCGGCTGGACGATTCCTTTTCTCCCAGACTGCCTGAGGAGAGGGAGGCCAGCTTGGAAGAGGAGGGGGGGTCTGGCTTGCCAATCTGAGAGCAGGTCTGGGCCAGCAGAGCCAAAGGACTCTTCTTGGCATCCAACTGAGAAGGGAAAAAGAGAGCAAGACGGTGAACAAACTGTTTTTGTGCTGATTTAAATGTAGCAACATAAGACATATCCACTCTTTTATAATTATAATATGCAATCATTAAAATAATGTTCTGTTTGTGTATTTTACTAGCCAAACCATGAACTAAATATATTATAGAAAACCCAGCAAAGACCACATCAGCCCTGAGTTGTGTATTTATATTTAAAATAAACAAAGTTAATGCAAAGTTTAAGAAAGAAATAAAGAAAGAAAGAAAGAAAGAAAGAAAGAAAGAAAAAGCTCCCATAAACATTTGGAGAACATTTTTTTTATTATAATATATCAGCAAAATAAAGCGGTTATTATATAACGTTTAAAACAGTAACAACTGCAACTGCAGTAATTTTACATTTCTGAACTCTGGTGCCTTGCAAACTTGCCAACAAATCGCTGTGCGTAAAATGGCGCATATATTTGTCAGAGTAACACTCACAGAAACCTACGCCATGAGATAAATGTTATCTGATTAATATTACGAAGAAAGACGACATCAGGTGACACCAACAGATCTCGGAGAACATGTCATCTATATTTTAATGAACTTACTTCAATGCTGACTGGCGCGGATGTGAGGGGCTGGAGATACTCCGGGTGCAGCAAGTGGCCGCTGTGCGCCGTCAACATCTTTACGATCCGGATAGGAAGCCTCTGAGCCTGACGCAAGGGATCCGTTGGAGGACAAGGAGTGGGTATGGAAACGGACGGTCTCTCCGCTCCTGTCCGGCGTTGATCGCCGCTGCGCTCCGGGGACTGTCTGCGTAAAAGCGGTTTAGGTCCACCGGGGGGGTCTCTCATCTGGATCGGGTATCGAGGAGGGACGACGGCACGTAACGAGGGGACGCAGGGTTGAAAATCATTCACCAGCACATTTCATGATGATCAAATTCAAAAGAAGAGAGTGCGGTAATCCGGAATGACAAGTACGCAGTGCGCGTCCTCCGTGTCGGACCCAAGCTGTCTCTAAAGAGGAACAAATTGCCCAAATGTCATCCTCTTTTGGGCTCTTCAATATCACTCGTTAATTATTCCTAAATATTCCTTTATCCAGTGTTGAAAGAATGAGGCAAAAAGAAAAACACTATACGTAGCCACTGCTCATCAAAATACGGAGTGCAAGTGAAGAAATATCCCCGCAGAGTTTGGTGTGTGAGAGTCCTCCGGCGTGCGTATCTCTGTCCCTCTGCAGCAGTCCCACAGTGCCTCACTTCTTCCACATACTGACGATGTGAGGGGAGGGATTTCAAAGCACTGAGCCGCCGTCCAATCACAAGGGCCCGCATTCATACACAGGGGCGGGACAACGGGAGGAGGCGGGGTTTGTCTTCTGGCCTCACCCAGATACCCAGGCTGTAATATGTATGAGTGAAAATCTGTGTCAGTGACCTCCACGAGCCAAATACAAATACTGTAGGACAGATGTTGACACTATGCACTGTGCAACAAAAGACAAATGACCCCAATAAGGATCAACTATGAAGAATTAACTCTAGGAATCTGGATCCGCCCGGTTCTTATAAATAGGTGCACTCAACTCATAATAATAACTGTCGTTCTATGAACATTTCTGCTATGTTAATGACTTTATTGCATTATAGCAACCATACTATGACTGCTCCTTGATTCAAATTTGTCCAGATTGAAGCCAATTTACGTGATTCAATTTTCATGTGTTTTGCTGTGACAGTGAACGACATCTTCAGTTTCGCGTCAACGGTCGCCCACTCCAATTTATTAAGTATTGCAGATGCATCGACACTAATTTCAGTGTTTTCGACCAGTTTGTCAGATAGCCAACATAAAACAGAGAAAACAAAAAGACATATGGTTGTTATTAGTAAGCCCAGTAATTTCATTTCATTTCCCATAAAGAACAACAAGCCGTACTCCATGGGGATTTCCATCCGGGTTGGAACGCAATTTCAACTAATCACATGGTTTGACCTGAACTACCCCGATTCATAACATAAGATATTACAACACTGTATTCAGTCTGTTTAAAGTAGTGTCACGTATCATTGATTACTGGCTAGATAGTCATGGATCAACAAGAGTACATTTTTTAGGATTACTGCCTGACATTCTGCTCTCTGTGTGTTGCTGTTCCCAAAATCCCTTTTGCCCCGGGCAAAAACAACAACAAACTTCGAGCTAGCAAGCTACACGCTGAAAATGGCAAGTTTTGAAGAAAATTTGGGTCGCGGAACAAGGCAGGTGTTTACCCTCTAACTGGGACATTTTGGGACCGATTGAAGAGGATTGCTGTGGACGAAGTACACACGGCGATACACTGGTAAGAGGTTGAACCATGTATCCAGCTAATTTAAATGGCTAATTTTACTGTATTGTGTGAACAGTTAACTTTATTTAATATTTTATGTGGCGTTTATTTTTATTTTTTTTGCGGGGTGCAAATGTTCCAACAAAACAAGTTCCTTCCCCGAGACTATTTTGCAGAGCCACCGTCGCTGCGTCGGAGCTTAGCGTTGCCCAAGACGATTGTGATTGGCTTAAAGTGCTCATATTATGCTCTTTTTCAGGTTCATAATTGTATTTAGAGGTTATATAAGAATAGGTTTATGTGGTTTAATTTTCAAAAAACACCATATTTTTGTTGTACTGCACATTGCTGCAGCTCTTCTTTTCACCCTGTGTGTTGAGCTCTCTGTTTTAGCTACAGAGTGAGACATCTCACTTCTGTTCCATCTTTGTTGGGAGTCGCACATGCTCAGTACCTAGGTAAGGACTACTAGCCAGTCAGAAACAGAGTATGAGGGCGTGCCCTGACAGTACCTAGGTAAGGACTACTAGCCAGTCAGAAGCAGAGTATGAGGGCGTGCCCTGACAGTACCTAGGTAAGGACTACTAGCCAGTCAGAAGCAGAGTATGAGGGCGTGCCACACTGGCAGCTAGGCGAGCATTATAACGTGTTACAAAGTGACCACGTTTGTCTCTGAAGTAAAGGCTGGACTACAATAGAGCTGTTTGGAGCAGTTTGTGAACAGGGGAAAAAGCCAAAAAGCATAATATGAGCACTCTAAAGAAATGCAAACGACCCAGAGTTTTTTTTTTTCCTATCCCAGAATGCATCTGTGGTTTAACCAGATCTTACTCCACAGCGCTATGGAGATAGGTCTGGCAATGCCAGACTACTGGCTAGAGAAAATACAGAACAAGCATTTCCTTTGAGGTTCAATAGGTCAACTTGTTGGACACCTTAGGCTGGCCTTATCAAACTGTACCGCCATCAGCCTGCTCCTGGATTATAATGGCTGCTGCCATTTATCTGCAGCTGAAAGGGAAGGCAGTGGAGGATGAAGTCACTTCAGCCTCACTCAACAGCATCACTGTTTGACCTGTCATCATTAGGCTTAGTCATCACTCAGCACCCACGCACTGCCACTCACGCTTCAATGACCTGCAGAGATCCAAGAATACGTGAGCGCAGACGTGCACGCCGCCGGGCTAAGTGCGGTACAATCTTCTTTTGAATCCGTCTGTTTGTTTAAAAAAACGTCTGTCGCCACCTCGGCCCGTGACACATAAACAGGTGACGCACAGCAACTGCGTTCTCGCTGGGAGACTTAAAGGTAACGCCGAGAGCTCAGAGCGGATTTCAAAACATTTCTTTACAAAGCAGGCTGCTAAGTTAAGATATGAGGTTTCCGATAGCGCTCTTGTTTACCCCACAGTCATCCACTTGTTAAAAGGGTGAATGGGTGAGTCGCTGCAGTGTGGGTGGAGTTGCATAAGGAAGGGGGGGGGGCGTTTAAAAAGGGAGACCAAAGAGGAGGGCATTGGGAAAAAAGCCAGACAAAGGCAGCGAGAGAATGAAACAAGGGAGGGCTCAAACAACAGGGAGCGACTCCTTTCATGTGCCCCCTTGATGTAGGCTGGTAACAGCTGTTTTGGCGTGTCGATGACTGATGGCTGTTTCCTGTTGTGGATATTTATAAGAGGACAGCTTTTCCCATTAAAGAAGCTTCTCAGCATGTCCTGGTTCCCGCTGGCCCTCTGGGCATTTCCATGCTGTATCAAAGCAGCGGGTTTGGCTGGAACAGCAGCCAAACAAACAAAACCAAAAAAAAAAACCAAGGTGGGGCCGATAGGGGCTCAGGAGGAGTGAGGAGGAGCGGACCCCACATGCCCCTGTGATCCTGTGATCTATAGAGCCGCCGAGGCCTGTAATAGACGCCATAGCTCAGTGCCGGGGCCTAATTCATCCCCGTGTTGAAAAGCTGCTGTTTGCCTGACTCCAGAGTAAATATATAATGCTGACATTAGGCAGCTGGATTCTTCCAAGCCTGGCTCGAGCAAATCCTCGTCTGCTCGTTTGTCTTGTGCTCTGTTTGGAAGTGGCGAGGTGTTTTGTGGCACACACGGGGATTAGCGTTGCGTAGATGCTCTGTGTGATTGTTTAATGAGGGGCTGACATTGATGTGAGCTCATAAGAGTCCCGTTTTCTTTTCTTTTTTCCCCTTTTCGAGTTATTATGCTTCTACAGGCCTGCGCCGGTGTCAGCCAGACTTTGACAAGGTCTGGCTGCGTGTAGTACTGTACAAAGAGAAGGAGAGAGAAATGATAAAAGCGCCAGAGAGGCAGAGGAGGGAAAACGAGTGTAAATAACTCCTATTTAATTATCTGTGACTGACATATGGGGTGTGTGGAATGGGAATAGAGGCCTGAGGCTGGGGCTCTGCTCTAGCCCTAGTGTTTTCTCCAGCAGTAATAAAACCGAGGTAGAAAAGAAAAAAAGAAAAAGAAGAAGTGGATTAAGACAGTTTCATGGGGTGTAACAGACATGACATTTTAGACCCAAACACTTTTACAAAAGAGCCTCGCAGGCAACATTCCAGCCGGGACAGAATGTTGAACCAAGGATTTCCTTGAGCTGAAAGGTCCACAAACAATATCTACACAGTGTACTTAATGTATTCACACTTCCTCGTTTATCTTTCCGTGGTTGCCTCTCCCTCTGTCTTTGACATACATGTACACACACTAATCCTTTCACAGTTGAATGTGCACGCGCTGGCACGACAGAAATGGATCCTGTGCACACAAACAAACAGACAGGGCACACTGTGCAAGATGCCATCTTCAAAGTGTGTTAGTATACAGTATTATCTATCTGTCTACATAATACATGTGTGCGTGTGTGTGTGTGATGTGTGTGTGTGCGTGCGTGTGTGTGTCAGAGTCAGCGCTGTGGCTGACAACCTTATCTCTCCAGTTTAGGAGGGAGATTGTCTCTCTTGTCAGCTCATCACGTCGCCCGAGCTAACGCTCTTATCCACGCGGACCTACCTGTCGTCTATCTGTCTGCGTTATAATCACACCGGGATAATAGGCTTCCCTCTGTTCCCAGATTGGCACTTTTATTTCCGAAACCTACAACCGCGCTAAGGGTTTCCGCCTCGCCGTATACTCGCTACACCTGAAACACATTCGCAGACAGGCATGTAGGCTGCACACCGCCCACACCCGTGCAACCTCAAGTCCTCTTTCCACACTGGGAAACAAAAGGCGCTATTGTCCTCCACGTGGAGAAGTTACCAAGAGCACGGAGAGAGGAGGAGGGAGACCGGGCCTGTGCTGCCAGACAGTGTCTGCCTCAAATCAGATCGTCCCACATTGTTGTGTGAAATTTCAGATGACATCAAAAGATGTTTCTTCCACCCCCCCTCCCCCACCCCCGTTGTCCATGATGACGGAGTGGGGGGTCATTTCGATAGAAGCACAATCAAGGTATTCACAAGCTGAAGCCGTGACAGGTCTAGTAAAAAAAAAAGAACAACAACGAGCGTGCTAAAGAAAATCTTCCCAGCACATTCCTCACTCTTGTTAAAGTCAGCGCCGCTTCCGGTGCTCACGGCCCCCAGTCGCCGTCTCTGTGTCTTCATCACCTCTGTCGAGGCTGCTGGGAACGTATACTTTCTGTCTTTCTTTCTGTCTTTGATACCGCTCTTGTGTTCAGTGTTGGAAGAAGTATTCAGACACCTTTACTTCAGTAAAAGTACTAATACCACTCTGTAAAAGTCATGTGTTGAAAATGTTACTTAAGTAAAAGTATGTAAGTATCATCAGGAAATTGTACTTAAAGTAGTGTTGTGTGAAGATAACAGTCCCTGTGCTGGAGAAGAAGAGGGGGCCCAAGAAAGAAAGTATAAGAGATGAGGGGAAGAATAGATCGGGGCTCACAAGGTCTGACAGTCTAGAGATTCGTGGACCGGCGCCGGCTTTTTGTCTGTTGCTAGGGAAACTTAGTATCTGCGTGCTTTGTGATTCCACAGATCTGTGTATTGTTACTCCGATGCTTGACTGATTAAACGAATGTATTTGACTTTATCTTATCATCTTTTTTGGCTCTTGCTTAGGATCAATATAATACCAATTTAATGAATGTGCGGGGATATATAGGTCTTTTATTGGAGTCAGACACATTGTCCCAAAAGGGGGGACACAGAGTAGGTAATTCACAACAGAAGTAAGTAAAAGTACTCAATGCAGCAAAATCCTCAAAATTTGAAAGACTGGAAACGATCCAAAGTGTTTAATCGGCTAATCAGTTCAAATGGACTATGTGCCTATATATTTTGCGGTAGTTTCATTTATAATAAAACATTGTATTTAATAAACTACATGTGTTTTGTGTGCCCAAATCTTAATTTGTAAAGTAACTAAAGCTGTCCGATTAATGTAGTGGAGTACAATATTTCTCTCTGAAATGTAGCGGAGTAGAAGTAGAAAGTGGCATGAAAAGAAAAGATTTGTACTTAAGTACAGTATTTGAGTAAATGTACTAAGTTAAGTTAAACCACTGCTTATGTTAAGTCATAAAATCAAAACCGCAAGACTGTTATTCTCATCAGAAAAATGAAGTTGTATTTTTGGAAAAAAAAAGTTGCTCAATCTAGCCTTGTCAAGCGTAGCCGCACTAGCCTATTTAAAAGAATGTCTCTCTCTTTGGCATTCATGACCTGGTAAACAACAGAAGTTACTGGAGGCTGCAGCAGCCACAAAGTTCCTGCCAAACATAACCGAGGATGATGATGACGAAGGATGGGACGGGCAGGGCTCATGTCAATCATCGCCAACCCGCAGTGAGGCCGAGTCATGTCAGCTGCCACAGGTTTGATGTGACAAAGAATGGCATTGCTCAATTAAAAGCCTACCAATGTGTAAGTAAATCAACGCCATTCAGCTTTGACACATCAAACAAACGCTTATTAAAGCGGCCCGCCCATGCCATTAATCTCTCTGCATGCGCTTGTCAACTCCGGGTCACTGCAGGAGCAGAAAAACCTGCAACAGTGAGAGTATTAAAGTGCTCATATTATGCTTTTTGGCTTTCCCCCTTTCCTTTATTGTGTTATTTATCTTTTTGTGCATGTTATAGGTTTAAAAAGTGAAAAAGCCCAAAGTCCACCCCAAAGGGACTTACCATCTCCAACAGAAAACACTGTTCACAAACTGCTCCAAACAGCTCTATTGTAGTCCAGTCTTTACTTCAGAGACAAACGTGGTCACTTTGGAACACACGTTATAATGCTCGCCTAGCTGCTAGCATGGAACTCCCTCATTCTCTGCAACTAACTAGTGGTCCTTACTGCACATGTGCGACTCCCAACAAAGATGGAACAGAAGTGAGATGTCTCACTCTGTAGCTAAAACAGAGAGCTCAACACACAGGGTGAAAAGAGGAGCTGCAGCAATGTGCAGTACAACAAAAATATGGTGTTTATTGAAAATTAAACCATGTAAACCTATTCTGGTACAACCTCTAAATACAATTATGAACCTGAAAATGAGCATAATATGAGCACTTTAAATGCCGGGAAAATGACAAAGTCAATTTATAACCTTTTATAACCATTTTAGGGCCTAATGGAAAACAACACCCGCAGTGTTTTTTTTATTGAATTGAACTAAACGTGGTAAAGCAGAAGTCAGGAATTACTTTTATGAATTCTCGTTTAATACAAAAAAACAGGAGATTGAGAGCTGGCAGTAATGGAAAACGCATTCCAGACGCAGACCTCGTGTGGCCAAAATATTTGTCCCAACTGGGTCCTTGTGACACCGTACATGTCCCTGGCAGTAATTCACCAGCTCAGATGAATACATGAAAGTGAAGCACTGCCATATATCACGCGTCCCACACCCCATGAGCCTCGCAAAGTCATACGCCGTTTGTTATGCGACCGTGCATTCTCATTTCGAACTCTGCGTTGAGGGCCATGGGCCCAGCTGACACTTATGAAATATTTCCCTTGCTGACCTTAGCTACTGCCTCAGCTGGGGAGATTAATCCTCTGTCGGCAGACACTGGGAGCAAACTGCAACAGCAGCGCGCACACACACACACACACACACACACACACACACACACACACACACACACACACACACACACACACACTACTTCTGGTGACTACAAAACATAGCAGTGGCAACGGCACAGACAACAACTCTATTCTGTTACAGTAGCAATAATTACAGCCTCTGTTGATTTATTGCAGCTTTACTTGATAGTGTGCCAGTTCCAGGGGGTTTGGGAGAGACTTGGAGATGGCATGCACTGAAGGTTATGAACCACAATCATACAGCAAATATTGCACACACACACACACAAATGAGTCAAGCATACATAAGCAGACGGTACGGGAGTACAGCAGCTCCTGCGTAATTTAATACTCAGTGCAACCTCTCACCGATTCTTTGGTACTTATAGTATGGAAGCAAAGAAAGGCCGCAAAGATTTGATCAAATAAAGTGCTTCAAATCAATGTTAATAGCTAATTGTAAAATTGAAATGCTACTGAATACCTATTGTTGAAATGTACCGTAAATACCACTGAATGCCTAGCACTGAAATATTTTTTACTTTAAAAACCATCTGTCTGAATTCCACACTTACTAAAACTCAAAATGAAGTTTTAGAAATTCCTACAAATGATCAAATGTATTTGTAGGGTTCACAATTCCGAGTGAAAATCCAAGTTTCCAGCATTTAAAAGTTGGTCAAATAGTCATTAATAATCATTTTCAAATAGTCATTTTGGGATCCAAAAATCTAAGTCAAGTACAAAACTCCAACTCGACGGGTAAAATTCCGAAACTGAAATTCAAGATGAAAATTCAACCTTAAACCTTCGCGCTAACAAGGATAATCCATCGAATCTGTGGAATCGATCAAACCTCTGCTCCATCAGGTTACATTCATCAATCATGTGAAAAAAGCAGAGAATATGTGTTACTGGGAACCGTGGACACGTTTATTAATTTTATATCTTAATATGTGAACCTGAAAAAAAGTTTATTTTTTTCAATTGCAAACTTTAAAATTGCCTTCTGTGAATGTCACAGAAAGCAAAGAAAGGTCATAAAATTGTAAAATTTCATAAACATAATTTATTCATGAAATTCCAATTATTATGGTCTTCCTTTGCTTCCATACTCGCGACTCTGGCCCTGAGATAGAAGAGTGCGAAGGATTGCATCCACATGTCCAGCTCTGTCCTGTCCTGTCTTATGTGCAGCAGCAGATGACTTGGCCAAGTTTGGACTTTTATAAAAGGTTATTTAGTTGCCAGGAGAGAGAGAGAGAGAGAAAGAGAGAGAGAGAGAGAAAGAGAGAGAGAGAGAAAGAGAGAGAGAGCAAGCTGCTCTTGCAGTTCCTGCCAGAAGGTTGCACTACCGGCGTACCGTAAATTACTCACGACAGCCTACAAGAACGCTGTCGGGGTGAGGAGTGGAGGGAAGATGGGAGAGGAAGGGGTGAAAGAGTAAGTGCAGTTTTCTTTTTGGTCCATGGTGATGAATGAGTTTCTGAACAAGGCAGAAAATACATCATATCACCTTTAATGGGTACACATTTCTTCAGCCATAACTCAGTGTTTAAAAATAGGGAGGGGAGGGTGAAATACGACATCATATATTCCTCTCAACGACACTTTTACGAGCCCTCCCTGCAGTATAAAGGCATTGATTGCTATTTCAAAGCTCCATGTTAGAGTCATTGCTGAGTACCTCCAGCTGCCAGCATCGAGGAAAGACAGAGAAACTCCTTTAACACATGGAGCCCAAACCGTTGCCCGGCTCTGTTGAGTAAAGCCGTGGTTTCTGTGGTTCACACGTAGGTTTTCTGTATGGAAAAACTCAGACTTGAGTCTTTTATCACAAAATATGAGTGTTTCAGAGAGATTGGGTTCATTGCTCCTTTCATGGGTGGTAATAAAGAAGGAGAACAGCGATACGTCGGTTAGGAGAACAGAAAACAGACATTGTGATCACTCACCAAGGCTGTTTAACCGATGGATTTTCTAAATGTTGGATTTGCAGTTGGATTACTTTATATCCCATCTTTAAGTAAGTTAGCTATACATTCAAAATGTTCTTCTCGTTGTGGGGAACTGACGTTATTGGAAGGCGTATTTAATACATGAAAAGTGGACAAAGGGTTTTACATTGGGGTTGTTACAGAAAGTTTACTCTCGGTGTACCACTGATGCAATAACCCTACTATAGTAGATGCTGGCACCCAATAAGCACACATACGTTGCCAGATGCTTGAGATGCCTGAATCGTCCCGATGTCTTCTAAATGTCCAGTAGGTGCTAAATTATACATTGTCCTGACGTCTATTATACGTCGTGCAGATAGCCAGGCTGATACATTGCCCCTACGTCTCTGCTATGTCATCTAGATGCTATATTGATACTTCGTCCCGTCGTCTGCTATATGCCCTGTAGATGCTAGATTTATACATCGTCCGGGCGCCTTGTATACGGCGTGCAGATATGCCAGGCTGATACATCCCCCCAACGTCTGCTATACGGCCTGTAGATACTATACTCATAATAATAAATCGCCCAGACGTCTGCTTTACATCATGCAGAAATGCTAGAAGAATTGAAAAGATAGAAACAAACAATTTGAGTCGACTCAAATTGTTTGTTTCTATCTTTTCAATAGCAATATCTGCCTGAACAGAAACACACATGTCTTTGCTTGAACCTTTAATAAGAAGACAAAATAAAGATAAAAAACAAGTCCCATAAGATAAACCCATCTGCCATTCTGAGTGTAACAAGACCACAGCCATGGCGGCTAATCTGTCAGGCTGTACTCAGGCACAGTGGTGCTTTGGGCTAAATGCTAACGTCAGCATGCTAACATCCTCACAATGACATGCTAACATGCTGATGTTTAATATCATTTGCTAATTAGCACTAAACAAACGACAGCTGAGGCTTGGTTAGTTTTGCAGGCATGTGGTCATCAGAGAAAATATTGAACAAATTGAACTTTTGACGTGACGATGGTGCTAGATTAAAGGTCAAGGGATCACCAAAGTTATTATTATTCCTCCTAAGAAGGGCATTAAAAAATCCAGTAGGATTCATCCTCTGGGGAACATGAATGTCTGTACAAAATGTAAAAGCAAACCATCCAATAGTTGAGATATTTCAGTCCAGGCCAAAGTGGCGGACCGACTTACATTGCCCTCCCTAGAGCTAAGTCGCTAGTGTGGCAACAAACTGCTTTTTATTGACAACGTTTAGCCATGTTAAGGACATGAGTCTTGTGTTACCAGCCTCAATAATTAGTCTGGTATGGATGGTCATGCAGTTGGACACTTCTGTGAAAGAAAGAGACACTTTTCTACTGAAGGAGAACAGGATGGAGACACGGTTAGCAAAAGAGACTGCTGACTGGACTTATGGCTTGGGCAAATTTGAAGTTCTTTTCAGTGAGCAGTTCCCAGCTGTAAATTTAAAGTGTTTGTGCAAGCTGCTATTAAAACCAAAATACATGGCCTGGCCAAGGTTGTTCATTTCAGCAGGCCTGCAGGGAGGAATTCTTCTCTTGACAGACTGCCTGTCTCTTCAGTAAAGCAGAGAATGTCAGACAGGAGGCAATTAAAGTGTATACATGTGTATATCAACCTGTCCTCTAATTTATATTTATAGTTATTCTACCAGAAAGTAATGTAGTGTCATTTTACATGATAACCTACAAATTGAGAGAAACAGGAGGTAGAGCTCATGTAACTCAAAGTAATGGTGGGTGCAAAATAGACCCGTCCTTACCAGTTAAGGAGAAAGTAGTCTCGCTTTGCCGCCTACTCCACATAGCATTCTGGGATGGGAGGAAAACACGCTCTGGTTTATTGGCATTTCTTTAAACCAATCAGAATTGTCTTGGGTGGTGCTAAGCACCGGAGAAAAGCCGCGGTGCCGCTGATAAAATGGGCTCGGAAGGAACTTGCTTGTGTACGTGTATGTGTATGTCTAAAAGTTGTTTTAGTCGTGCAACAGAAAACTCAGATTGGACAGATAGTCTAGCTAGCTGTCTGGATTTACCCTGCAGAGATCTGAGGAGCAGTTAACCATAGTCCTCAGAAATTGACCGGAGTTTAAAATGCCAACACAAAGGAAGCCCAAGGCAACGGATATCCGGCCTAAATGAGTGAAATCCGGCGGATTTTCGGCGGCAACGGAGAAATCCCGGAAGTGGAACATCAAGGATATAGACTAGTACCCTAATTCAGCAATCGCATGACCATTGCATGTGTCTTGAATGTATGTATTTATTCGCATATCTTGGTAATATATCCCACTTCAAATGTATTTTTTTATGCATTTCATTACATACATTACACACGTCATACATTTCTAAAGTTTGTACATAATTGTTACACAACAATGTATTTGGTTATTAAAGACTTTTTATGTAGCTATTAATAAAAATTGCGCACAAATATAATATTGCATATGCTACAATAAAAACAACAAAACAATATATAGCTGTTGGCCTACAGATTATATTGGATAATGAGAAGGAATATAAAATGCAAGTCCATTATGTATGCAAGACTACATTTATTTAGCTCAAATGATGCAGTCACATCAACATAAATTCAGTATAACTGAAAACTTAAATTTCTTGCTTTATCTTCTGGTAAATCAACATTTCATTTATATTGGTATATACGTAGCATGACAGAACAAAGAGGGAGAGAAGAGAAAGCATGATAACAGTATTAAACTTATTGACATTTAGTGCCTCGTCCAGCAGACAGGTGCACTGTGCCCAGAGGCATTGTTACTGGCTACAGCCCTGAATGTTTTATGAATAGCCCCAGATCTCTTGCTTTCTCTCTCTCTCTCTCTCTCTCTCTCTCTCTCTCTCTCTCTCTCTCTCTCTCTCTCTCTCTCTCTCTCTCTCTCGCTCTCTCTCGCTCTCTCTTATTTTTTCTTTTCTTTACAAAAACAAGTATAATTATTTTTTTGTAGAACTCATGGTAGTTCTACAAAAAGACATGTAACTTTGTCCAGTTTATTTTACCGAGGCGAATAGAACAAGCAGCTACATGTGGGGTCCGACCATCATGCTGTATTTGTTGCTATCACCTAGCAACCGTCTGAGGAAAGCTGTAATTTTCGGAGGAATCATAGCCAAATTAGTCTAATACATCGATGCCATCAACACAAAATTTAGGAGCGTAATACTGATTTAATTTGTAGTTCCTTTGACGTGACGTTTC
Organism: Zingel zingel; assembly: GCA_023566125.1. Lineage (NCBI taxonomy): Eukaryota > Metazoa > Chordata > Actinopteri > Perciformes > Percidae > Zingel > Zingel zingel. The sequence continues at coordinate 32,511,173 of CM042314.1, forward strand.
CAGTCTATGGTTCCGACTGAAACTCACGGAGCTCTGAAGCAGACCTGTGCATCGCTTAGTGTCCACTCTCGCTGTAAAAATAGAGATGAGCAGCGCGCCTTCCGCGGTCTGTGCAGCTTCAAGTTTACAGAGGCTTGCAAAAGTATTCATACCCCTTGAACTTTATCCCTGACCTGTCTGGTATGTTCCTTGGGCTTCATGAGGCTATTTGTTCACTAATGTTCATTCTAACAAACCTCTGAGGCCTTCACAGAACAACTGTATTTTATACTGAGATTAGATTACACACAGGTGAACTCTAGTGACTAATTAGGTGACTTCTGAAGGCAATTGGTTGCACTGGATTTTATTTAGGGGTATCAGAGTAAAGGGGGCTGAATATTTTTGCACGCCACACTTTTCAGTTTTTTATTTGTGTTGGTCCGTCACATAAAATCCCAATGAAATACATTTACATTTGTGGTTGTAATGTGACAAAATGTGGAAAAGTTCAAGGGGTATGAATACTTTTGCAAGCCTCTGTTGTGGGCACGTCTCATTCAGAGACCAGAGACCAAAATGGGGCTCTGTGTCCGTCAGAACGTCTGAAGGCCCTGACACACCAACCTGACGGGCCGACCGTCGGCAGAAAAGCCAGTCGGACTGATCAGTCGGGTCCCAGAGGTCCAAAAAATGCCTCAGAACACACTGAGGCGACGCCGACTTGAGCGTACGCTCTCCGCATGCGCGAATACGTCTCCATAGCAGCAGGCGGCGCTATATTGTTTCCATTAACAGTCTGATTATTTTCCAGAAAATGAAAACCGGCAGCTGATAGGACGAACGCGTCACGTGGTTCTTTTTTCTCCAAAAATTCACAGCCAGACTGTCATGGCGGCTTGTTCAGAATACGATCTCATGTTGTACTAAAATAGTTCACTGAAACGTGTTTCTGAAAACATTTTAAGAGAGAAATAGGCCGTGCAGTTGCTGAATCTGTCTTCATTTCAGATTGACAAAGGTCAGTTTAAAAGATTTTCGTCCGATTTTGAGAGACTCTAGTCACGCTCATTCCCCTCTCTCCGTTTTCGGGTTAGCACTCTACCAATCCGATGGGTCATTTGAGTCTGCTCATCCGCTCCCCATTTCCGGGCGAGTCCCTCCTGCCCTGTCTCCGACTGAACATGTCGGGTCGGCCCAAATGAAGGCCGACGGCTCTTCGGACGGCCAACGGCACGGGACACACCGAACAGACTTGAGTCACCGACCTCGCCAGACGGTCCGACGGCCGATTATCGGGCTGGTGTGTCTCCTCTATGAGATCTACCGTATCAGCAGAGCAATCACGTAATGCACAGCAGATTATGGTGCAGGTAGATTATTTTCTGAAATATTGTGACTTTATTCTTGTAATAACCTATTATAACTTTATTTTTCACCAAATATCACAACTCCTCCAAATCTCAGAGAACAGAGATGGGATATATTTTGAATGTGCACAAAGTTTGAAATATGAGCAGAAATGTTGCTCAAACACATCTGAAATATTACAGTACAGGGTTTTACTGGACTGTTACTGTATTGTGTGAAGAATTGACTTCATTTAATATTTCATGTGGTGTCTGTCTTCTTTTATCGGGGTGCATAGATCCTTCCCGAGACCATTTTGCAGAGCCAGCGTTGCTGAGTCCAGAGTTTAGTGCCGCCCAAGGCGATTGTGATTGGTTTAAAGAAATGCAAAAAACCCAGAGCGTTTTTTTCCTCCTATCCCAAAATGTATGAGTGGAGGAGCCAGACTTTACTTCGCAGCACTGTGGAGATAGGTTTGGCAATGCGAGACTTGGCACACAATAACACAAACTAACTAACCGATATCAGGGCTATGAACCAATCAGAATGCTTGATTTGAGCTGTGCGTTTTATAAAGTCTATGCATATTTGTCTTTGTGTTTTTGCCCATATGTCATGTCTCATCAACATTCCATCTACGTGATCTGAATTTAAGTGACTTTATCTGTCTGCAGTCTTGACCTTATAAGGTGTATTATGAGAGTATGTGCTCATTTTAAGGTGACCTCATTCTATAAAACACAGCTGTAAAAGTGTGTGTGTGTGTGTGTGTGTGTGTGTGTGTGTGTGTGTGTATGTGTGTGTGTGTGTGTGTGTGTGTGTGTGCGCGCGCACACCTAGAGAGCAGGCAGCAACGATGCCATCACTGCTTATTACACAAAACATAATGAGAAACACAGACCTGGTTCCCTCACACACTCCCATCCCACTTCTCTGAAAATCATTTAAGGCATTTTTGTAAACTCTTCCTTGTCCTTACGTGTACACGTAACATTGAACACATTACTCTGTTACTTAAATCACTTCATTGGCTCCCGCTACAATACAGAATCACTTTTGAAAGGACTTGATGGTTTAGCTCCTCAGTACATCTCTGACTTGCTCACTGATTATAGCCCCATCAGGCCTCTCAGGTCATCAGGCAGAGCTCTTCTAACTGTACCCAGAATTAGATCCAGGTTACTGGAGCAAACTCAAAACCTTCTTATTTTCTCATATAATAAGCAAATAGGCTTCACATTGTGGAAATGAGCATGCCGAGTCTTGAGAATGGCCCCATCGCGCCCAGCGCTGCCCGTGAGGAACGGGCCGCAAGGGATTCACGTAGCCTATAACAAAGACGGAACATAATGCAGGGATCATTGAAAAAATATGGCTCAGGGGCGAAACACAATGGCCAGTCCAAACAGCCTTCTGAAGGCCTACCGGTAATTCAAACAATTAGCCTGTAATATACTACACAGTCACATTATTTGGATGGCGGTGTGGGTGGTGGCTTCAGCCTACGTTTCCTCTTTATATTTACGCATCTGTGTGTGTGTGTGTGTGTGAATTTATTTTTTCAATTTAAAGCACTTTGGGTTGACATTAACATTGACATTGTCCATCTGAGAAAAGGCATCGCTCTATTTCCTTTTTTGTGGTTGTGAGTTGGTGTATTGTATCTGTTTTTCTGTAGTGAGTAGGTCTGCCCTTCAACAGGATGACCCGCGGTCAAGGCCTGCGAGTCAGCAAACATACGCTGTGCTGATGTGCCCCTGAGCAAAGGCACAGAGTCCTTCCTAGCTCCAGGGCTGTGGCCCTGTAGCTGAAAATGACCTCTGACCTTTTCAGCACTGTGGGAGGCAAAACATTTCTCTTCAGTGACCAGATGAGTATATTAGATGTATATACTTTATAACCACTTGGTTGCTTTATAATTTCCCATTCACTAAACCCCTACCCCATCATCAGTAATTGTATTTGATGATGTGTGGGAACTGTAATAAGAGTGATAGTTCTGTATACAAAGAATTCTGAGTTCTCTTCAGCCTTTCCAAAACCAAAAACACAACAGCAAAAGTGTAAGGAATGGATTAAACAACAGTTTGCTTGCTCTAATGTAAAGGCCCTGACACACAGCGGCAGATTGGCCATCTGGCAATTCTGGCAAATGCCAGAGGGGCCGGACCATTTTTTAAATGTGGGCCAGTTAGATTTTTTTTTTAAATATACAAATAAATTATCTTTACAGGCCGACAGAGCATAGGACAGGTTTTTATTGCTTGCACGATTTCACTATGGTTATAATATAAAAGCATTTGGCCAGTCGGCAACAGCCGGCCTGGTCCCGAGATGGGCCGACCGAACCATCCAGAGGTTACTCAAATTGGGAGGTTCAGTCAAAATCGAGCACATCACCTTCAAACGGGATCTCCGTTTGCAGTGTTCAGGCGGTACCAGACCCTCCTGGTGATCATGCTGCTCTGGGGCACCGGCTGCGCAGCGAGAAGCCTCTGCTGACGGGCGCAGAGCTTCGCCGGAGCTCCGACTGCTGGCTGTCTGCGCGGCCGTCTGACGGATTCAGTATTAAATTGAGATAGTTTCATTACCGGTTAAAAACGTCTCGTTGTCGCGTTAAATAGTAGTCTAATTCTGTGTTTTGGTACAGCTGGTATTAACACCTGATGCGAAGTGTAGGCCTATAGGAGTACACATGAAAACCTTGAACAAGCAGTGTCGTTCTGCTCCGTCTTTCTGCTGTGCCCCGTTCACGTAGTGTCACGTTTTACACTATGTAGGTTAAACTCTGCAATTAATCCGCGGTTCACATGTATGCATGAACTGTGGTAGTCCGTTACACTGTAGGCTATATTCAATGTCACTGATCATTTTTTATCAAAAGAATGTAGAAAACATTACACTTCACAACGTTTTGTATCCATAACATGATTGTGTTATTGTACAAGTTAGCAGTAAAAGCAGTAGCCTCTGTAAGTTAATCCTACATTTTTCAACTTGGGAGCAAAACGTGCTCCTTGGGGAAAAAAGTGACCATAAAGCCCTGTTCATGCTTATTAAACAACTGGACGTTGGGGTAAAGTGTTGTCGTATCCGGTCCATGTCCCAGATGTGAAAGCCCCCTTACTGGACTACTGAATATAATAATATTCCATTATATTTTGTATTTTGAATTCTTACCTGCCACCAGAATTTTGTGATTTCCTTGCCATAAATATAGACGTTTTTACCATAAATTGGTGCCTAACAATATATCAGAATGCAGGAGTTGAAGTCTTTTAACCTCAAAACTTTATGTGTTCCCCCAAAGGCCAATTCTGAGCAAGGAAAAACCCTATAGTATAATTACAGCTATAAAAACATATTTAAATTGCAAAATTAGAGAGTTAAAACAGATGAAAAGATGGAGAACCAGACAGACAATATGTACAGTGTCAACAGAGAGAAACACGGACAATCGAACAGACAGACAGTGACAACAAAGAACAACATACTGTAGAGAATGACTGTAAGAGCATACAAACGGCATAAACAGGCAGTATGTGTAAATTTGTTATAAACGTGTGCTCTTTAAAAAGTAGTAAGCATTGTTTGCCAGTTACATTAAATGTTTAAAAATCTGTTACATAAGGTACTGCTTATATTATTTCACCATCTGTACAGACATGTAATTATTGAATGCACGTGTCCGTGGGTGGGGCTGCATGGGTGTAGTAATGTGGGCTGGTGTGACTACAGTGCCAGGGCTGATTTTTTGTCCCAGTCTGCCCCTGCTGACACACCAAGGAGACTGTCGGCTGTCAGTCCAAGACGGGGAGCGTCCCTCGCTCTAGTTTCTGCGGTGTGTCCCACAACGTTGCTATGCATTGGATTTCATTTGCCTTTTTTGGCTGATTCAACATGTTGAATCGGCGTCCATGTAATGTAAGTAATAAAGTCTGTTACGTATAATGGGAAGTCTCGCTTTAGATTAGGTGTGTGGCTCTTAACAAGGCCTTTTTATTTGTGTTTCTTGATCAGGTTTAACCTCTGAAACCCTATTCTTCAGAGCATACACCACATGCATTGCGGTCACTGTCTTCCTCTTGGCGTGCTCGATGTTTGGATCACGTTCTCCAGCCAGACGTCCGATGGCGGGGTTGATCTTCCCTCCTGGGGGTCAGCCCTATGTTCCCACAGCTCAATGTTCACACATTTCTAAGAATTTTCTTAAAGTGTTCATATTATGCTCCTTTTCAGGTCCATAATTGTATTGTATTTAGAGGTTGTACCAGAATAGGTTTATGTGGTTTAATTTTCAGAAAACACCATATATTTGTTGTACTGCACATTGCTGCAGCTCCTCTTTTCACCCTGTGTGTTGAGCTCTCTGTTTTAGCTACTTTGTTGGGAGTCGCATATGCGCAGTAAGTACTGCTAGCTAGTCTGAGGAGTGCCATGCTAGCAGCTAGGCGAGCATTATAACGTGTGTTCCAAAGTGACCACGTTTGTCTCTGAACTAAAGGCTGGACTACAATAGAGCTGTTTGGAGCAGTTTGTGAACAGTGTTCTCTGTTGGAGATGGTAAGTCCCTTTGGGGTGGACTTTGGGATTTTTCACTATGTAAACCTAAAACGTGCATAAAAAGATATATAACACAATAAAGGAAAGGGGAAAAGCCAAAAAGCATAATATGAGCACTTTAAAATTAGGCCCTAGGTTAGGGTTAGGGTTACATTCCATCTGTAGTCCATTGCTACTGGATAATATGTTGGGTGTAATTGGCTACCAAATTGGGAGAAATGGGGATAAAATCTGATACAAATTTGGGACTGTGGGAACATAGGGCTGTGGGAACATGAGCCGTTTTCCGACCAAGTAGTTACAGGAACTTAGTTATAGGAAAAGTCCACTTCTAAGCAGATCTACTAACTACTCTCCCCCAAAACCGTTTTTTTTTTTTCCATTTGCATTCGCACTGGCCAAGTGGCCATACGGACTGGTAGTAGGGGTAAGGGAGTGATGTAAGCACGGCAACAGTCTAGCGTTCAAATCAGAAAACAAATACACCAAAAAAAGTATGAACTAAATACTAAATCTAATGTATATAGCATATTTGTCATAATTTAAACAAGTCTCACAAAGAGAAACGGGTATCTCTCTCTCCCCAGCCTCTGCCTGCTGACCGTGTGTGTGTGTGTGTGTGTGTGTGTGTGTGTGTGTGACTTAGTGTGAGTGACGGCCGACCTGCAAGTTTTGTCAAGCCTGCAGGGCACGCTTTTGGAGTTTAACTCCGAAAAGACAGTTAACCACAGGTTCCCGTTAATCTTATGATGGACATGTGTTGTGATATTTAAACAAATGAACCGTCAACGGCAAAATAAAAACCTCTTATTTACGACTGTTGAGGATACTGACTTTTTGGCTGGGACTTACAGCTGTAGCCTCAGCCTTCATTTTTGGAGCTATGCTGTCATTGGTGTTGCTTCTGCCACAGACTTTGACTTAAAAACCATCACAGATGGAAACAAATCAGAAATGTGTTCATTTAATAACGCATTCATACTTTCAATAAGTGAAGCCTCAGAAGAACTACAGCCTCCATTAATAGGCCTTGTTTTGACAGGAAGTAACATGATCTCATAACATGCCATCTTTGGAGTTAGGTCTCCAAAGAGCAGTAGAAATGACAAGTGTAGCTACAGCCCTGTTTCTGTGTCCAACACCGATTAATCTATTGAAACCTATCCTGGACATTCACAACAGGCTCATGAGTTATTTAAGCTGAGGCCATGGAGAATTATTGCTGTGTAAAATCCCAAAGCCTTTTAGGAGATCAAAGTTCCACAACAAAAAATGTCCCTGCAAATCCAACACTCCCGCTGTTTTTCTCACCGTAGCACACGCTCACGCACACACACGCCAAACAACGCACGCACGCACGCACGCACACACACAGGAAAGCATCCACATACTGTACTTAGACTCACAATGCCACATAGATCAAACAAAGGTGTACACAAATATCCCTCTAGCTGTGTTTGGGGGAAAAAGGCTGTAAGATCATCATTTAAACCTCTGTGATGTTGAAAATCCAGTGTGTCAGACCGTCACGATTAACCAAAAACCTTTATTTTTCGTATGCACTTTCCATTTTACACAACCTTTCACTTTGTTCTCAGTAATACCATCAAACCACATCAAAGATGCTTCTTTTCTGTTCTCAACTTTGCTTCCAACGTCCTCTGCCTTTTCACTTCTCTACATCGATCCTCTCTCCGCGCCTCCACTTTGCTTCACTTTCTCTTCCTTTATTGTTTTGTGCTTCTAGACACCGCCACCCTCCCCCCCCCGCCTTTCTCCGAGGATATCATCTGTATAAGAAGTTAAGAAGTGGATCTGCTATAAGGCCACTGAAAGGAAGTTATTTTGCAAAGAGATTTACTGCCAGTTTGACCCTAAGGGAGAAGGATGGCGGCATTACGCCCCGTGCAGGTGTATGAATGATTTCTCAGGCTCACTCTCCTTTATATCAAGCGCTGAATAGAAGACTGGCAGGATTTACCTCTTCATCAGATGAGGATTTTAACATCGGGAGGGTAAAACGTTCTAAACAATGAAAAGAAATCGAGGCTCTCCACTGTCTTTATTCTCGTTCTTTCTTTCTCTGTGCTGGATCAGAGTCATCCCTCAGGCCAAGCCATTATTGGAGGCAGAGCTTTCCGGAGTAAATCATCTGGTTAATTCCTCGCTTTACTTTCTCACCGCCCGTATTTGTCATCAGCGCTGCTTTGAGGCATTGCTTTCTTCTGATGATCCAGCCAGGCCGGCTTGTCGTGCCAGTCGCCATGAGACTGACAACGATAAATCACAGTTGCTTTATGACCAGTTATTATGTAGATATGGGTACAAAACATGTTCCCCTTTTTTAATAGAGACAATGAACTTAAATAAAGGTACTTAAAGGTAAATTATAGGGACAGTTCACACTGTCAGTGCCTGTTTAGGGTTGTTTGGCAGTTTTCAAAGTAGCTTCTCTTAGGTTTTGGTTGTGAGTCATTTCAGCTTTTCATCTTTCATCTTCATCTTTTAACGAGGCACTAAATCTTTAATTTAGACACATTAATCTGACTTTTCTCAAATGAAAAAAAACTGCCAGTGGGTTGGAAAAAAAAAAATCACTTCTTTGAAATGTAGTTTCACATGCAACTGAAATTGCGGGGGGGGGGGGGGGGGGGGGGGGGGGGGGGTTGTTTTGACCTGAGTGCTTATTTGGCCAAAAATAAATTTTATTTTATGTATACGAATATTTATTCCTCCACACGCAAAATACAACAAGTACTGCAGTTACCAAATGTATAATTACTTTGTGTCAATATACGTGCATTAGTGCGGCGGTCAACAGAAAGTGTTCGCCCCCAGGCTCACCCCCTTTCTGTCAAAGCCCAAAGAAACCCAGATGAACAGGTGAAGCCACGATGAACACGGCCACTGTCAGTACCCGATCCGTGCCGCCTGCACGATCCATTCTGCGCATGCGCAATGTGTTCGCGCATGCGCTGTTATACGAGGATTTGCGCGAACTTCTTGCGCATGCGCATAACGGATCGTGCAGGCGGCACGGATTGGGTACTGACACCGACCACCTACAATATAAGTGCACAATATAATAACAATAATAATAATAATAATAATATAAATGAGACCATAAACATACAGTATGTGGCTCCTACATCTGCCTTACTTTGAAAATGTTGCAATTTACTTACTGTAACTATAATTTTTCTGAGTGCTGGGGAAAATTACTACATCACAATATAAAATTACACAACCTGTATTTATTTATGGTCGTACAAATACCCTACATATCCTATATAGATTTGTATGTTTTTATTTTAGTAGGGGTCAGGAGGAAGAGGTGGAATAAATGTAGAAAACTGGAAGACTGTGACCATCCGTTCTTAAACATGTAAATGCTTTCTCTCTTTTAAATAGAAAATAAGGAATATTATTATTATAATTTATCTGTGGCTGCGGAGGCGAGCTTGCTCCGTTCTTCGGTGTGATCTGCCACGGCTTGCGTTGGCTGGCAGATTGTATCAGCAAACACGGCAGCTGTACGTACCGTACATGCTGCGAGACAAAATAAGAAGAAGAGGATTTAGTGATAAAACTGTAAAGGATTATCTGTCATTTGGCGGGCCCGTTGTGATTTGCTATCAAAACGGATTTCATGGGGAAAAAAAGGAATGGAATGACAGGAATGGAAAGATGTTGGAAAAGGATGGAGAAGAGGAAGAGAAAGAGTGGAGGCGGGGGAGGGAGAAAGTGTCATACAGGGAGGATTTTGTTTTCTGTAATTTTTTGCCCCTTTCCTCTCCCTTCCTGACACCCCCCCCCCCATCCAATGAGCTGAGTGTCAGTCACATTTTGAACTTGCCGAGAGAACACAGTAGAATGATTGGAGCTGTCAGTCAAAGTAATGTGTTGTTTGCAACTGGAGGAACTGGGAGAAAGAAAGAGGTAGGGGAAGGATATGAGAGTTATGACTGTGGAGAATACATTATGTCTTATAGATACTCAACATTCACGCCTGAGATCACAAACGAAAACTTTGAAGATGGCAAAATAGATGCATGGGTGTGTAGAAGCCTTCCCTTGACTCAAACATCACACGTATGATCTGAAACGCTGCAGCTCATCTTTAACCCGTGTTGCGTGCCTTCAGGGAAAAGTTGAAATTAGAAAAAGATCTTGATGCCGACTTTCTGTAAGCATGTAGAGACGTAGTTCGGTTTTTGAAAAGTTTTGTCTGTAGCTTTAGAAATAACCAAACTGTAACTGTAAACAACCAATTGGACGTGCAGACTAAGCATGGCGTTTTAGTTCCCAAATTGTTGCGTTACAGATAGTAAAGTACAAGTGAGTTTGGTGAGGACGTTAACATGCTTTGAACCCCCACAAAACATATAGACCTCTTTTTCCTCCATAACATGAACCAGCATGAGCCTAAAAGCATGTGACTTCTTCCCTCCCACCCTTTGACTTTCCCAATATATCCACTCCAGCCAAACGCCCCTATTGTGCTAAACTTGTCACCCAACTGACAAGCTAATATCCTCATTCCTGGGAGCTGAGTGCTCGTCTCTTGAAGTTTTGAAGGGAGGTGTGAGATGGGGCACCTTTGCTCATCAAAGACAGCACAATCATCTTTTAAGCCATGACACTCCACACTGAAGGTTACTGAGTGCTTGAGGTGATTTTACAGCACCCAGCTGGCTGCCTATTCAGCAGGACTGACTGGGGGGGCGGCAGGAGGTGAGGAGCCCACCCAAGCAATGGGGGGCCTTACGTAGAATGGAAATTAATTTACACTAATGCAGATAAATTTGCAAATGCACAGAGTTTTACATCCATACATGCTCAGATCATTTTCTAAAGGCTTACAGTCTGTGTGAGCTAATGAGCTACAAAATGACGTGACCTAAAAATATTCACTGCTATTTAATTATGAATTTGCTTTGGCACAGTTATCCATATCTCATGATATAAAAATCCAGATGAACGTCATCTGCATAGAAACATAATGTATATAATAGTATTCACTATTGCCTACAACTCTCAAATATAACACTTAAAAATAAAGAAAAGAAGTGCAAGGGGCTGTGTTGGTGTCGGCATGTTGCTATAGTTACTGGTGAGACAACGACACACAATCCATGAAATTCAGTTTGAGTGACCGATACCTGATTTTTAAGGCTTATCAGATGCAAAAACAAACGCACAATTAACTACAACTCTGTATCGGGGACCCCTGCTGGGCCAATGCAGTGGTCTCATTGAAATGAATAAGGCGGGGCTGCGTTTTGTAACATAGTGCTGTAACAGGTCTAATAATAGCCTAATAATGGCGTGACAGTATTTTCTTAGCACTTCGAAGGTTTCTATATACCATTTGCCAGTTTTAGCATAATAGTGCTGCTGTTGACCAGGTCAATGACCCCTGACCTAACCACAGCCCTAACTGAAAGGCTGTACATTCAAAGAAAAACCTGAAATGCTGTTAGAAAAGCCAGAACCCACATTTATTGGTGCACATTATTATTCAGGATTGTGTAGCAGGCGTGGTGGTTACGGTTGCGTGGTTGGTACGCCACAGATGTCTATATACCAGGCAAACAACGGTTATGTTGTCAGACAGGTTTTGATTGACATCTCAGTTCAGACATGGATGAATCACTCTTCACCTTGGTTAACAGGTAGTAAATCAGTTTTTGAAACACCTTTTAATGGTCTGACAGTAGAGACAAATATTTCAGTGAGAATTGTAATAAAACACAAGTGAGAAAAGAGGCAAAAGATCGAGGGTTAAAAACCTGCTGTAACACAGTAAAGTAACTGAGCAGCGTCTGTCCCTTCTTACCTGCATGATAATGGCTGTGTATATGTATTGGTGTGTCCTTCCAAAAGAGGATATCTTTTGGAACATTTCAACATAATATACAAAAATACAAATATACAAATAACACAGAATATAAAGACAAGTACACATGGAGTGGGATGTAAAGTGCAAAAAGTAATAGTGCAAAGTAGTGTGCAAGATGCATATCGGAATGATAAGAATGTAATGTGTAGAGAAGTGGGTGAGTGGCCAAAGTGGGGATGACCCCACTTATTTCAAAATCACCCTGAAAACACAAGCTTTTTTTCCCTATGTAAACCAGAGATAGTTTAGAACAAGACGCCCCAACTCCTGTATTTGTGTCACATGGGTTTCTCCACTGCCACACCTCTTGGCACTCGGGACTAGCGGCGGGTCCTGAGTTTCTTTATTCCAATGGTTCCAATGGGAGAAGTGAACGTGGACACAGATTATGGCCGAGTAAATATTAGACCTACATTTATCACAACACAAGCCACATATCTCAGAAACATTCTGACAATCACATTACATTTTTTAGGACAAATCAGGAGCAAACTAACTTTGTGAGAGACCTGTTTCTGTCTCAGGACCTTGAGTTAAGATATCGTTTAACGACAGATGAGCTAACGTTCGCAAACACCCTAACAAAACTCATTTTCCTAATGCTAAATACGGATTTTAGCTTTGTGAATATCAAATGTTAGCAACAGAAAATATTAATAAATTATGTAAACAGAACTTTTCATTCATCTACCTGACGTTCACTACACTTTCAGACAGGAATAGTGTACCGTTTCATACCATTGGCACAGCGTGTAATGCGCTATCTTTAGTTATAGAGAACCTTTGTCTAAAGTGAACAAAACATGATTGCACAACCTTTGTTACATGACCATCAAAGGAAAGGTCAAAATCACAAGTGACAGCTAAACAATAGGCAGCAGAATTAACAATAGCAGAAAGGCTTCCCAGATTATACTGGAAAATGCCGATAATGTGAGGAGGGCCTAAAAGGAAGATCTCAGTTTTAGCTTTATGTAGCAGCTATCTAGCTGAGATGCTAAAATCCCCCACAGAATGTTGGCTATTGGCATCTTCTGTTATTATATTGGTTAAAGCAGAGTCAAAAGAACTTTGACTGTCGACAGAACATCAGAATAATTCCTTAGCTTGCCTACAACTGCCTCCGCGAGAACAGATGAAGCTATTCACCTGCTCTGAGCAGCCCCATCACCGCTGAAATGAAGACAGATAGGCAAGGTAGTGAGCATGGGTGGGGAGTACGGGGTGTAATTAATGTTTCATAAACTCAATCCTTTCCCTCAAGGCAAACTCTGTCCTCGTCATCTTTCTCTTGCCGGGACAATTAAATGATACTCCTCTTGTCTTTCCTTTTTGCTCCTGCCCTTCTGTCACCCGTGCGTCTTTGTGTGAACTTTAAGGGATTAGGCTTGCGAGGGCTGCCTGGTAGTTATTGCTGCAGGGAGGACTCCTCAGGTTTCACTCTGGGCCGCGTGTCTCCCCGAGGCGACAGCGAGATGTCAGCGTCTGTCAGCCTCTGTCTGTCATCTAAGCCCTGTCAGCGCCGGCTCTGCCAGCGCTCCATCACGGCTCTGTCGCTCCGAGTTTCCTCCTGGCTTATGATCTGAGACACCCAGACAGTGCAACTGTGGCTTCACAAACCCATCTCACCCCCCCCCCCCCACTCCGGCCCCCCTCTTCAGCGCCCGATACCTTACGTGACATGACAAACACAAGGTCAAAGTGCCTGTCATGTTTCACTGTGTGGGTTTGAGTGTAAATGCGCGAGCGCTGTGCTGTTGCCGTCGCTGGTGCATGAAAGCCGGGCATGTCACCTTGCCTGCGTGTGCGCGTGCACATGCAAGCTGTTTTGAGTGACAGTGTGAGTGAGGTGCAGCCAGGCGGCGGCTCTTTGTAAAAGTGCACCTACCTTCTTTTTCCACAAGTCCCTCCTGGCAACAAACTGTCACGGCTGACAGCCCTCACAAAGAAAGGAGAGGGAAGGGAGGCAGGGGGTACGGGGATTAAAAAAAAAAAAAGTTTAAGAGATGAAATTAAAGCAAAGAAGGGAACCTGACAGCACCTTGAGAAGAGGCATTGTCTGTGAGGGGAAATATATCTGTGCGAGGGGGCTTTGATCAGTGGAGGATGAGAGCAGGGATAGCTTGTAAAGCTGGCTCTTGAAGCCCATTGAAAAGAGTGGAGAGAAGAAGAAGAATAAGAAGAAGAAGAAGAAGAAGAAGAAGAAGAAGAAGAAGAAAATCAGCCCCACAATTATTTTCCACTCAGGCTCAGAGGGGAAAACGGTATTCTCATTAATAAGTATGGCATGAACTTTATTCTCTTTTTGGCCTTCGTGGTGCACTTTTCTTTGCTGGTTATCTGGCTTCTTTTCCTTCCTCTAGTTGGCCTAGATGCTGAAAAATATGCCATGGTCCAAAGTCAAAAATGTAGTTAAAGTATACCCTTTTGTAAAAAAAAAAAAAAAAGTGTAGAGAACAAAACAGCTGTTTGAAGGGTGGCAGAGGAGGGAAGAGGAGGAGGAGAAGCAGGAGGAGATGAGGTGAAAGAGGAAGTTTTGAGAGAGCAACCTTTGAAACACATGAAGGAGAACACAGAGAATGGGGAGCTGGAGGGAGGAAAAAAGGGAAGAGGAGGTGGAAGTGCTGGTGGGGGGGTGGGAGGAGATAATCACCTTTATTTTGTGGTTCAGTGTTGGGGGGGCTCAGCATTCTATATGAGGAGGGAGGGAGGGAAGTGGCAAGGAGTACTGCTCCAGTGCCCCCTCAATACCTTGGGAGCACTTTGATCGACAAAAGCAGCGTGCTGAAGGGGAACCTCCTGCTGGCAAGATCTGAGCAGGCTGTTTACAGAACAGCTTGTCTGATCTAAAGCCCTGCTCGCCCTCTTGTATGGAAAACACTTGGCCTTTGATGTCTCTCTCCCTCTCTCTAAATTTCTTTCGTACCCGTGTTTTCTCTCCGTCTCTCAGTGCTGCTGCTTCCCCTTGTTGGTGGTTGACACACATCGAGATCTGCATTGCATTATGCACTTTAAACCATAGGAGACATAATGTATTCGCCTGCGAGCTTTAGTGGCAAGTGCACAGTAATTCTTTCAAATACAGATCACTGAAGGCAAGCAATGGCACTGAGTAGATGAGATAATGCGCGTGCACACAGACAGGGTCAACCAGGGCTTGTCAACAGGCGGTCTACTTTAATGTGACACATTAATGTGGCCTGCCAGTGCCAATAACTCTACACAAGTAGCACATGTGTGCATATTTATTAGAGTCCATAACTTTTGCTCCCTCATAAAATATTAAACCCCTATGTGTGCTGGGGACTGCTGAGTGTGTTCATAAACCAGCCTGTGTGTTGTTTTTTCAGTCCCACCTTAGATACTGGATTGAAATATGTTTGACTTGGTATGTGTGAGTGAGAAAATGAGACATAAATCCCTTTATTTTGCACCACAGGAATCTTTCGCAGAACCTAGGACCCTTGTTAGGAACCCAAGATCTTCACCTGTGTTTTTCGACTGGAGAAAGCAGGCTCTAAATGAAATTCCTAGGCTATAGTTCTGGGTCCCCAAAATGTCCCTACTCAGCAAAGACCCAGGAACTGAGTGCGTCAACTAATACCTCTGGGTGCTTGACATTTATTCACACATTAAGCAAACACTGGTTAAAACTTGAATCAATAGCTAATAGGGAGATTTACCTCATGGGTCGTAGTTCCAGGCTCTCTAAACATCCATGCTCTAGGATTAGTACTGTCAGAGGGCCCGGGAAATTATCAAGGTGTAGTTTGCTC
Organism: Zingel zingel; assembly: GCA_023566125.1. NCBI lineage: Eukaryota > Metazoa > Chordata > Actinopteri > Perciformes > Percidae > Zingel > Zingel zingel. The sequence continues at coordinate 32,526,743 of CM042314.1, forward strand.
TGCTGAAAGTCCCTAATTGAACACCAACCTCAAGCATGGTCATGCCCCGGTTACTGCTGTGCATGTAAACGCACTGACTGTGTGAACGATGTTGCGCGCAAGTTGTAGAAGCTTGAGGTTGGTGTTCAATTAGGGACTTTCAGCACAGCAAACCACACCTTGATAATTCCTCGGGCCCTCTGACAGTACTAATCCTAGAGCATGGATGTTTAGAGAGCCTGGAACTACGTTGAGTGAATACCCGGGTTATGCCAGTTCTCCCTGTATACATGAGCAGGGAAAAATGGAAAGAATGACGGGAGTAATTCTACCTCCGGTACAGTAGGTGACGGTCTGCCAACGTACAATTGGTTGGAAAAAGGGTCTTTCTTCTGGTTGACCTAAAGATGTTTAGGTCCTTCAATTGAAGAAATAATGTATCTCCTCATCTGTCCAGAAATGGGTCTTCTTGATGTGTGTTTAAAGGCCCGGACACACAGTAATCGGCCGTTGGACAGTCTGGCAAGGTCAGTGACTCAAGTCTGTTTGGTGTGTTCCGTGCCATCGTCCGTCGGAGGGACCGTTGGCCTTCATTTTGGCCGATTTGACATGTATAATCGGCGGGAAGGGCACTGCCGGCAGTCAGACTCAAATGACCCATCGGATTGGTAGAGTGCTAACCCGAAAACGGAGAGGGGAATGAGCGTGACTAGAGTCTCTCAAAATCTGACGAAAATCTTTTAAACTGACCTTTGTCGATCTGAAATGAAGACAGATTCAGCAACTGCACAGCCTATTTCTCTCTTAAAATGTTTTCAGAAACATGTTCCGGTGAACTTTTTTAGTACAATATGAAATCGTATTCTGAACAAGCCGCCATGACAGTCTGTCTTTGAATTTCGAAGTTCGTCCACTCAGCTGCCGGTTTTCATTTTTGGGCGAGAATACAGATTAGCGTCGCCTGCTGTTATGGAGACGAATTACGTCTCGTCACTTTGGTGTGTTCTGAGGCACGTTTTTAACCAATTTGGGGAGACTGATCAGCCCAACTGCCTTTTCTGCTGACGTTTGGCCGTCGGCTCTATGTGTCTGGGCCATAAAGGGTTTAAAGCTTGTGTTGTTGCTGTGGTTTTTGGCGCCGTTGATTCCAACTGCTCTCTTCTATTTCAGTTCAAAAGTCACTGCAGCGGAGTGGGAAGGGGCAGTTCTAATAGTATACACCTGGTTAAGGTGTATACATGCACAAATACCCTGGTAAACTAAAGGAGTTATCCAGGTCTGTTAACCAGGGTATGAGAACTCAGATTTTAGCAGTAAGGTATTTACATGACATTTGAGAAACCGGGGTATTACCTTAACCTGAATATAATCAGGTTTTCAAACTGCATGTAAACGCACTAAGAAAGGTCTTTTTACTCCCTATATGCCCTGCACACTTTCACCTTCGTGTTTGCAAAAGAGCCCAAGTAATTTTTTTCTGTAAAATCTGCTCTGCCAATTTCCCCATTCAGCTCCTAGTAGCATTTCCAAAACACACCAAAGTGGGTTGGTAGTCAACCCAGGGGGGTAAAGATCCATTCAACTGCAAAACAGTTAAAAAGTTTAAAATGTATCACTTAGGGAGTTTGTGTGAGAAGTGAGAACACCGAACGGAATAAAGCTGAATGGTCATGTCATGTGTGGAAAGATTTGACATGGAATTGTTCCATATAGGAGACCGAAGTGTGAATGCCAAGAATCACTGACTTCCATAGACATTTAACCAGCAATGGACCATCTTTCATGTGTGAAAAGAGTTATAGGGAGAAAAAGAGACAGAGAGAAGAATAAAGTGTTGCGTCTGCATGCGTGTCAGAGGTCTGCTTTTCAAACTAATGGTGCACATTATTTTAACAACCGATCGCTCTGTTCTGGGATTGATTTATACTGCCTGTGATTTCACTTTAATCTATGGACATTATCTACACAGGATTTATGGACCATTAGCTCTGTGAGAAGCTGGAATGTAAATTAGGCATAATAAATCAAGTCAGATGAAACACTCAGAGCATGACAGGTTACTTGTGCTTATATGGATGCTTCGTAACTGCATTTGGATAATCAGGTCCTTGTGATGTATCATTTGTCCTTTGTAATTTGGCCAGAATTGTACTGGAAATAAGCACGAATAATGTTGACGACCGATGGATGTATTGCCTTTCAAAGGATTAGTCTTGCATTAACAAAAGTGGCAAAAATAAATTGTTCAGAGTGCCTGACAGAAGCATGAGACATAGAGGATTTGGTGAAGAAAAAAGGTAGCTTCAGCAATGTGACTGCCATGCTCGATCCGTACCACAGAGCTACTTACTGTATGAATGGAAGCCCTGCCCGTGGCGTCATGTAAGTTGTTTTGATATGAACCCTGAACAGTATCAAACATCTGGTCTGGAAATTGTCCAGGATTGCCCTTTGCTCTATCCAGGTCAGCCATTGTTAGAAATACCAGAAAGCATTACGCTGTATTTTGTGCATACAAACAGCATAGCAACATATCCACAGATAGAAGATGGATAGTTTTGTGTGTACAACTAGTTTAATGAGACACAAATAAGATAAGTGCTAACAAACTGTATATTACAGTACTACAGCTTTCACTACTGTTAATGCACGGGGCAGCCATCTTGTATTTTGAAGTTGGCTTTGCTCGGGGTACTGTGAGGTTCTCAGACTTTCCAAGTTAGAAATCTGACTCCAGGGGGCGTACCATTTGAAATTTCCGTCTTGGAACTCGGAAATTCCGACTTCCCAGTTCAAATGGAAGGCACCATAAGCTCTATTAACTCCTTCAGCTCTATTAGATCCGTTAGCGGTTAGCTCTGATAGCCGAACAAACAAATGGACTCTGCTGCCAGCCGGCTAACTAGCTCTCTTCTTGCCGTCCAGGGTGAACATTTCAGAATCTTCATATTTTTAGTAGGTCTTGCACTGAGTAGCCAGAAAGTGATTGTAACTATAGTAATAGCATGAGAAGACAGGCTCCATTGTAGTCAGCGCTTGGTTTAGTTTTTCATTTTCTAAGCACTAGTCAGTAGGCGATTCCCCTTTCTTTGTAAAATGACCAAAATGCATGCCCCTTGTTAACCTGCCATTCTCCCTCCATCTCCTAGTAGCAGAGAGAGTGCAAGTGCAGAGGGGTTCTTTAGTTGAGTTAGTCTAGTCTACCTGACCTCATTGATCTGACTGAGGTTTGTGCAAATTAGAATCTATGGCCCCGACCGTGGCTCTGAAATATCAGTAGCCCAACTGTGCTGTGTATTGATAAATCCGTAGTGATCCATCTGCCACTTGTGGGTAGGGTATGAAAAAGAGTTGTTTGTTTTGCGACTTGGTAGTCGTGGGTGAATAAAATGAACTGGGTCCATCCCCCCTGTGAAAAATTATCAAATCGCCTACTAGTCTCGAGCTCTGTTCTTTCTGCCCTTTTCCATCACCCTTCACCATTTAACTATTTCCAACTACCGTTAGGTATGTAATTTTAAGACTAGGTTTGTAAAACCTAGACTGTGCCCGAAATCCGTCACTACTCACTATATAGTCCACTGTGAGTTCGCTATTTTGTAGTGCTATCTGAATGTATAGTGAGAATTATTATACGATAGTGGACTATATAGTATCCCATAATGCATTGTTAAAAAAGGAGTGGACAACGATGTTCACTTAAATAAAACTGATAGCGGTGTCATGAAATTAGTTATGTGACTTATATCATGTGACAGTATGAACACATTGTAATAGTTTACAGTATGTGCTGTGAGAACAACAGTGTGCCTATAAGTTTCCCCAGGAAGGGGTGTAGTCCAGGGGTTGATGCATAGACTGTATAAGTGAAGCCTAAACATCTCGATCGATACCTGGTGGCTCGCTGCAGTTTAGGTCATAAATCCCGCCCCCCTCCATGTTAGCGGATGGGAAATGGGCCAATCTACAAAATCAAAGTACACATCTACATTGTTAGCTAGCATGTAGCTATCAACAATAACTCTTACATTCTGCTTCTTGCTACCGCTGCTACAGTGCTCTGTTGCCTCTAACTTGACTATGGCGAAGATGAGATTTTCTCTCTGGGTCATTTACTGGCTACCACACAGCCCTCTGATAGCGGGGAATATTTAGCATTTACAAAGGAGATTGAGATGAAAACCCATGGGAAATGACAGATACACAGCTGGATGTCTCAGGATGTCAGCATGGCTACCAAGGCCCAACTCTCCCCTTCACTTCCCCTCTCTCTGCCCCTCCTCCTCTCCCTCTGTCTCTCATCTCCACTGACTTTTGTTTCTTCTGTCGACTGATTCTGAGGCTTCGTCTAAAAGAGCATCTAGAAGCCCTCAGCCTTGACAGGTTGCTGGGCTTTATGACTGAGCCGATGATCTATCAGACAGAGACAAATGGAGAGATGGAGTAAGAGATAGATACATGGAGGGACGTAAAGGGGGAGAGAGAAAGGGAGGACAGTGATTGCTCAGGGGAGGCTGGAACTGAATAGCTGTAGAAACAGACACTTCGGAGTAGAAAAACAGGGGGAATTTCAACCCGATCGCTCAAATGTTTCAGCTGCTTGCACACAAAAGACTCAACTTCTACCAATTCCTCTGAGTCATTCCACTCAATTGGAGAACAAATGGCTTTGACTGAACTCACGCCCTGCTCCCCCCATCCCATAACCCCTCCTAACCCCTCTTTCCCTCTTGTCAGGCTGTATCTCCTCCATTTACCCTGCTCATGGAGTTGAGCGAATATGCAGGCTTTTCCTGCACAACCCCCTCTGCCTTTCGACACGGTTTCCACGTCAACCAGTGTGACAGATTTGACGTTGAGGCACATGAAATCAGTTCAAACGGGAGACAAGAATAGGATTAGACATGTGATTCAGTGTGAAGAGGTCAGAGTGAACGATTGCCCCAGACCCCATAGACACACATACCCTCCATCCACACCCCAACCAATACTAATCGTAAACATATGATTAGCTTTCTTAACCACGGTAGAATAGTGTCTTCCTTGCTTGCTGTGTACACCCAGTTCCAGCCTGGTCACTATCAAGCCCCAATCAAAACAGAAACATGAAGAAAAGCCAGAGCCCGCCGCAGCAGTGCACTGGCTCAAATTGAAAGTGACAGCTTGACACATAATATGGCACCCGTAATGTGATTAGGCCAGCGTGGCACTCTCTTCTTAAACTCCCACATCCCAAAGAGCGAGCCTCACGTCCAACTCCGCCAAACACACTCAAGCTCTTGCCTCTAAAAGGGGGGCAGAGAGGGCCCTCTTGTCTCCCACTTCAGTTTCTCTTGCGATGCTTCATGCTTTGAGACGAATTGAGATGATGCCGCTGTTGAATCATAACCCCCTGGAGGGGAATTGCAAACACATGTAGGGGGGTGAGGGAGAGAGGCTTTTTGGGTTTAAAGGCATCGATGCCAAGAACAGAGGAGCTGAGTGGGAGAAAGTACACAGTGGTATGGATTAGATCAGCCATTATCAGAAGCAGAGCTGGCCCGGGCCTTCCTGTCAATCCATGTGATGTAAATGAGCAGTGACATGACAATGATATCACCCACAGCTAGAGTCGGCAGAGTCGAGAGGTGAAATGCAAAGAAATATCGGAGAAAATAATGAGAAATCCAGATGAAGAAATAGTGATTGCAACTGATGCAGCAGGATAGTTTTTTTTTTTTTTTTTTTAAGTGGCTTTAAGACTGGAAAGTGAACTGGAAAGGCTTTAGAGCAGGGATCCTCAACAGGGGGTCCGGGACCCCCAGGGGGTCCTCAAAGTCACTCCAGGGGGGCCTCCAAATTATTGTTAATTTTTGAAAGTTTTTTCAAAAATGAAAAAGTCTTAACATGATTCCAACATATTATTATAAAATATAAATCCCCACTGATGGTAGGCTTACTGGCCAATAGGTAATGTAGTCACTAAGGTTTTAAGGGTTAACATTAAAACATGATTTATAAAATCATGCCAACAATTATTAGGCTATTTGAATAGCTTAGTATTCTATGCAAAAAAAGGTATCTATAAATGCTTTAGGCTGCCCTAAAAGTTATTGTAGGACCAGATGAATATGCAACTTCATTTTATACAATATATGTAGTAGGGGGTCCCTGATCTGTCTCTCTTTCAGTTAAGGGCGTCCTTGGCTTAAAAAAAAGTTGAAGACCCCTGCTTTAGAGGTTGACCATGTTGCAAAAGTTTGTGAGAGACATACAAGTGAAACAGCAGTAAGGAGCTAAGCTGGGGCAAAATGAAAAATGGACTTTAGCACTATGTCCAGCAGGAAATTCAATAAAATACTTCAAAAGACCATAGCTGACAGTGAAAAATCACAAAATTATAAAATTGAGCTGGAGAAATGAAAAAGAATTATTATATTTGGCAAGGGCGAGAGGGAACATGAGCTCAGGGCCACATTTCCAAATGAGCCGTCACAGATTGAGAGATCTTGGCTCTGTTCACGTTTAGCATGGAGGGGAGCTGGTGCACACTTCTCCTAGCCCTTCCCAATGAAGTTTCCCTTTCTCCCGGGGAATTCCCTATCATGTTAGCGTTGACAGAATGAAAGATGTAGCGAAGGGCTTAGCAGGGACACGACTTGGAAAATGAATGGATGGCAGACCCAGCAGTTGACAGGCAATTGGGAATCCAAGTGAGTTGCATCGGTTTGCCAAGCACAGTAAAATTGAAAGGCCTTAGGTTTCCAGAAATGAGGGTCATTTCTCAACAGTGTTTAAAAAGGTGTCAACAACCAGCAAGATGGACTCAGCCTGCCACTTTTCTTGCCCCTCAAGGTATTTATATCCGTGTGTCTCCAACTGAAATGCTAAAATATTTTCAAGATATGGTGAGCCACGCCACAACCTATTAGTGCCTCATCATAAAAGCAAATACATGTTCTACATTAGCCTGTAAACCCCTTGCTTGACTTCTTCAAAATGCATTTTCTCTTTCTCTCCCAAGCCTTTCAGTATAAGAAAAGCCTGTCAGAGGAAATCAAGTCAAGCTGAAGACATAGTTGAGCGCCTGTGACAGGCTGAAAGCTACTCAAATGGGTCTATAATGAGTCTAATAATGGTGTGGGTAAGCATAATTTACCAGGGCTGGGGCCCCAGTGAGGTTGAGGGAGCGGAGGAGAATGATGACTGCAATGCTGGTTGGCAGGCGATCATGAGACCTCATTCCCAATGATACGACAAGGCCGGAGCAGAAGGTGGACATGCTCCAAGCCCGTCAGTCTCTCTGCGGGCCGGGCCCTGGGGGCTGAGCCATGGCCAGACGTGCTCATCATGGAGCAGTGGACTGGAAAATCACACATGACTGGTTGCTTCCACAGGGCCTCGGCTGGCTCGGCGGCGACCCTGTCTCCTTTGAAATAGAGAACTGGGTGACCTCACAATGCCTAGGGAGTACATGTAAAACCGTATCCTCTTCCCAGTGTGTGCAATACATGTATGTGTGCGTTGTAACATTGTGTGTGTGTGTGTGCAGTGATGTGAGGGGAAGCGGTGACAGGCAATAGCCACAAGCTGATCCCCCCCACACTCCCCAGGGAGATGGCTCCCTCAGGACAGGATAATCAAAGGTCCCTTGGCAGAAACCAGTAGAATGATGAAAACAAACACACATACGCACACAGGGAACAGCAGCAGACATACATGTCCTTGTTTGTACTCCTGGTGTTGTGGTGGTGAAAGGTGGCTCTGGCCGCAAGTCTTTCCCACGAGGCTTCCACACAGCCTGACGGCAGCAGGCTGACCGCCATTGTCCTTCAGCTGTTTACCCTTCAACATGAATGTCACCAACTGCTGCTGTGCTGCTACTTTTTGAAAACTCATGGTTGAAAAATGTTTTAAAACATCACAAATGTGGGGATCTGTTATGGTATAGAGCTGCAAGGTGGGTGGAGCCGCTGGTTCCGTGAGTAATTTCCCCAATGTAAATATCCATGTCCTTCTCTTTTCTTAATGTTTTCCTACAACCCGATATCACTCCCAACTCGCCAAATACTGCGTCTGTATGGGACGCACCGGGCATAGCAGTAGGTCGACCACGGCGCTGTAACCCCTAATTTCCACCAGGCGCGTCTGCGTTGCATTCTGGGCACGTGCCCCGCGAGCAATCGCGACTGTTCAAGTCAATGTTTGAAAATCCACCAGCTGCGCCACGGCGCGTCCCAGAAGCGTGAGTGAAGCGGTTCTCCACTAAAGATACGTGCCAGGTCTATTTTCACGCGAGCCGTGGGCCGTTCGGACAGCCAGGCAGGCAGTGAAACAGCGAGACTATCGGGTCAATTTACCAAACCACACCCCGCAATATCGTTTATGTCTCCTTTACAACACCACGGACAACGAGAGATTCATCTTGGAGGTTAAAGAACATAATACCATTATCTTTCTCGAGTTTCTCCGTGTGCGAAAGTCGCCAGACGACACCAATGTTATGAACATAGCCATGCTGGGAAATCCAGAGAGAGTTGTGAGGAGCTGATAGTCTTGATTAGCTTTGTAGCAACTCATTTGGCAATGGCTTAAATGTAACGGACGTTCATTATTATAAAAAGTAACGCACTAAAGCTTTAACATATACAAGAGTATCAATTAATAAATAGTCTATATGACATAACCACATGATAAAGCCTTGTATACTCCTGTTTAGTGAGTTTTTCTTGTTGTTGCTGTAACGCAGTTCAGCTGCTGATATTTTGAAAAATATATACGATAAACAATTGTATATTGTTATGAAGATGTACAGTATATCGTCCTACCACCTAGCCCTAATGTTAAATGCTTAATGTATTATCGTGTTTCTACAAAGTGTAAACTTTGGCTTATGCTCACTGTCAGCAACTTTCCCGAGCCTCGACTATGTCTGTCATCCAGGATACACGGCCTCAGCATTTCTTTAAAATAAGTGCAACATCTCCTGTTGGTGTTTTTGCTCTTTATGCCAAGATAATTAGCTGGGCTGCGTGACAGGAGGCTGTGTTAGCCCTGAGGTGTGTGGCATAACAGCAGAGTGTCTGTTGCAGCTGTAGGATGGCATACACAGCTGGGGAGTGTGTGTGTGTGTGTGTGTGTGTGTGTGTGTGTGTGTGTGTGTGTGTGTGTGTGTTTAGGTAAGCAGCAGAGCAGGGGTTTGTGGGAGACAGCCATCAGGGTCAACGTAGTGCCTCCAGTGAAGCAGGTAGATGTGCGGACCGCCTGCCTTGGCTGGCCGCCACCTCGTCAAAGTCACTTTCCTAAAGTCGCGGTGACGCACAGCACCCCGAGCCCCACGGTTTATATTACAGTACCGGTAAAAAGGGATAATGGCCAGGCATTTTGACATTTCTGTTTGGGGGAGGAGCAGTGAAAGCAGCAGGGTTGGAGTTGGACTTAACCTCTTTCTGAGGATGTGAAATGTCTTAATCGCTCCGCTAGTTTAACTCTTTTTGACTTTTTTCCTTCAACTATGCTTCTCTTTTTCTCTGTCTCCGTCTTTCTCAAACTTCTACACACACACACACACACCTCCCTGTCTCTCTCCGTTGACATTTCTCTCTGTCTTCCCTCCTGTCTGAGGACTAGTGTGTCCCAGTATGTTTGGCACTCTGACTGTGTCTGATGGCTAAACTGAGGAGACAGGCTGCTGACAGGCCCTGTGCCAGAGCGGAGTATGCCAACAGGGGAGATTTGTGAAAATATGCCCTGTGTCATTTCCTCTCCATTTCCCTGACAACTTCACTCTGTCAAAAAGCCTATGTGTGAGTGCATGGGTAGGTAGGTGGGCGGGGATAGTGGGTTTGTTTGTGTGTACGTGTGTGTGTGTGAGGGATAAGATGTCTCTAATGTATGTGGGTGGGTGAGTGAGAGGGTGGGGAACACGATATCTGCATGTGTGTTGTGACAGAGAAACAGAGAGTAAGAGGGAGCAATGTATTATGCCCATGTCATGCCAACAGAGTCTGCGAAAGTTGAAGTCAAATGATCAAATCTGTCTACCAAGGCATGTCTTAAATGCATTGCTACCTCAAAGTTTGCATCTTTTGAGCAAACACTTTTCCTTTTGGTGTGCTTGCTCTTCAAACGGCTCCCCAAATCTACCCCAGAATTTTAATCTTTGATCCCTCCTCTTGGAATGCAGGCTGAAAGATAACAGTTCATGCGCAGCAAAGCGGAAGAAAACAGCCTGCAGAAAGCTAGCGCACTGAACATGCTCGCTGTCAGCCGCTATCGCTTAATTTGATGCCTCTGTCTCTACCACCGCCAGTTGAGTCTAATCTCGTTGAGCGCTAGAAATGAGTGTTGGTGACAGGGATGTCAACAGCGGTTTGTTTCGAGCTCGGCGGGAGAACAGTACCTGCCTGTATGTCTCTGTTACACGAGTGCCCCCAGTCTCTCTACCTCTTGTGTGCCCAAGTCAGCCGGCGTTACTGTCAATCCCACAGGCCAACAGCGACATGCTTAATCACTCTACACCGCTACTTCACACACACACACACACACACACACACACACACACACACACACACACACACACACACACACACACACAAACACACATGTCCCCCCTGGTTGACAGCTTGAATAGAATCTCACAACTCCACACATTTCAAAACATGCCAGGCAAAACCCTATGTTTTCATTTGGACTGAATCCGCAGTAAGTGGCTTCCAACATGGCCGCCAACAGGTGAGAATGTGCATGTGTGTGTGAGCTGGCCTGGCAGTTTGTTGTACAGGTCAGCTTCTGTGACTTTACAGATGTTGAACTCTCTCTTCTGCTTGCTGTTGCTTGACCCTCAGAGCTTGGCCTCCCTCTCTCCCACACGGCTGTCAATCAACCAGTGGGGCCTGCTGTAGAGACATCCTGCAGAGAGACTGGGTGTGTGGGAGGAGGGGGGGGTGGGGGGGGGCGGGGGGGGGAGGGGGGTTGTTAGCCAGGGTCACAAGTTCAGAGTAAACTGATGAGGGGTGTCGTGCTTCGAGTTTAGGAAGAGTTGAGGTGTGAGTGGAAAACTTTCAGCACCATTAGGCTGTACGTGTGTGTGTGTGTGTGTGTGTGTGTGCCTGTGTGCGTGCCTGTGTGCGTGCCTGCGTGCGTGTGTGTGTGTGTCTGTGTGTGAGTAGAAATCTTTGCGGCAGAAGCAGTAAGCAGTGCGGGGCAGATCCAGTGCGGCAGCAAGACAGCGAATCCGATTCATTCTGATCAAAGGCTGCTGTCAGTGACAAAGGACCGGTTGTTTAGCCTCAGCATGACATGTATCTGAGAGCCATAAATTACAGGGGGAATTAGAGGAGGTTTGGTGGATTTCATGCTCGTGTGCCTGTCTGTCTCTTTGGGTAAAGCGCACACACACATATGCATTCACAGTCACGCAGACCACACACACATACACACACACACACACACACACACACACACACACACACACACACACAAGGGGGTGGGAAGGGAAAATGAATCTGTATGTGGTTCTAGAAGTGATGATGAGAGATGGGAGCTGGCATGTGCCAGGCACTAGATGAGAGGGTTGGGAGCAAAGAAAAGGAGGTTTAAACAAGGGCCGTGGTGAGGACTGTGCCTATAGGCTTTTAGCATTATGCATCACTTTGTAGACATTGTTCACATCTGTCAGTTTGATTTAAGGCTACAGCCAGCAGCTGCTTCGCTCAACTTAGCATAAAGACTGGAAAGGGGGAAACAGTTAGCCCGACTATGCAAAGGTTACAAAAAAAAGAGCCTACCAGCATCTCTGCAGCTCACTAATTAACACATAATATTGTGTTTGTTCAATCTGTACAAAACGGTAATGTAATAGCAACAAGTGGTTTCATGAGCGGTGATGCGCCAGACTATTTCTTGGCTGGGTGCTTTGACTTTCTGGCGTCTTGTCACCACTGTGGTTGACTGGAGACTTCAGGAAATAACTCCGGCCAACTCCGGCAATAAATAGTCCCGCATATAAGCCCACGTAAACATAACTATCCAAAGTTGTGGTCTTTACTACTCAGTTTTTTTACTGATTACACAAACAAGACATAGTGTGTTAATATGTGAGCTGTAGAGTTGCTGGTAGGCATTAAACCAACTTTGACTGGAACTCATAACAACTTGCTAAAAGTAAGTACCCGAAAACAACGATGCTGTCATTTCTCTTATGCCAGGATCAGACTACACAAATTAAGCCCGATTTTGACCTGACAGACATGTCGTAGACAAACGTTCAAAGCCGTGCCCGATAATGAGGGACAGGACTGACCAAAGTGTGTCTTTACCTCTTGTAGTGTGACATCATCAAAGATCAACGATCTAACGTCTAGGACGCTTCACGACCACAACGCAGAATGTCTAGCACGTCAGAATTATTTTGTCTTTTTCCACCTAGTGTGACATGTTCTACGACATGTTCCTTGACTTTGACCAATAGGAAGAGAGAGCGCTCTCTGGCGCACATATGTAAACATGGTGAAAAAGAAGAAGAGACGCTACTGCTGCCGTCCAGTGGAGGAAAGATACACGCAGTGCCTGTATAGGCATTGTTGTGGGATCGCCCCGCATCCCAGCTTTGCACGCTAGTGGGCTAGCCTCTAACGGTTGACAAGCACAGAAAACAGGCTCCACCCTCCTACAACCACGGTCTCCTACAGACCATAATGGCGGCTAGTTTTGGAAATCAATCTCTTATTTTATGAAAATAGTTCACCGAAATGTGTTTCTGAAAACATTTTAAGTGAGAATTAGGCCATGTAGTTGCTGAATCTGTATTTATTTCAGATTGACAACGGTCAGTCAAAAGATTTTCATGAGTTTTTGAGAGGCTGCTGCTCCTCCAAAGCGTTGACCTATGAACTTGCGATAATCGGTCGGGGGGCTGGTCGGGGTCATACTTGTAGTGTTGCCACTCTTCCGTCCAAGACACAGAAAGAATTTATGACACTATGTCCGTCTAGTCTGACATAATGACTGTCGCGAAAGACAAAAACATCTTGTACTCTGATCCTGGCATTAGTGACAGTCTCCCCCAGCCTTATCAGATGGGCTCGAGTACCCCTTCATCGTACCCCTGTCATAGATGGGATGGCTTCATGGAGTATTTGGAAAATATTTCACAGCAGAGAGAACAGTGTCTGCACATGTGAATTCACACACCCAACATATAGTGATCCTAGAATCGTTGATGCTTGTTCTCTTGTTTCTTGTGGCAGATCTCTGTGCCAGCTTGCTGACTAGTTTCACACACACCTAAATTGGTGTTAAGGTGTTAACTGACTCTGGCGAGTAGAAAATTGAGGCTTGTTCTGTGCAGTCTGCCTGTTGTAGTGGGAAGGTTACTTATTAGTGTGGCAATTATTACACTAAAGATCAGCATCACACACATTTGTAATTATTTTTTTTTTTTGGTATGTTGATCCCATAGACTGTAAAAAAAAAATGGATGTAGCTGCATTGACGTCACCCATTGGTTTGTGGACTGCCGTTTTGAAGCCTCTAGTTTGGCGATTTGGCCGTGGCCATCTTGGGTTTTTGAAACCGGATGTGACGATTTTTGGATGAGAAGGCGGAGCTGGGGAGGTTGACCCAGCCAAGCCAGTGTTATTTATGGTTGCAATGGCGCTGTGCTAAGCTAAAAGCTGAAGAGGGAAAGTTGCCGATTTTCAACCCTTCTGATGCAAGTCATCCAGTGGAGATTTACCGGCGGGTAAACGTGGACCTCTGGGTACTGGTGCCATCGGTTTTACTGTATGGCTGTCTGCTCATGTTTTATGTCTCTGAATTAGTTTTATTTGTATTTTATGCCTGTGGGAGTTATGTACTTTATGTCTTATTTATTCTTCTGTACAGCACTTTGGTCAACTTTGGTTGTTTTAAAGTGCTCTATAAATAATGTTTGCTTCATTGTTTGATTTAGAAAATCGACAAAATGTCCCTTAAGTTCCCAGCTAACGCTAGCGGTAGCTAACTCTAGCAGTAGCTAACGCTAGCAGTAGCTAACTAGCTTCATTGGCAGAACGCTGAACAAGACAGTTTTCAGGCGACCAAAATGTTCCAATCAACTTTGATGAAGTGAAAACACACAGTGAGAGAGTCAACGCTTAAGACGAAAACACGGACAACACCCAAAAACAAGTTCATGGGTATTTTAATGTGCACAGTGTCATGGCTACGCATTGCCAAACCTCTGACCTGATTGACAGGTTGGTGTGTAGCCACGCCATAAATCATCAACTGCTCTTTTAAAATAAATGGGACCATGATTCACAAAATAAACATCATGCTGTATTGAAGACAACTTCAAACTAGCGATCGTGGCCATAAACCCATTATGAGAATGTTTACTGAGGTAATAAATCAAGTGAGAAGTAAACTCATTTTCCCATAGACTTTTATAGAAACGGACTTCTTTTTGCAACCTGCTGGGAATTAGATAGAATGCAGGTTTACTTCCACATTAGCTTTACTTTTGGTCCATTATTTTTATTTTTTTCAATTAGATGATGTATTCCACAATCTTTTCTGGTTCCTCCTGGTACTTGTAGTAGTGTAAATGTGGATGTACCACCAGTAAAATCTAAGGTGTAAAACCATTGTGTAAAGCCGGCATATTTTTCGGGAGCGTGCCTATGTTCCCATTGCCCTATCTTCCCACATTTCTAAGAATTTTTTTTTTTCACTGAAAATTAGGCCCACATTTGTATCAGATTGTATCCCCCTTTCTCCCAATTTGGTGGCCAATTACATCCAACCTATTATCCAGTAGCAATGGACTCCAGATGGAATGTAACCCTAACCCTAACCCTAACATAGGGCCTAATTGTAAGAAAAATCTTAGAAATGTGGTAACATAGGGCTGTAGGAACATAGGGCCTAATTTTCAGTTTAAAACAATTCTTAGAAATGTGGGAACATAGGGCTGTGGGACCATTGGACTGTGGAAACATAGGGCTGACCCGTATTTTTCACATCTAACGCGATGAATTAAGGATTTACACTATTTCGACCAAAAACCAGAGGTGAGCTAGTAAACTTTATCTGCTGTGAGGCAGCACAGTCACGCTTGTCTAGCTAAGTAACGGTATACTAACAGCTAACGTTAGCGGAGGTTACATGGAGATGCATTTATGGTCTATTCTGTAAAAATTACTATTGGGCAAAGTTAAATTATAACACAACATGTTCAAATGTTGTCTTGTAAAATGCAGTTTTGGGCGAGAGAATTAAAAAAATACAGTTATTCAAGGAGATAAGCAGATGTTTTTACTTAAGCTTGAAATAAATAGAGGGAAATGTGAGCATTACAAAAGCTGCATTTTGTTATGTACTTCTTTTATCTTGTTCGTTACACAAAAGTTGCATGCAATAACTAGGTCCTCTGTCAGTCGGTGTCTGTAAAGATGTCCGAAATGGCTTTCCCTCTTGGAGATATTTTCCTTGCATCATAAAGTGCATCTCGCATACGTTTAGTTATTGCATTTTGGGTTCATTGTTATAATTGCAGAATACGCCCAGTTATTTCAATTTCAGCAGCAAAATAGAAATGGTAGTAATAGTGGCCAAGCAACGGCAGTATGTAAAGCATATTTCATACACAAAGCAGGCATTCAGAATTTTTTGGGGGGGCCTGGGCCCCAGTAAAGCTTTATGTCTAGCAACGCCCCTGCCACCTACATTTACCAGATACGAATCAAAGCGTTGGAACATGTGTGTGAGAGAGAAGGTAAGGAAAAGGAATCTAGGTTGATAGTGTGCATCCTGTCAAAGGGAATCAGTTGCAGGACAAGTTGCAGTGCATTATGGGGACTGTGCTGCACAGCCTTAATGCAGCAGAGTCCACTCTCTTTGGCCAGCATGACATTTGTTTGTCTAAAGCCCTGAGCCAAAAGCATCATCTGTGTTTACTCTGCACTGGCATGTTTGGCAAAAACTTGTCAATAGTAATTATTCCTCTTTAGCAGAACACGAGTGCTGAATTAACAAAAAATACAAGTTGTTGAGCTGACGAGGCATGAATGTTGATCTGATGCCTGGAGGTTCTTCAGAGCTCAATCCCTTGACAGCAATCCCTTGGAGATAAATTGCACTTGGGTGGGAATTAATTCAAGCCTCTTTCTGTACAGGGAAATTGATGGATTTTTGTCTCGCCGCACGTGATGTACAATCGAAGGCTTTTACTTTCTAGAATTGTCTTTTCAGAGTACTGCGTGGTACTGGGAAACATATTTTCTGGAAGCCTCGTGGAAAGAAAGAAAAACTGCGTAATGAATTTAAACGGTGTGGGGGGGGGAAACGAGCGAGATTTGACAAATGAGTTTGAACACTTTTGACTGTCAAGCCGTTAATTTATGACTGAGCAAACTTCCACGTGTTTAGCTTGGACGCATAACACAGAGGCCCACAGCTCTTGGAGGTGACTGCTTTATGAAATATGGAGGCAGGCGTGCTATTTATTTATTTCTTTCCTTGCCTGGCGCTTTCATGGCCCTATTTGTTTTAATCCTCGCGAGTGTTGTAGGAGAACCCGATTCCTGTTCACATTAATAAAAATAATATTTTGCGGAGCAAGGTCTAATGGTCAAAATGTCACATCTATGACTCGCTCTTTTTCCTACCCGCAACCATAACTCAACAAGCTGCTCTTTTTATTTGCTTCGTTCTTGAGTCGCCAAGGACACGTCTCCTTATAACTGCATACTGTTGGTCCTGCCTGCACACATGTGCTGGTTCAAATTAGGGTTTACGGAGCTTAGATGACAATGCCAATATATATATTTTCCTATTAACATCTTGAAATATGACAGGTTTAGAGCAAAAACAAGCTTCTGAAACAGCACTTAGACTGTCATGTGCTGTCAAAACTCCATACTAATTGAATCTTTTCAGTGGGTTAGCAGTTCCTTAAGGCAGGGTGACACAAAGTTCACTGCATGTTTTTCACCCCTGGAATCTGTTAAGCACAATACTTTATCATATAATCAGTGGAAAGCATTGGCTGATATGTGTTTTAGTTTTAATAAAAAGCCACTCTCAGCGCAATGTATCAATCCCACCCTCTTTGCAAATGTCACTTTTGTGCCTTTTGACTTTCCGTAATGCTTTTTATTCTTCAGCTGTGAAAACGTTAGAAGCTCTTTATCTCCCTGCTCGACTCTGAGCCTCCCCCTTCCTCCCTCTTTCTCTCTCTGGGATCACTCCCCTCTGAGGCGTTTGACTGAAAACATGCGCTCCTTAATCACTGGGGTGACAGTCCCTGCCCTGTGTTTGCGCCTCTGCCCCGCTGCAACAATAAAGGCAGGGTCACACTCAGTGTCAGTTCCAGGCGTGATGTTTGAAGGAGGAAGGCGAGGGTAAAGAAAGAAAGAAAGAAGGTGGGCGAAAGGAAGGGGGCGGGGGGGGGGGGGGATGGAGAGAGAATGAAAGCGGCAGAGGCTCCGGGAAGCTCAGGGAAGTATTGCAAGCATGTCTGCCGCAGGAAGAATGTCCTCTAAACAACAAAAATGGAGGAACTGATTTAAAGTCAACAGGATTCAGGGTGTTTAAGAAAAGGAGTTGACAGAATTGTGTGGGTTAGTTTCACTGGCTGGATTATCTAGTGTGTGTGTGTGTGTGTGTGTGTGTGTGTGTGTGTGTGTGTGTGTGTGTGTGTGTGTGTGTGTGTGTGTGTGTGTGCGTGTGTGTGTGTGTGTGTGTGTGTGTGTGTGTGTGAATCACAGGATCCCATGACCCGGTGACCTGGGGGACCTTGTGCTTCTGTTTGTCTGGCTGATTGACAAATGAAGGGGCAGGCAGCAGGGGGCTGGGCCTCTGTGTGTGTGTGTGTGTGTGTGTGTATGTGTGTGTGTGTGTGTGTGTGTGTGTGTGTGTGTGTGTGTGTGTGTGTGTGTGTGTGTGTGTGTGCGCGCGCGCACGCATGTGTGTGTGTGCGTGTGCATGACTTTTGCTCTGTTGCCTTTGTGTGAATCTGTATATCACATGAACAAGAGTGTGCACAGGTATTTCTGAATTATTAGGCGTGCGTTCTATATGTACGCATGCACTTATGTGCGATCAAGTGTTTAAAGTGTGAAAGTACATTTGAAAAATCACATAAGCAGGTGTTAGCCAACGTCTAACAAGCAACATTTAAGTTTCAGCATGTGTGTGTGTGTGCTTTGTTGTGTGCAACTTTGGGTGCGTGTTTGTCTCTGAATTCCTGTGGAGTTCATGGTGAGGCCAAGCCCCATGGCTCAGCGCCGGGAGAGCCCATTACTTACAGAGCAGTGACACCGGGACGGCCGGGGCCTGTAATTGATGCCTCCTGTATGGCAGGAGAGGCGCTCAGTCACGCAGCCAAAGGACAGGGTCACCCTGCAGACAGGCCAAGGTGGGTGGGAAGGGTGAGAGATGGTTGTCGAGCTCTCCTATTGGCCACCGTGGTCATTTTTGGTTGCTGTTGATTTAGCATGTTGCCTAAATGTTTTGTATGTTAATAATAACACTCATTATCATTATAATTTCAACCACCACCAACTGTATGTAAGTAATTGTCAACAAACGCAGCTCCAATATGCTTCAAAAAGGAGTGAAATAAAATCTGAAAAAAGGATCAGGTGAGACTTAGAGTGTACTTTACTAAGTAGAGAAAAGTATGTAAATGTTATATTTAACAAAATATATGTTTCTAATATGGTGGTTAGCACTGACGTCTCTTCATTGGTGTAACACAGGTTCAAACAATTCCCTTAAAGTGCATGTAGAAAACAATAAGGGACATTTCTTACTGCAGTTGTGTTATGGACCTTGCCAAAAGCTCTTAGTACTAAAAACTCAAATGTTTTTTTTTTCAAAGAGTTAGATGAGAAGATTGACACCCCTATGTCTGTGTTAAGTATGGAGGTAGAGCCAGAAGGTGATTAGCTAACTTAGCTTAGCATAAAGAGAGTGGAAGGCCTTTGGAGTTGTCAATTGTTTGAGGGCACAAAGGCCAAATGCCAGGGCATCAAGATCATCAAATAAAACATGATTTTAAGTCCACATAAATAATGAATTTAACTTAAAGGTCCAGTGTGTAACATGTTTAGTTGTTCATTATCAAAATCTGTGTTGCCGGTTCACAAATTTGTCCATTTTCATGAATATTTACCACCACCATCAATTCCAAGTATTCCTATTGGCTTGAAATTTTACATTTTAATTTGCATGAACTGGGGTAGACGCTCCATATTCATGCTCCATCTTGAAATACGTTAGCCGGTAAGGGACATACAGGACATACTGCTCCGCCTTTCACGTTTTCGCTGTCACATGATAAACTCACAGGTGCTGCTAATGCTGCTGATGGGTATCGTAGCTTCCCAGCCCCGGCAAGTTTGAAGCATAGGAAGAAGGAAACATGGAGGACCACACACATTCAAAATCCAAATGTCAGGAACAGGAGTCTTCTTCTTCTTCGCCCAGAAAAAGAAAAAGGATATTGAAAAGAGCAAGAGACCGGCTTTTTGAAGTGTGAAGGCTA
This sequence comes from Zingel zingel, assembly GCA_023566125.1. Classification (NCBI taxonomy): domain Eukaryota; kingdom Metazoa; phylum Chordata; class Actinopteri; order Perciformes; family Percidae; genus Zingel; species Zingel zingel. Next base: position 32,546,235 of record CM042314.1, read on the forward strand.
CCGTAGCTGTAATACGTACTTTGATTGCGACATATGATCTCAACACTAGATGGGAGAAATTCCTACACATTGGACCTTTAATGGTAACGTCGCGTTTGTTAACATCAATGTTACAAACATTTGGCAATAATACTTGTTAGGCACGTAACTAACTAGCCAAGTCAACATTGTAGCGATGCCTAATATGTTGGTTTTTTGTCATATTCCTTCGCTAGTTTATCAAACTTCCTTAACCTCAGCTCAGTCGGGCTTCTCTTCTGACACCAACACCTCAAAAGCTCAATGAGTAACTTTGTGTATCTTGTTCGATTTATCCGTACACAAACCGAAATTTAAAAAGGACAATTTGTGGATTGTTTTTTTTTTGTGGGAGATGTGCTAGAGCCACTTCTTGGCAAACAACAGTAGGGCACAGGGACTTCCTCGAGTCTTGTCATCACCATGACGATGCCAGGCAAACAACAGAAAAGGTGCACAGAAATGCTGATGGATTACAGTATTGTTTGTCAAGAAAATAGTTACACCACATAACCCCCTGTAAAACCACAAATAGTCATCTCTTAATACTATTTCCTTAAAGGTCCAATATGTAGGAATTTCTCCCATCTAGCGTTGAGATCATATATCGCAATCAACTCTCTGGCGCTACGCAGTTCAAAGTACGTATTACATCTACGGTAGCCTTAACACTTCAAAATACGATACCCATTAGCAGCGTTAGCAGCACCTGTGAGTTTACCATGTGACAGCGAAAACGTGAAAGGCGGAGCAGTATGTCCTGTATGTCCCTTACCGGCTAACGTATTTCAAGATGGAGCATGAATATGGAGCGTCTACCCCAGTTCATGCAAGTGCAAATGTAAAATTTCAAGCCAATAGGAATACTTGGAATTGATGGTGGTGGTAAATATTCAGTTTGTGAACGGGCAACACAGATTTTGATAATGAACAACTAAACATGTTACACAGTGGGACTTTAAAAAGAAAAAAAATCTAAATCATATGACCAACTGTTAAAATGATGGAAAATATGAACGGGAATATGAAATATGAGTGATTTGACAGTATGGTGAGGCTTTGGCAGAGGTTGTTGTACAATGAGCTGGAGAGAAGTCTTCTATCTTAATGCAGTCCAATCAGCCACATTTGCCTTTACCAAAGACAAATTGTCACATAGAATGAGCCCCATTTAAGGCCCAGGGCCGAAGCGGAAACAGCAGTCAGATGGAGAGTGTGCCTCCCTGTCAGCTGAGGATGAGCGATGGCCTGCCAGCCAGATGGACTCTTCCTTTGTCAGGGTCCTTTCACTTCCTGTGGTTGTTCTTTGATCTGCCTGATGACTAATGACTCCCCTGTGAAGAGCCAGGCAGGCAGACACGGGATCCCCATGTATGTATGTGTGTGTGTGTGTTTGTGTATAAGAGAGGGTTTTTACATGCTGTGCAGGGGGTCCCTCTTCGGAGGCTTTCAGTGCGAGGGAGCCCCCCCTGCTCGCTTTGCTCTCCTGTTGCAGCAGAAGAAGAAGAGGAGGAGGAGGAGGAGGAGGAGGAGGAGGAGAGGTGTCTGAGGAGACAGGGGTGATTGAGAGAGGACAGAGAGGGAGGTCAGATACAGGGCATCAGGAGACACTCTCAGTAACCCACACACACTGCGACAGGGCCTCTTCACAACACACGCATACCCTATCTGACCCCTTAGAGTGGGCCGTGACACCAGCAAAGGACTACTTTACTCACTTAACTTCTGTGAGTCTGCATTAATTCGAGAAACACAGTAGCACTAAAATGACTGACAGGGGTAATTCGCCATGTTTCATCTCAGTCGTGACATTTTAGTCCTCATGTAGGCCCTGCTGTCTCTTATATAAAGAGCTTTACTTGTCAAAGAATACCTTATCTACATTTGAAATCGGGCTCAGTGGTCTCGTTCTCAGACAGTAACGCTTTATTTCATGTTGGCAGCTGAACGTTCTCCACCTTCTACCTCCACACACACACACACACACACACACACACACACACACACACACACACACACACACACACACACACACACAGACACACAGGTTTGTGGCACTATCTTTGTGAGGACCCGTCATTGATATAATTCATTCCCTAGCCCCTTACCCTAACCTTAACCATCACAACTAAATGCCTAACCTTAACCCTTACCCTCACCCTAACCATAACCTAATTCTAACCCTAATCCTAAAACCAAGTCGTAACCCTCAAACAGCCCTTTAAAGTTGTGGGGTCCAGCATTTTGGCCCCAAAAAGCTGTCCGGACCCCACAAGTATACTGTATTCCTGGTTTTTGGACCTCATGAATGTAGTTAAACAAGAACACACACACACACACACACACACACACACACACACACACACACACACACACCAGTTATGTAACAATACATCGATCTGGTTCGATATATCGAGTCAATCCTCAACGATCCAACATTATCGATATCGATACATATCCTCATCTTTGAGGTCCGCCTTGTTTTTCCAATTCCCACTTTATATTTATTCATTCATATTAATGTTTAATATGTTTGTTTGTTTACGTATGCACCAATCTACAAGGCAAAAAGTGTAACTTATTGTGGCAATAAACCCTTTTATGATTTCTGATTCTTTTTTATTAAAAAGAGTAGTTAGAACAGCTTAGTATTTGTAAAATCATATATTAGTTGCTTTATGTCACTATATATAAATGGAACTGATTGTGTCAAATGGGTTCATGTATCGTCTCGCATAAGGTCTCAGGCCCCTGGACGGAATCGAATCAGAATGCGACCACACACACACACACACACACACACACACACACACACACACACACACACACACACACACAGACAGACAGACAGGAGGCGTCCCTCCCGCAGCCCTGATAGAAAGTGAAATGTGAGAAATGAGAACCAGGTGTGTGAAGGATGAGGGTAAGATAAAGCAGACAGAGGGGACTGGGGTGGACAGAGGGGGGTGGGTTCATGTTTTAAGCTGACCTAAGCAAAAAGGCCAACAGGTCAGTCACAGGTCAGGGTGTACACAGGAGGGGAGAGTGAAGGTGAGAAGGTTAGAGAGAGGTGAATCCAGTTGAGAGGAGGAGTGGGGGCTATGGTGTGTTAGTTTAAACAGGTCACCTCTCAGCCATTCGGCCAGGGGGGGAAGTGACCCCGAGCTTAGCCCTCTGATTGGTCACCGGTTAGCCCGACAAGCATACTTTCCCTTTGGTCTAACGGCTGTGGCGTGTTTCATGTTGATTCATCGCTCTGGAACCAAGTGAGTGACAGTGCTGCTTTTTTTTACGGGATGTCTTTATCTTGCCAATTACTGTAGCCGGGCCTTTTGTTGCCTTCCTGCCAGCCCTTGGGAGAGATCACACGGGCTGTCAGTCAGAGGCGGCTTCCCACAGAGACACAGAGTGATTGACAAGCACACGGATTGACAGATTGCTGCGGTGGCTGTGTGTGTAGTGTAAATGACTGCCGCTGTTTCAGCATGGGGCTAATGAACAAAGATATTTCTATTGTCACTCCCTCATGTGATATGACTGATGAAAAAATAGCTGAGGTGGGATCAAAGTGGATAGAAGTCATTGAATGCAATCTGATTTGCAATTTAGGCATTTGAAATGACACTGAAGGGACTGACTCATACACGACAGGCACAAAGTGGCTGTCGCGAGCACTGAATGTCTGAACTTTTGGCTATGTGACAAGCCTTTCTAGCCACTGAGACACACTGGCTACGTTCACACCGCAAGTCTTAATGCTTAATTCAAATTTTTTTGCTCAGATGCGATTTTTTGTTTGGCTGTTCACATGACCTTTTAAAATGTGGCCTATATCAGATTCCAGCATGAACTGTTTACCGTTTCGAACTGACCCGCATGCACAAAAGAACAATACCAATGACATCAGACGCAGCACGCTGTTGCACTAAAGTTAGGGAGGTTATGGAGGAAGTAAGCATTTTCACTTTTATTTCAAAATGTTTCTCTCCATTTTGTAGGCCTAGTCGAGTTCTTAATTGTACTGTCTGTGTCTAGGGCTAACTCCCGCCGGCGCATAATTGTGACAAATGTCGATGTAGATTAACATAAAAGTCGCATCAAATCCGCCTTGAAAATAATCAGACCTGGGTCTGATTCAGGACCATATATGGAAGTGGTCTAAATGTGATTTGAAAAAAATCTGATCTGGGCAAGATCTGAGTGTTCACATCAATCAGATTTGGGCCACTTTTGCCTGCAGTCTGAACGTAGCCACTGTCTCCAACTGGCATTCGACATTAATTCCACTTTGTGTGGACACAGCCTGCCCATAGGTATATTGCTACCTAGCTCACACAGTTGACTGGATCATTTCAATGAGAAAGCAGAGCACCTTCACAGGCTCTTTAGACTCATCTGTCGATGAATGATCACACTGCACCAGGAGGGTCCCAACCTTATGCAAAAGACACACCTTTTGACATTTAAATCAAAAAAGCTTGGGCTGCCATTCGTCCCCAGGACTCCGTTGAACTTTTAACACCAACGACGGTGCATTGAAGAATGCAAATATGATCCACCCCATCGAAACGTTTACAGCAAAATCAGCGGCTGGCAGCGATATATCTAAACACTCGCAGATGATTTATCACCCACAGGATGCATCGGCTCGGGTTGAAAGGGGACGAGGAGCAAACCAGTCCGGGATCAAAGATAAACAGGAATAAATCCAGTGAAAAGGGAAAAGGGAGAGGAGTGGGCAGTGGGCCTGGAAGGATGTGGAAATGGGAGGAGGTGGCAAGAGGGGAGTGCTGGGTAGTTGATTTATGGGCCTTTTGGTATTTAAATCAGCCGTATACAACAGCCCTTCTTGTGAAATCATGTGCCGCGTTTCCCACCTTTCAGCCCATTTAACCCCCAGCTGGTGACTTTGATACTCCAGCGACAGGGCCGCATTTTTAACCCAGGGGCTGGCCAATGGGGTAGCTTCGCCTTCTTGTCCTCCATCATGGCCAAATGCCAGGAGAGAGCTGAGAGCATGATAGCCGGCGAGTCACACCCGTAACCCTGACAACTTATTGTCTGTAAGCAAACTTTTTTTTGGAATTGGAAGAGCAAGTGATTAAAAAGAAACTGGGAGGTGTGTGTGTGTGTGTGTGTGTGTGTGTGTGTGTTGGAGGGTGCGGAGGGGCGGGGGGTCTACAGGGTGTCAAAATGATGTAATGATGGTCATCAAGCCATGAAAGGACGCCTATGTTTCATTTTTCCAAGCAGTGAGAAAGAACAGGAGGAAGGAAAAGAGAGACGTCTGGAAGGGAGAGGCAGAAGGGAGGGAGGAGGTGAATGAGCAATATGTGAGTGTTGAGAGAGCAGAGGGGGGAAAAAAGAAGGAACGCCAAGGCTTCAGGTTTGATGTGGGCGTTTTTCTGACAGCTATAATTCTCCAGCCTACAGAATTTCATCAACACAAGTTGTGTTAAAGCTGTGCCGCAGGGCTGCGGCCCTTTCAAGTCCCGAGCTCTGACAGGTAGATTTATTAGTCCTGAAATTTGTACAGATCACACGTCACTCATGGCAAACTGTCAAAGTGTCAACGCCGCAATGTTCCTGCAGGGGCCCTTTTTTCTTTTTCTAGCCATTTCTGCAGAGACGCAAGATTTTTCACCACCACTCCAACTCAAAATATTATAGCTGTGTGAGCCAGAATACGAAGGAACAGAATCCATATCCCACTTAAGTCTCCTGATCCAAACATTTTTGACATGAGGCGGAAATAAAGACTGACATAAATCATGAAAAAGTACATTTGTCTGAGATTAGCTGCAAAAAAAAAGAGGAAGATGGGAATAAGTTTAAAAGAAGTATCTGGACTGAGAGCATACATTTACAAACTCTGGGTCTGGTTACACTTTCTGGGCATGAGCTCAATAAATCAGTAAAACTTAAATCTTTGGAGCTTGAGAGAGAAAAGTGAGCCAGTTGGTCAGGAGGCGACGGAGGAAAGGCCGGGAGGGAGGGAGGGAGGGAGGGAGGAGAATAAATTAGGTGTAGGTGCTGAGTGACACAGAGGGGGAAAGGGGAGGGGGAGGTAAACACAGGGCATGTGCAGGTTAACTTCACACTGCCAGATTTATGACCTGGTGCAACGTGTTGGTTCTCAACAGGATGGCTCAAACTTCTGAGGAAGGCATGTGTAAAAAAAAAAAGAAAAAAAAAAGAAAGAAATGGTGGAGGGCAGGAGCAGGTTTGAGAAAGGGAGGTGGAGGGGGGGCTCTCTTGGCTGCCTGTTAAGAACCTCCTTCAGTTCCACATCTGGTTCATGGAGTTAATTAGTCATATTGGGGTTGTCTGAAGATAAATTTATCATCCCAAAAAGAACACAAACATTGTGAAAAATGAAAGGAAGTGAGGTGACACATTGCCTGACGTTTAAATAAATCAGTTCAACATGATTAAAAAGTTACGGCCTGTTGATGGGAGCGAGCAGCTCGAGAGGGAGGGAGGGAGAGAGGGAGAGAGCCTATCATACAGGGGAAGCCTTGTCTCAGCATTCTCATTACTGCGCCTGCTGCGTGTGTGGCGTTTGCTCCTCTTCTTCATATAGCAATGAGAGGTTATTCGTTTGTGGAGAAAGAACGTCTGTGACACCTCTTACAGCAGCTCCATGTGTTATTTTTATGATGTGCTGCACTACCTCGCTGTGGATCACAGCTGCTTTCATCCTGGTGTAAACAAAAGCCATTGTTGTCTTCCTCCTTCCCCCTGATTGTTTAAAAGTCACGAGTTTGATATTTTTTTCCCCCCCAAGTCTATCTTAATGCAATACTCAGGATTCATTAACCCGTGTGTTGTCCTCGGGTCAAAGTTGACCGTTTTCAAAGTTTTTTTATATCAGAAATATGGGTTTCTTACAACTAAATTGCCCCAAAATAACTTGGATGCTTGCATGTTCGTTGCATGGAACCCATACAACAAACACATCCATGCATCTTCGCAGGTAAAATTATTGATTACTTCCATTGAATTTTGGTTGTTTTATTTAATTTCATGGCTTTTGAAAAAAAAGAAATCCCAACCAAACGTTGACATTCTGTCAGTCTGTGATTCACTCAACATCCTCTGATCTGAACTATTCTATTAGTCAAAATAATTCATAATATCTGCTTTCTTTCAAACTCAAAAATTAGTTATAATGTCATTTTATTAGGTTTATTGACCATGAATTAAAAAAAAGCGCTGGAAAAAGTTCCAAATAAAGCGCATTTTTCAATTTTAACCCAGAATGACAAGTTCATGGACGACGGTGAAGACAACGCAAGGGTTAGAGTGACAATATGTAACTTTTAAATGTTTCTGAAACTGTGTAATTTTCCATCCGATGATCATAAATGACCTGTAACAGCCAATGAGACTAACAAAAATCTTGTGTGTATGCCCTCCAGCACTCGCAAAGCAGACACTCGCAGGCGCGTTGTGGCTGCTCTGTGCGTGTTTAACGCTAGTTTTATACGCGCAGGCGCCATTCTTTCCCTCTCCGTGTGTTTTGTTTCACCCTAGCAGCTGCCTGTACAACTGTCTATTGTTAAATTGGTGCGTGTAGAGTGATATCTGCGCGTGTAGAAATTATATAATTAGCTCGTGAGCATGCGGATCTCACGGCCACATAGTAGGTCTGTTTATACTATCCACTTGGAGGACGCGTTTCACACAATGGCAGTAGATCGCTCGCTACAAAGGGAGTGTGCCTATGTTCCAACATTTCTAAGAATTTCTTTTTCACTGAAAATTAGGCCCTATGTACCCACTGCCCTATGTTCCCACATTTCTAAGACTTTTTTCTCCAAAATTAGGCCCTATGTTCCCACATTTCCTTTTTCATATGTTTTTTTCATTTCATATAGGATGTACCACCTACCATAGGCGTCGCTAGACCCCTTCTACTGGGGCACGTGCCCCAGTGTTGATATGCTGTGCCCCAGTAAAATCTCAGGTGTAAAACCATTGTGTAAAGCCGGCATATTTTTCGGGAGCGTGCCTATGTTCCCATAGCCCTATGTTCCCACATTTCTAAGACATTTTTTTTTCACTGAAAAAATGTTCCAACATTTCAAAGGTTTTTTTCAAAATTAGGCCCTATGTTCCCACATTTCCTTTTTCATAAATTTGTTTCTCCCAATGTGGTAGCCAATTACACCCAACCTATTATCCAGTAGCAATGGACTCCAGATGGAATGTAACCCTAACCCTAACATAGGGCCTAATTTTAAGAAAAATCTTAGAAATGTGGGAACATAGGTCCTTATTTTCAGTGAAATTGTTTTGTTTTTTTTAAATGTGGGACCATTGGGCCGTGGGAACATAGGGCTGACCCTGCTACAACTGTGCGGACAAAAAAATTGGCTCGCTTGCTGCATTCAGATTTGAATGCTGAGTGTTTTGCAGGTTGTGTTTTTTTTTTGTGATGAAGGGAGCCAACAGCACAGATGTTAGCTGTGTGTGTGCGAAACAAGAGACTTAATTGGAAAAGGGAAATTCCCACTGCATTTGGCCAACTCAGACTCAGATTTCGTGTTATATTAGCTGTGGCTGGACTGTAGAAACTGAATTTTTCTACAGAATGAGGCGTTTGGAGGGAATCACTTTATTACTTTATAAGAGTCACGGTGAGATTTTTTTCAGGGGACTACTTTTGCGTTAGCTCGCAATATGTTTTTAAAATAATTTATAATTTATACTTTGTATTGATCCCCAGTGGGGAAATTACAATACAACACAGTTTTGCGTTCTCTCACAATATATTGCGTCCCCTGGCAAAATGTTTTGCATTCCCTCGCAATATTTTTCTTCTTCCATTCCCGAGACATGGGTGCTATTTCCACTCAGCTGCCCAGCGCAACGCCACAATATGGATCAGCTCGTTGAATTTTACTTTGAGCTGGGAATGCTGATATACTGCTCAGGGCACATTCATATCTGTTCTATAATCAATACCTATTTCTTAAATGAATGAAAAGATAAAGTGCGTGTGCCACATGTGGCGATGAACCAACACTGATCGAATTATCAGAGAATCTGCAGCTCCCCTCGGAGCTTTAGAGATGCTCCGTTCATCTTTTGCTAAGCCGTAGCTTGTGTCCATTTTATTTCTATGGTTGTATCAAATTAGACAAATAACTAATAGCCTATGTTCTCTATCAGACAGTAAACAAACACGTACAGATAACCTACCTAAATTAGAAACCGCATAATATGCCGCAATAGACCCAAATGTAGGCTATCAGACACTATACATTTGAAACCAAATATCCTAATAGGCCTACTTGTAAATTATTATAAGACACCATTTTATCTAATTTGAAATCAAATACTATGCTATTAGGTCCCAAATGTGTTACAGTAGATGCCATGCTACCAAATTGTAGACACCGCTTTTACCAACCATATAGCTTAATTAGTTATTAAAAGAATGTAATGCCATATCGGCCATAGCCTTTAGTCAGACAAAACTCTGAGAGCTCAGAGGACAATTTCACTTTCTTATGTGTAATTTGTGGCTCATTAGAAGAAGGCTGTCGTAAACTATAAACGACGTCAGGTTACATCTGGTCGTTACGTCACATGTCCCTTAAGGCGCTGACACACCAACCTGATTATCGGCCGTCGGACAGTCTGGCGAGGTCGCTGACTCGAGTCTGTTCGGTGTGTTCTGTGCCGTCGTCCGTTGGAGGGGCCGTCGGCCTTCATTTGGGCCGATTTGACTTGTTGAATCGGAAGGCGGGAAGACTCAATGACCAATCTGATTGGTGGAGTGCTAACACGGAAATGACGAGCGAGATAAATGTGACAAACTCCTCTCAAAATCTGATGAAAATCGTTTAAATTGACCTTTGTCGATCTGAAATGAAGACAGATTCAGCAACTGCACGGTCTGTTTCTCGCGTAAAATGTTTTCAGAAACACGTTTCGGTGAACTATTTTAGTACAATATGAGATCGTATTCCGAACGAGCCGCCATTATGGTCTGGCTTTGAAATTAGGGAGAAGCCAGACCCGCGTTCGTCCAATCAGCTGCCGGTTTTCATTTTTTGGGCGACAATACAGATTAGCGCCACCTGCTGTTAGACGAATTACGTCTCACGCATGCGCAGAACATACGCTCAAGTCGCCGTCGCTTCGGTGTGTTCCGAGGCACTTTTTTGACCAACTTGGGTTGGCTGTCCATATGCAGACACCAGACCGTGATGTAATTGTTGATGTAAATCTTATGTGATTAAACGGATTTGTCCCACACAGTAGCCCTACAGGAATATAGACTGTTATAGGTAGAAAATTAACATACAAGCGACTGGAAGGGTTGCAGCCATAGTTGATTGTAACTACAGTGCAGGCTGTATTTTCACGTTTTTGTACCTGAACTAACGTTCTCTCTTTGTAACACTACTAGGGAGCTGCAGATTCTCTGGTAATTCAGTGTTTGTTCTTCGCCTCATCATGCAAACCTCTAACTTTTCTTTTTTTATAGGCTACATTTAAGAAATAGTGTATTGATTATAGCCTATACCCTATAAGAGATATCAATCTGCCCACTGAGCAGTATGTCAGCATAATTCCCAGCTCAAAGTAAAATGCAAAGAGCATTCATTGCGCTGGGGAGCTGAGTGGACATAGACACACGGCTCAGAAGGAATGAAAGAAGAAAAGTTTTGCGAGGTAGTGCAAAACATATTGCGAGGGAACGCAAAACTTATTGTGAGAGAATGCAAAATATTGCGAGGGAACGCAAAAGTAGTCCCCTGAAAAAATTCTCGCCGTGACCCTTCCAGGGCTCCGTACTTCACGGCCAGGACAGGAGGAATGATAACAGTGTCTCATAACTTTTTTAATATTCAGCACATTCCTGTGAGTTTTGTATTACAATAGGATAAACAACAAAATATCTGAAGCTCTGCTCTAAGGTCCCAGTTTTCTGATTCACTAGAATTGCGTTTGTATATTTGTTGTGCTGAAGATATGATTGAAATGGCATTACACAGAGAGTAACTCAGGCACTGGCACACACAATACAATGGATTAAGTCAGCCTTCCAGAAAGGTCTGAGTAAAAAAAAATGACTGGCAACCAAAATGGTGTCTGTCAAGAAGAAAAAAGGCAAGATGAAAGAACATGTCAAGAAA